>CM065123.1:31852500-32290000 GCA_033026305.1 Cirrhinus molitorella
CTTATTATATTCAGTGACTTCTTCCACTTTTAGTGCCAATTAATCAGGAAGTGACGTTGTTCTCTTTGACTTGTTGGATGGAAGCAGTGCTTATTTACAAATGTTTTATGTGATATTCCAATTTTGCACAGTTACATTTGCTAGTTAAAATTGCCACTTTAGATGGAAACCCAGCTATTGTTGTGTTGTGCTGTATGAGATCTTTAAACAAACAGCAATGTTTTGACAGGACCACAGAGTTACAGTGTTACTCTTTTCAGAGGAATTTCTATATTCATTATATATTTGTGCATATTAAATCATATCAAATGACAATTCTATAAAAGTGATTGTCTGGTGGGTCCTGACTGGGTTGAAGACAGCAGGGAGGAAACAATGCTAAATGCCAATAAGTACATAATCATGCTTATAGCATAACAAAATTGTCTCATTTACTTAAACATTTAAGGAATAGTTCACCCCAAAATTAACATTTGCTAAAAATGTCCTCACCCTCAAGCCATCCAAGATGTAGAAGAATTTGTTTCCTTATGGAAACAAATTTGGAGAAATGTAATGGATCCAGTGGATCCTCTGCAGTGAATGGGTGCTGTCAGAATGAGTCCAAACAATAATCCACAAGTAAAGAAATCCATAGTTAAGGTGTTTTAACTTCAAAACATCACTTCTGGTCAAAATACGAGTCCATAATGCATTAAAACACTTCCTCCAGTGAAAAAGTCCATCCAACACATTAAAACCCACCCACATATTTGTTTAGAACTGTTTTGGCAAACTCCGCTTGATCTGTGCATATTTCTCTTCTGATTCAGACAGGAAGTAAAAGGTAACTTTTACTGTAGAAAGCAATATTACGGATGTGTATTTGTGCCAGTTAAAAACGTCTTAAAGATGGATTTGTGTCTTACAAACATGCAGCTTTTGGCTTCACAAGATGTTAACTGATGGACTGGAGTGGTGTTGATTACCTGTGGGTTATCATGATGTTTTTATCAGCTGTTTGGATTCATTGTCAAGCAAGTGATGTAAACATTTTTCCAAATCTATTCCCATTAAGAAATCTACATCTCCAAATATTCATTTAACAGTGCTTCTGGATGGAGCACAACATAAAAGAACAGGGCACAGAAACTCATGCCAAACAACACATGATGCAACAGACCATCAATTAATAAATATTGATGAATTAAAGTACTTTATATACAAAATCAGCAGATGGTGTAGAGGCACAAGAGGACTAACAGACTATAGTTAGTGTTGTGCAACTGCTGGATTGCAACAGAGTACACAGTGGTCAAAAACAGGGAAAGCTCAGATAAACTAAGACTTACTTTGGTTTATTGTTTTATCTTCCTCTTCCTTTCCTTTAGCAGTCATCCATGTGCATTCTTTTTGTTTCCTCTCTAAGGTTCATCCTTTGACCTCCTACACAAGTACAAACAGTTACTTTCACTGACACAAGGCCAAAACCCATTCATAAACACATGCTGCATTTTGTAGAGTAAAATAGTAGTGCAAACTCTGTCTTTCATTATAGGGCAGAACTTTTTGATCAGGTTGAAACAAGCAATCCCGTCATGATGAGGCTTTATCTGTCATTTTAGTTTCGTCAAAGAAAAAAAAAATTGTGTGTGTATGTATTTTACTGATCAGCACAAATTCTTTTTTTTTTCAGTATTTTTGTGTATTTGAACCCTTTCCAACAATGACTGTATGATTTTGAGATCCATCTTCCACACTGAGGACAACTCAGAGACTCATAAGCAACTATTACAAAAGGTTCAAATGCTCACTGATGCTTCAGAAGAACTGTTAATGCATTATTCAACAGTGAGCGTTTGAACCTTCAGTAATAGTACAATAGTCCCTCAGTTGTCCTCAGTGTAAAAAAGATGGATCTCAAATTCATGCATTCATTATTGGAAAGGGTTCAAACACACAAAAATGCTGAAAAACCAAAGAATTTGTGGGACCTGAAAGATTTTTTGAAGAACAGCTGGCAGTTTAACTGTTCAGAACAAACAAAGGACTCATGAACAACTCACTAAACAAACAAGCAAAAAAAAAACACAGCTGTGGGTAACAACACAGTATTAAGAATCGAGTGTATGTAAACTTTTGAACGGGGTCATTTTTATAAATTCACTTTTATTTTCTCTTGTGGACTTTATGTAAACATCTTTTATGTGAAATATCTAATTCAGGTCAGTACTAAATAAACAAAAACATGCATTTTGTATGATCCCTCTTATTTTGGTAAAATAATTAACATTTTGCAGATTCTGAAAGGAGGGTGACCTCAACTGTATGTGCTAGTTGGCCAATGGTGTGTTCAAGCTTTTATCGGTGGTAGCTATTGGATTTGTGTGTCATGGCTTTAAACTTAAGTTTAAAGTTCAATGTTTATTCTGCAATGTCTATTGGACTTTTAAAAAGCTATTTTGTTCATAAGCAATTTAAAAAAAGATTTACAATTCTTTTCTATGTTTTTCTAAGTCATACACACATTGCTGTTGTTTTTACTTGCTTATTTTTGTCCATTTCTGGGTGGCCTTGTTCATCAATAATTGTAATTCTTTTGAGTGTATTATAATTATTCATTATGTTTCTGCCAATCATAACATAATTATTTACTAGGCACCAGAGGTGTCAAATTCAATAAGGGCAGCAATCAAGCATCCAATCTCCCCATTCTGTCCGAACCATTCATTAGTTTGACAATGACGAAAATTGATTCTGAAAACCTCCTCAATGTGACAGCTATGCTGTTCTGTCCCAGCTAGGTCACATCAGCTGTATGTCTACTATCAGACCAAATCAAATCTCACCTCATAAAACGTCATTATGGCTGTCTCTTAACTGCACTTGCCTACAGTGCCCTGGATAAAGTCATTACGGTGGAGAGAAGAATGTTTTTTTGTTCTTTTGTCTGGTCGTAATGCTTTTGTGACATAATGGTAGAGAACATCTAATTTCATCATGTCTATTGTGTATCAAGAGCATCTGAGGATTCAGTTTGCGTCTGTGGTGGGGGAGGATGCATACGAAAACATCTGGGGAACAGGTGAAAATCATTTTGAAGACAAACCCTTTCCAGATTAATTGGAGGGATGGCATCAAAGAACTTGACCTTTATAAAATGCTGGGTATAACTAATAAAGAAACATGAAGAGAATTTGCCAGATGGTATGTATGTGTATATCAGGTCAGATGCTACTCTGGGCTCAGATGTTAGCTAAGGACCTTTAGGCCATGTAGGCCTTAACCATAAATCACAAGAGACACTGTATGTCTGCCCCTAGCTGTCTTGCTGTATACTTCCTATACAGGCTGCATTACATTACAACACACTGCATTGAACTCTTCAAGCAGCATCTTTGCAGGAGACAAGGCCCATAGTTGATTTCAATGGAATTTGCATATTATGCATTAACCATCCATATTTAAAAAAACAAAATAAGTAATTATGAAATTAGTGCTACTAATGTAGGTTAAAATGTGGAGTTATATACTGACACAGATTTCACAAATTGTTTCAATTTCAATTCAATATTGACTCTGACATTGATTATTTAGTATGTCTGGTACAGTACATGTTAATGTTTGTAAAGAAAATCTCTCAACTTATGCTGTAAACTACATCATGAACCTTTTCAATTAGTACATTACTATAATATTAAAGGTTAAAATGAACAGTATTATTCAATTGCTATTTATTTTAGGTAGAATATTTAATGCTCAAATAAAAGTTAAATACACACATTTAAATAAAGCAGTTTATTTAAATGTTTTAGCTTCAGTTAGTTGTTGAAATGTAACTATAGAAATATGACTTTTCACAATAGATTTATTTAAACATACATTTAATAATACATTACTAACAGACTAGGTATATAATGAATATGTAATAATTATATGTAATCAATTATAGACCAATTTCACATCTTCCATTTCTCTCAAAGCTGCTTGAAAAAGTTGTAGCTGCCCAGCTTCACAACTACTTGTCACGGCACAGCCTTTACAAAGTTTTTCGATCTGGTTTCCGTAGTCATTACAGCACTAAGACAGCTCTTCTTAGGGTGGTTAATGATCTACTCACGGCTGTTGACTCAGGGTCAATCTATATGTTACCTAACTTTCCTGTCTTTCTAATTTGCTTGTGTTTTGTTTTGGTTTATTTCACTCAATGTCTATGTGTTTCGATTGCTATTTTCTGTCATTTTCTGACAAGTTTTTCTCTAGTTTACGTTGGCCATGATTATTGGCACCTCTAGAAATTCTTATGAGTAAAATATTAGGGTAAGATTAGGTTACAACCCCTGGCAAAAATTATGGAATCACAACACTTAGATGTTGTTCACCCAATTTTTTTTTACTTCATAGCAAATAAACTCACAGATATGACACAAAACAATTTTTGTTTATTAATTTGACATGGTGGTTATATGAAACATTCCTCAAACTAATGAGATTAAATTGTTTTAATTAAATAGAAAATAATTTTCTGTATTAAGGACAGGAAAAGGTTATGGAATCATTCAATGTTGAGGAAAAAATTATGGAATCATCAACCAAACATAAGTTAGTACTTTGTTGCTCCTTCTCTGGCATTTATGACGGCCTTAATTCATTAGGACATGGACTTCACTAATGAAAAAACAATATTGTACATTATGCTGGTTCCAACTTTCTTGAATAGCGGTTGACAGATCAGCTTTGGAAGATGGAGTCTAGTCATGGACCTTTTTTTGTTTCAATTTCCACCATACATTTTTAATAAGATTGAGATCCAGACTGTGTGCTGGCCATGTCATTGAGTTGATGTGTCTTTCCTGAAGAAAAGCTTTAACACTCTGTTCAGTGTTTCAGTGTAAACCTGTGTAAACCTGTGAACCTGTAACATTTGATTGTTTTCTTCAGGCAGTCATCTTTATACATTTTTTTTTAGAACAGCACAAGACAAAAGTTCCAGCATCATTTCCTTGTCCATTGCAGATTTCTGATTCATCACTGAATGTCACTTTCATTCTATCATTCACACTCCATGACTTCTTCTCTTTAGCCCACTATAATTTTGTTTTCTTTTGTTTATGTATTAATGCTGGTTTTCTTTTGGCCTTTTTATAGGTCAATCTCATTTCAATCAGTGGGTTTCTTACAGTTATGTCACACACATCGACTCCTGTTTCCGCTCATTCGTCCTTCATTTGCTTCGTTGTGCATTTTCTATTTTCAAGGCAAATTGCTTTGAGTTTTCTATCTGGATGCTTTCATGTATTCCTTGATCTGCCTGTATGTTTTCGTTTTATAATCTTTCCATTTTATTTATACTTACACCAAATTTTAGAGACAGCTAACTGGAAGATCCAACTTCTTTTGCCACACTCCATTATGGATTTCCATCTAGAAGGAGTTTTATAATCCTTTCCATCATTTCAACTGACAGCTTTCTTGTTGGGGACATGTAAACTTCCAATTAGCCAAGTTCGACAGCTTTGTCTGTAAGTACTCTCTTTTAACTGCTGACTAATTAGCATTTTAGATACGTTTAGATTTTTTCCTCCACTTGATATGAAAAATAATTTTCCATTAATTCAAATATTTCAGTTTCATTTCTTTGAGGCATGTTTCACATAACCAGTGTGTTGAATAATTAAACAAAAATAGTTTTGTGTCATATCTGTGAGGTTTATTTGTTATAAAGTAAACAAACTTGTGTGAACATCAACTAAGTATAGTGATACCATATTTTTTGCCAGGGGTTGTAGTAGCATGAAATTGTCCAGCCATGACTTATACATATTATTATGTATATTATTATACATACATATTATACATATGAGGAACATAAATGCTAAATTCCCTTAATTACCCATCAAAAAAAGTAAATCCACCTTTCCATCATCAGGACAATAATTAAGAAGTTCCAATCAACAGAAAATGTTACAAATTTGCCTGGAAGAGGACGTGTGTCTATATCGTCCTAATGAACAGTGAAGAGGAGAGTTTGAGTAGCCAAAGACTCTTCACAGCTGGATCACAGCTGAAGAATTGCACAGATTAGTTGAGTCTTGGAGTCAGAAAGACTAAAAAGAAAAAGTAAATAGTCCCTACATCATGTTGTTAAGGAGGTTTTTAAGAAAAATCTAGCTCGTTCATCCAAAAACAAACTCCAGCATATTCAGTTGTCAGACATGACTGGAACTTCAAACAGGACTGCTTTAATGGAAAATTATTCAATATCATATATCAACAGATAAAAAAAAATCTAAACCTGACTGCCTCTGTTAGAAATCGTATAATGGGTCGTGGTTTGATCGGCATTGATCGACATTGATCCAAAAATGTGCAAAAATGTGCCACTGAGGAAAAAATGAAGCTTCTGCCATGGCCGTCCCAGTTCTCTGACTTGAACCCTACACAAAATGAGTATAGTGAACTTAAGAGAAGCACCAACAACATGGAGCTGGAAATCTGAAAAATCTGGATTAATTCTGTATGAAATAATGCTCCCTGATCTCTTGCCAGGTGTTTTCCAATCTCATCAGGCATTATAGCAGAGACACAGAGCTGTAATCTTGGGAAAAGGACTTTGTAATAATTGGATGCCAATAATTGTGGCCAACATGAACTAGAGTAAAACATTTATTTCATAATAAGATTTTCCCCTAACGTTCCATCGTTTTACTTCAATGAAAGATAAGAATTGTAATGCATTGTAGAATTTTTTGAATGAAAGATCAAAAGTATAAACAATGTAGATTTATTTCCACAGCTGCCTTTGCTCATATTTACAAAGGGTGCCAATATTAATGGAGGGCACTGTATTCTTTACAAGCTGCCTATTGACGTCTTTCTGTGACTAAAACACTGATTTACTGATTACATGAGACATGACTCTTTCCAATAAGTTAGATATTTTCTTCAACATACTTTAAGATGTAGGAGAGAAGCGGGGCACAGACTTACACGTGGTTAATCGTAATGCACGTGGTTTAAATATTTCCATGCTAACATAACCAAATTTATGGTATTTACTAGTTGCCATATCAACACTATTTAGAGAAAAGAGTGATTACTGAAGATATCACTGAATATTTATTTTAAAACAGTAAAAATAAGTTTCTTGCTTAAGTAAATTTTTAATCTCAGTTTTTAGTATTGATTTAAAATGAGACAAATCTGCTAATATTTGAATCTCTAATCTGTTATTTATCAGTTTATATACTGTATACTCTATAGCTGTGTTTTGCGATCAGGGCCGTCCAAAGCATGGTTGCAATATGTTCATTGTCAAACTCCAAAATTAGATTATTTTTAATTCTTAAAAAACGCCATTATTTTATTTGAAATGAAATGTTAATAATTTTATTTTATATTTTTTCCAACATTTTAAGCTGCCATATGGTCATGTTATAACAAGTCCCCCATGTTACAATGTATCCCACCTACGGGGCATGTTGTCACATTTCACTTCTGTTGCTTGAGGTAGCTGTAATTATGAAACAAAGCAACATATTTGTACTAGACAAGTGCGAAATTAATGGGAAAGGAAAGGAAAGGAAAGGAACGGAAAGGAAGTGTGGCAAGGTATGGTGACCCATACACAGAATTTGTGCTCTGCATTTAACCCATCCAAGTGCACACACACAGTAGTGAACACACCGTGAACACACACCTGGAGGAGTGGGCAGCCATATTGCTATCGCTCTGGCACCCAGGGAGCAGTTTGGGGTTCAGTGCCTTGCTCAAGGGTCTCACCTCAGTCGTGGTAAGGGTGGAGAGAGCGCTGATCATTCACTCCCCCCACCAACAATCCCTGCCGGACCTTGGACTCTGTAACCAAAAATATAGATTTACACAAATTAAGAAAGTCAAAAAGTGTTAGGTTGTGCCCTGTGCTCTCCATTCATGTTTTTTCATGCTGTAACTAGAGGTAAAGATGAAGAGATTACTCTTTCACAAGCTGCTTGAACTTGCTAATTGGCACTATACCAATGTGTCACACCACATCATAAACTTGACAGAATTTGATCTGTTTCCTATAAAAGGAAAAAAAAAAAAAAAAGCACAAAGCATTGTGATTACTGAATGGGAAGTGTACCAAAAATAATGTTTAGTGAAGTTTTTGATTTTGGAATTTAAAAACTGATATCAATTTATCAAAATAAAGAAGGATTCTATAAAGTTCAGCTGGTTCCATTTAATATAGTTTAACATAGACTTATTTACTGTACATAGAATTAACATAGAATTTAGCATATTCTTTTATTAATTCCATAATAAAAACCTAGTACATTTGATGAAGTATGCTCTAAAAAGCAGCATCACATGTATCCTTCACAGAATACAAAATATGACCAGCTCAGCAAAAAAACTACATAATGGCTGGTGGAATTAAAAATGCTAATTATATTCCACTCAATACTGTGTTAATATTTAATGTATTGATAATACATTGTTCTCTTTAATTAAAATTGATTATTTGTCCAATATTTTTGTGCTATGCAGTTTAATGCTTGTATTGCATGGTTCATTTTCCATACATTTTATGATGTGTGCAACCTGTTTTTAATAAGATTTACTCAGTAATTGGTTTAAAGTGCTAACGCATAAGTGAAATAACAGTTACTTCTAATTGTTTTTGTCTTCTTCCTCCCTGCAGATACGAGTTTTCCCAGTGCAAAATGATATCAGTGCAGTTTCGCTACGGTTGTTAACTTGTGTTGTGGCAAAATGTTCTGGATTGTATTACCACGCTACACTGCCTATCACTTTTTATTTAGAGTGAACTGAGCTCTAGTTTACAGTTCATACTCAACAGAGCATAGACAGCAGCTTAAACACCCTGGGGTTGTGTGTTTTACTCTTTTTTTTTTTTTTGCAAATAACAGAAATAGAATGATTTAACAAACTAATGAAGATTTAATAAGATTTAACTTGGATGACTGCATGCCGTGAGTAATGTTGAAGTCTTTATGATGCACGTGTTATGATCATTGTTGTAACTGAGTGGCTATGACGTGAGAGACCGGTGGGCTTTGGGGCTTATTTGCATTAGGAGATTTATAAGCTCCCTGACAGTACTCACCCACAACCCAAGTTGTTTTGTCTCTACCGCCATTTCAACTAACAGAGGGAGTTCTCTTATGAATGACATTAAAATATAAAAACAAAACAAAGCATAACATGACATTAAGATCCACTCTAGGGGTTAAACAAAGAAACTTTATCTTAGACAATAAGACAGTATTGTGTTATTTATTAGCCTAATTTGTGTTTTATTGAAACATTTTGCACAGCTGCAGGATCAGTTACCCATCAATTGCATCAACCTAAAAAAGTGTTTTTCACATTCACATGATGGTAACAGTATCAATTCAGTTCATAGGCTCAAAATTTGCAAGCATTAACCACTGGGTTAGTATCACCAAAGACTTTAGATATACAAAGATGGTGCACTCATATTACTTATGAATGCGAAAAATTGCACCGAACAATATGGTTGTCACACTACGGTGTGTATGAAACACGCAGGCTCACGAAGATGAAGTAACAAAGTCTTTTAATAATCCACAATGAAGAGTTCAAACACAAGAGGAGATTTCACACACTTACACATCGATGAAGACCGGACCCAAAAGCATAGGACAGGAAGGAACTTATAAAGGGTAGATAATGACACACACCTGAACTAAATGAACCAATCAATGAACAACAGAAACTAGGTCACACAGAGCACATGGGGAAGAAAACACAACAAAAACAGTCCAGGGGGGTGACAGTACTCCCCCCTCCCGGATGGCGCGTCCTCGCGCCACAAACAGAAAAAGATGGAAACTTGGGAGGAGGCTCAGGAGGAGGACGGCTGCCCAGGAGGAGGATGAAAAACAGAGTCCAGGGAGAAGACAAGAGGCAACCGGAGCAGGAGGAAGAGCCAGGTGGGACCCAGGCCACAGCCATGATGATGGCCCCCGGTGGAGCCGACGGAGGGAGGAGCCATGGAGGAGTAATGGCTACCGACTCCAGGGAGCCGACCAACGGCGGCGGAGCAGGTGGAGGAGGAGCCCGAGGCGGAGACGGAGAGCCGATGGGCCAGGGCGACGGGGAGGATGCGGAGGGACAAGGTGGAACAGATGGCACCGCCGACCGATGCGGAGACGGGGATCCAGAAGGCCGCAGTGGAGCCGGAGCGACCAAGGACTGAGGAGGAGCCGGAGGGAAGGAGGAACCTGACAGAGCCGGAGGGATGTTTTTATGTGTATATTATGAGCGGTTCAAAGCTTTGTTTATATGAGAAATAATTGGTTAGCAGGCAAATATTACATCATGATCATTGTTTTGGATTCATGCCGTTCAAGCCTATACATTTAAAACCATACACGGCTTTGTGTTCTGTTTTGCCAGTTAGTCATAAATTTAATATAATTTGTTTTTTTTTCCCCATATCCTCACCATCTCACACTCTAATTTCGCAGGTTTGTTTTCTTGTTATTCTCTTTTAATCCTGGTTTTCACATGTCTTACTATAGTAACCATGACTTAGACTTAGACATTAAAAGCGCAATTTGTACATTAGCGCATTATTTTCACAAAAGATCCAGCCATTATTTTTGTTTTCTTTGTACAAAAGTATTCTCGTAGCTTCATAACATTACGGTTGAACCACCAATGTCAAATGGACTATTTTAATGATGTTCTTACCTTTCTGGCCTTGAATGTGGTAGTTGTGTTGCAACGTCAGAGAGCTTTCGGATGTCATCAAAAAAAAAATTATTTGTGTTCCGTAGATAAACAAAAGTCTTACGGGTTTGGAACAACATGAGGGTGAGTAATTAATGGGAGAATTAAAATTTTTGGGTGAACTAACCATTTATTTGTATCTTCACTATTCTTATCATCATTTATGGGAGAAGTTAGAACTAAATCGATTCCAGCTGTGCTTCGAAGAAAATGAGAAGAAAGCAAACAGTTTGTTAGTGCTTTTTACTTAATAAGTCAAACATGCTGAAAATCTGACCAGTTAATTTAAAACAATGTGAAATTTGCTCAGCGGCATCACTGTGACTGCTACACTTAGTGCTAGATTTGAGTACAATCAATTTAACCTAAATATTTAACCGACAAACACGCAAAGAGCAAAGGTCATGGAGCTGAGTTCTGTGGGTGTAGATTCTGTGTGGGCTGGCTTGATTAACACTAATATCGGTTTAACAACAGTTTTTAATAAAGCCATTTTTTCACCTTCACAAAAAAAAAAAATAAAAAACATTAAACAATCTGAAGTAGTCCTGGGTAAATCACCTAAGCAGATAGCTCCACTATAAGGCTTCAGTGTCTCCTGCACTGGTAAGATGTGTCAAGCTGATTTCCAAAGTGCCCGCATGCTTTCCACGGTTTGTTTGATCCTTCCTAATGTCAGCATCTTTCTCCTAAATAGAGCTTAATTTTGTTTTCATTTTCTTTGTTCACATTGCTTAAACAATTCATTAGTGCAGCCCCAGGAGGGAAAAGCCTTTTCATGCAAACCCACCCAATGGCTCACGGTTCACATAGTGACTTCTTGATGTTTATTGATTCTACACGTGAGTAGCAACAAACACCAGCACGTCCCACTGTGTCTTCTAATACATCATTGAACCTAGAGCGGGTGGGATGACAGCACATATCTGTCTGATGGTAGGAATCTGTCACCTGGCAAATCCATTACATTGTTCAACCCAAGATATAGTGATGCCAAACAGAAAACTAAAGACGATTCTGCATATTTTGTTGCATTTGAATAAATGTAATTTCGTGTATAGCTGAACTAAAGTATAGTCACAAATATGTGTTAGTGACTTTGAATGTGACTTTGACTGATTTTTAACTAGGTGTATGATGCATAACTTTTTTGAAGCATTTGGTTTTTAACTTAAGCATTACGTTTTTGCACAAATGTCACATTTTGCATTTGATATGACTGACTTTATCTCTTCGAGAAAACAATTAAATTAGATGATAACTTTCAACTTTCAGTGTGAATTTGATAGTACTTGAATTAAAATTTTAAAAATTAAAAGATTTTACACATGCAATGCATTTTTTCCCATTTGGGTACACAAAAGGTAATTAGATATAATTTAGATATACATTTTAAACATCTGTCTGTCCGAAAGGACTATAACAGTCACATTTCAAGACTTTTTAAACATTTTTCAAAACTTTTGTCATGCAGGCTTGCAATGTTGACAAATTTTCCTTTTCTAGTTAAAATTGTACAGTATTTTCTAACTTTTAATTATAATTTTACTTTGTACATTTACATTTTAATTGCAGTTTTGCAATCAGGATTTGAGTTAGAGTTGAAAAGCCATTTTTGATGCAATTCTGATTGAACTCTGGTAAGTAGGAAGTTCTCTCAGCATCCTTATGGACGTCTGCCTGCTCTGTCAACAGAAGCAGCGTGTCTGACGCTGTCTCCTCAGGAGAGTATGGGGAGAGGTTGCGGGCTGTTTTTCCTCTCAGCAGTCTGATAGCAGGGCTTTGAACCTTATCTTCCCTGCATGAGTGATGCGGGCCGACAGTATCCTTCAGCAGACAGTATCCTACTTGCCTCACACTCGGCTTGCATAACTGTTTCTTCGCCCGTCTCGGTAGCCTCTTCACCGAGATCAGCCTTCCTTTCAGACTCTGCAACATTCTCTGCACTTCTAGCTGTCACAACTTGTTGAGCAAAGCCCCTCGAGAGCTGCTGGTTTACTGAGATCTTGGCATCTTGAGACTTCTTTTCAATGTCGGGTTTTGCAGCAGCTGCCAAATTTAGAGTAGGGATGCATTAAAAACCTCATACAAAAGTACGACTTCTGCGAAGGGTTGCCTTCAACTTCGCTATTGGCCTGACAATGATTCCATATCTGGTTTTGTGTCTTGAATCCTCACAGAAATATTACACTAACAGTACAAAGCTTGGACAAACTAAAATGTTTCTCAAAATCTGAATGCTTACTGTAAATGCTTGAAATTAGTCTATTTTTGTTTAAAATGGGAAAGCACCCAGTCATCCAGATTAGATCTCCATTGAAATGGATAGGACTAAGGATCACTTCTCACTATTAACTAGTTGCTTATTAGCATGCATATTACTAGCATACTGGCTGTATATTAGTATTCATAAAGCACATATTAATGCCTTATTCGGCACGACCATAATTAAAATCCCTTAATCTCACCCTATATCCTATAAAGTTACCGCATACCGAAGTTAAATATCCAGAATCATCTAGCAATCTAGCTGTAATTCAGGCAAAAGTTGCTATATGCTATAAAAAAATTAAATAAAACCAAAAAAATATTAGAGTACATTTTTAAGAAAATGCTATTTCATTCTTTGTACTTCAAAATTCCATTTTTAATTCATGTCTTACTTTCCATTTCTTTGTAATTATTTTCGAAATGTACTAGCAATTTCAGAGTTTCAAAGTAAATCTTGCATAATTTTTTTCAGTGTACTTCAACAAAGCTAAAAATAACAGTTTATTGTACACCAAAAAAATAAAAAATCTGCAGCGCTGTTCAATTTATTTAAAAAATAATAATAATAATTTTGATTGAACACAATTTTGATAGGTTTCCCATTTAAACAAATGCATTGTGTTAAACTGACTTGAAACTGGGGGATTTTGGCTCAACTCGATATTTTCATTTTGAAATAACATGTTTCAATTAAGTAGGCCAAAAATACATATTGTTTTTATTTACTTAAGTAAATGAAATTAATCCAACACAATTCTTTACAACCACTTTGAGTTGAGGGTACATAAAATTTACTTGTGCAACCAGGAAGTGGTTTTCCCCTTCCCATCATGCTTTGCATGGGACTGGATAGAGTGAGTAAATGTTGAAATAAAATGCTATTTTATGCATCTTTTATTAAGATGATTTGATGTGGATACTTATTAATGTTTAATGTTCTTTTATGTTTGTATTTAAAAGTTTCTGAGCATGTGCTTGGATTGAGGACCTGATAACACAAGTTAAATTAGTTTTAATAATAAAATAAACAACTACTCTGGGCATGCCATGGAAGTAACAAAGCCATATGGCTAGTGCCTAACAAGTTTAGGTAATGCCTTAAAAGTTAAGTAATGCATCATTTTAGAGTGTAGAAGTATTCCTGCCTAATGATTTATTTTCCAGTTAAATATTTTTGTTTGAGTTCAACAAGCATAAAATAATCACTTCATACATGTATTAATTTCATTTAAACTATATTTGATCAAATTGAGTTGGCCCAACTTACATTTCATTGCATTAATTCGTTTTTTAGAAGTTGGGGTTACACATTATTATTGGATGGAAAGCACTGTAAACAAATAAATACATTTAACTCAGAAATTGATAATAAATTTCATAATGAATTACAAAGAAATACAAAGAAATAAGTAACGCACTGAACTGAATATAAAATTTTAAAGAAGAAAGATTAAAATGGTGTTTTCTTTACATTATGTACTCCAAAAATCTTTGTTGACCAACTTAAAAAAAAAATACAGTGTGTGCTGAAGTTCCATTGAGTTGTGCAAAAATACTCACTACTGTTATGAAAATTATGTATAGTTATAAGATTTAGGTTGAATTTGGTGTATTTGAGCATTCAAGTTTGAGGTACCAGGACATGTTTTCAATTTCAAAAGCAGCTGGACAGACAGAAACAGAACAAAACAGAACACACAGGTCTAAGAGATGTTTTTCCAAAGCTGAACATATCAACAAATGGCATCTGTCAAGTGTCCAGAGCAACATTTTAAAGAGTAAGGGTGAAAACATAAACTTGACACTTTCAGAGCGCAGCCAAGGATGAGTTGCAGTAACACGGGACAAGAAAACTGTGAGGTGTTCCTGGAGCGCTGCCCGAGCTCGTGCTGTCTCCTCCCCAGGACAGAACATCACATCTGCTTCCAAGAAGAACAAGCTGACCCCAAACTCCGTGCGGAGAGTGGATAGGTGCGGACACGTACCTCGGGACTAATCAATTACACACAGTCATTCTTATCAGCTCTGTTGATGAAGGTGGGGGGAGTGGTATATTGCTGATGTCATTGATTTGTAGTGCACCGAGGTATACTTCACCATGTAAATGAAGATATGTACTCCAGAAGTAACAAGCACTGGTTTTGTAAACCACTTGTTTTAAACTGCTTTGTACAATAAATAACAAATGCAGATGTTCTTCTGTGTGCACATGATCAAATCATATACAATCAAGTTGCATTTGCTTCCTTTTGTCTCACCTGCCATAAATGTTTCGAACCAAGTCTGAAACTGTTTAATTTTTTTATTTAAATAAAATATGTATATTTGTCACAAAAACACAAAGACGATATGTATACAATATGTATAATCTACAATAATTGTGTTTGCAAAAACGCCATTCACTCACAGTGTGATGTAGTCTATGATAGTGTGCATTTGCATTTAGAGTGCATGCTTTCACTGCATGATGCTGTCTAGTATTATGCAGCTAATCTAAATATCAATATGGAATAGGGATAGGCGATAGGGGATTAAAAATACATCACAATATTTATATGTGATAATTATATAGGATAATTCAGGAAATCTTATACATCTCCATTAAGAATCCAAAAAATCCTGTTTCTATAGAGAAAAGTATTATCTTTCCTGATTTTACCCAAAATAGGGTGTTGTGAGCAGTACACACGTTATTTATTGACTGTTAAATTCATACTGGAAGGCGGAGGGCACCCTTGCGCAGACACTTCACATATGCATAGCAGAAGTAACAGCACTGAGGATGCTCCAGGAAATCCCTAATATGGACAAAAGGTATCCAATTATTGCTGTAGCTGAATAAAACAGAGATAGAGAAATTGTAACTGAGGAAACCTGAAGACAATAAACATACGATTGGTATATGATTTTCACATCCGCCATCTGCCATGTTGCTCCATACAGTCACACACAGATAACTTGACATCGTTATTATCATGGTAAGACTAATCCTTAATCATTTTTACCAGTATATGATAAACGATAAGACATTGTTCATCTCTAATATGGAGGTGAAAAAAGCATTTTTTTTTTGTATTTTATATTTGAATCATTATTTTGAATAATTAAGCAATATCACATTTTCCTGAATATCAGCACTATTGCAAATGTGATAGAAAACAGTTAATTGAACAAGATGTTCAAGCATTCAAACATTGAGTGAATAATTCACTGACCCATTTATTGAATCACTTCCTTCGTTCCAGAAAGAATCTGTTTGAACAAATTTGTTGAATCAATGATTCGCTTATTAGGAGTACGACCTGCTGCCGATTTGGCTTTTTAGTTTTATATTAAAAGTAACATTTTTAATTTTAAAATAAGCTTAATTATATGCTAATATACACTACCAGTCAAAAGTTTTTGAACAGTAAGATTTTTAATGTTTTTTAAAGAAATATTTTCTGTTCACCAAACCTGCATTTATTTGATCCAAAGTACAGCAAAAACAGTACAAATTTGAAATCTAATTAAAATATCTGTTTTCTATTCTAATATATTTTAAAATGTAATTTGTTCTTGTCAAAGCTACATTTTCAGCATCATTACTACAGTGTTCAGTGTCACAAGATCCTTCAAAAATCATTCTAATATGCTGATTTGCTGCTTATTATTATTATCAATATTTTAAACAGTTGAGTAATTTTTTTCAGGGTTCTTTGATGAATAGAAAGATCCAAAGATTGAAAAAAAAATCTACTCAGCTGTTTTTGTATGAATAATAATAATAATAATAATGATAATAATAAATGTATTTTGAGCAGCATATAAGAATATTATAATGAATTACTTCTGAAGGATCATGTGCCTTGAGTAATGATGATAAATAAATGACATTTAAAAATATATTCAAATAGAAAACAGTTATTTTAAATTGTAAAAATACTGTTGTATAAATACTGTTTTTGCAGTACTTTAGATCATATAAATCCAGGCTTGGTGAGCAGAAGAGACTTCTTTAAAAAAACATTACATTCTTATTTAACTGCATTCATGCCAACTCTGAGCTGCATTAAACAGTCTGTGTAAATACACACTTCAGATGCAGCTTCTGTAGTGCAAAATGGATTTTTTTAAATATTCATTTTATGTGATTGGTAAGAGCCCTGCAGTTTTTTTCTTAGTTGCATTATTCTCATTTCATTTATTGATTAACTCTAAGAATTTCATTTAAAAGAGGATGCATACATTGAATAAGGTTATTAAATCAACTTTAGAGGGCAAATATTGTAAAAATAAGCTAATGTCTGTGACTGCTGTAAACTGACCACTCTACAGAATATGAAGAATATGAAAAGCTTTGTGAGTCAGCTATCCACGACAGGCCTAAATCAGCCCCAAAACCCACAGCAAAATACTGTCTAATTATACACTATGGGCTAAATCCCAGAAAATATCAAGATATATGGGCCACTCACTGGCAAACAAAACCAAACCAATTTTTTTTCTCCTATTTGACGAAATATGAGTTCAAACAAACATTATCTGAGAGTGTACAATATGAGCCTCCGATAACAGGCAGCTTTTTAAAGTTCACATGAGAGCCGTGCAACATAACATCAAGCTCCTCAGTACATCACAAGAACAAATCTTTAATCACCCCACTGCGTGCAATCATCCAGAGATCGGCCTGTTATCTGTATAGTCTTCAAAACATCATAGTGATGACAGAGTCTTGGACTGACCAGAAATGATGACTCAACACTGCAGAGGGTGCAGGGGGCATCTCAGAGGAGCTAAAGGCTGTAAGATGAACAGAGTTTCATGAGAACACAGCCTACTGCGCAGTTGCTCAACCTTCATTACATGTGTTTATTGTTTCAGGCCAAAACCCTATTGTGCAAGCAAACCCCTGTCTACTTGAATCTGTCAGTCACAAAAGAAAGTCCAATCACCAGCTTTACGCAAATCACACCCCTGACAAACACTCATAATTTGCTCATTGAATTATCTGTGCAACTCTGGCAAAAGTCTTGCTTTCTTTCTAAACGGCCTGCTTTTATTTTACTCTTCTAACCAGGTCACTGGACTGCACTGACAGCTTTGCTGTCTTTTTGCCAAATGAAAAACAGCAAAACACATAGTGCATAGCCATGTGTAATTAACACATTTTTGCTGGAAAACATTGGTATACAATTTTAGTGATTAACATATTATTTTTTAAGCCATTATTACTATTACAAGATATGTTTGGCCAGCTAGAAACCATTACCTTGATGTTTTTTCTTGACAATTGCACTTGTGTTACCTCCTTTTAAGAGCTAGTTCAGCTAAAAATGAAAATTTTCAGTTGCTCGCCTCAGGTTGTTTAAAAAAAGTTTCTTTCTTTTGCTGAACACAACAGTAGATATTTTGAAGATTCACATTTGTCACATACTTATTATTTTGCATCTAATGCAAAGACATTTACATTGATTTTCATAAACGTGGATTAAATGGTTAGATACTTACTGGAGTCACTGAATAAATGAAGATTATGTGACATTATCAGATCTGTTACTAGAAGCCCTGGGCATTTTGAGGGCTATGCTGGGAATGGTAAAAGAAGCAAGATTGAGAAATATTAGTTCATGTTATTCCTTTGTCACAGTCCAGAGCAAAGAAAATCTCATTTATGTCAAAGAGATACAAATAACCAATCTAATTAGCCAAAAAGTCCATTCAGCTTGTTTTAAGAGTCAACTGTAAACTCAAAAACGTTATTATGTCATGCTGACTCATATAAAACGGAGGTTAAAAGCATATTATACAAATAGGGCACTTTGTAGTAAAATCTAACACACATGTGGAAGAGGATGATGCCAGCATTTGTGTTGTGCTAGTTAAACTGGTACAGCTGTAATGAATCCAGCTCTGCCGGGTGTCAAGCCACAGCAATAGCTGGAAAAAAGTACAAGCTCTTTTCAGTGTTGATATAAGAACATGACGACAAGTCGTATTTCACGCGTGTAATCAAATTTAGACCTCTTTAATAGGCTGCAAACTTTCAGTGGGATCCATTGTAAAGTACAATTTTTAAATAAACACAAAAACGTCCTTAAGTTTAAAGTAGTGTAAAACATTTGCAAGTACTGTACAAAGTACTGTAAAAAGTTGGGGTTAAAAGCATAAACTGACTAGCGTCTGACATCTAACAGGCTAATGTCTCCCCCTAATGGACAACAAAGTAGCTCCAGCGTTCAATGTCCTGAAAATAATGTGGCAGTGAATAAAAGTGGCATTGAAGTTCCTAATTCTCTTTGTGCTTGTTTATATAAGAATGTACTGGAACTAGTTCACTGTTGCACAAAATTAGATTTAATGCTTAAAAATGCATTAAAAAGAGCATTAAAGTTGCAAGTACGTACTACTGGGTTGGTCACAGTTATATCAAATAGCAATAAGCAATTTATATAACTACAATCACCATACACTTTAAATTCCTGTGTTAATTATATAATTTATGATAAATATTTCAAGTGCATTAGTGGAAATACCAAAAAGGACAAATTTTGCAGGGATGCATCCAAACAGACTTTACTTAATATTCTTATTCAACAATAATATTTTGAATAATCATTTTGCATTTTTCCAATAAACTTGATCAAGCCTAATTTTATTATATTTTGAATAATCTGTAAGTGAACCGTTGGTCCGGGGTTTGTTCTGTCCCCTCTCCTCTCCACGGCCTCATAAATCCTGCTTTGTATTGGGCCCCATGCTCATGGGTCAGCTGCCTATGGAAAACTACCCAGTCTTCTTGGCACACACTGGAACCCCTGAACAAAAGGGGCACCCAGAATCCCTCACTGAATGCAACCTGGACTCTGAAACAAAGATGAGGTCAGCCCAAAACATCTGACTAATATATATGCTTTTGTACATGTTACTACATGAGCAATGAAGCTCTGACATTTAGTGGGAAATCAAGACTTATTTTTCATCATTTGTTTTCTGTGATAGCTCTAATATTGTTAGGTAATTATGATATAGAAAAAAGATTTTTCAAAGTTGTAAATAAAACTAACTAGTTTTATTATCATTTTAGTCTCTCTACTTTAAGAACTTCATGTTTACTTGAATGTTACTTTTTTGTTTGTTTACAAGCAATTTCTGAATGAAAATTGTTGCACTCCATATTTATTTATTTATTTATTTATTTATTTTTTTATATATATATAAACCATTTTCATAAATATGATTTGGTGTAAGTAAAATGAAATGAGAAACAACACATTGAGTTAAACATGAAATTTTTAAGTAGAAAGACAAAACTTCTTTTAACAACATTTACCCTTTGCCTTAACATGGAGACCTTTAGCGTACATTGAATGTAGTCAGGGATGCTCATCTCTACAAGCATGTCTTTACTTTTTACAACCAAAACGGTGCGCATTCAGCAATGATAATCCTTTTTTTCACCACATTATTCAGCCGTCAGACCACTGAATGGCTGTGGAGCTCATGCACTGAAAGACCTTCTAGGGTGGCATGGTGGGTGGAGCTTCTGAAAGTGGTCACATAGTGGGTTTACCACTGCACAGCCAATCCACGGCTAGTCTTTATTTTCTCACCCTGGGGCTTCTCCACAGGTGACTAAAGGGGTGAAATCGTGGCCCTCTTTCGTGCCATGGCCTTCAACCCACCCTCACACTCGAACACACAAACCAAACGGCATAAATCACACAGTCTGTTACAGTCTTGGGATGGTTCTTTGAATTTGTCATGGTTCACAGCTCATGGAAGAAGAGCAATGAGTCTGAACTCAGTTCAACCAGTACTGATCTGGTAAAGACAGTGGAATTAAACCTGAATGACAAAAAAAAGGGAAGTAATGCTTTCTAGCTGCTGATTTGCTCATTATTGACTTAAAGTTGAAAGTTCAGCTTGAACCACCATCCCTTAATTAATTAAACCCATTTTTAAACATAATACTTTATTCAGGAAGCTTTTAGGGAAATAAATCAAATAGAAATAAATGTATAACCAAGAATTTTAAAAAGTCTACTGGTCAAAATTATTAGCCCTCTGATGTTAACAGTCAATATGGTATCCCTTTTGCTTGATAACAGCTTTTAGTTGTTTGCTGTAGTTCTCAAGTTTCAAGCATGTCTCCTGAGGAATGACAGCCCATTCTTCCTTAGCAAATCTCTCAAGCTCCTCCAGATTTGTTGGTCTTCTGGCACAAACTCTGTGCCCCACAGATTTTCTATTGGATTTAAGTCTGGGCTTTGTGCAGGCCAGTCAAGTACACTCACTTTGCTCATTTGGATGTATTTTATTCACCAGAAGTGAGGTATGCTTTGGGTCGTTATCATACTGGAAGACAAAATGTCGACCCAAAAAAAGTTTTTTTCCAGACTGAGGTTGTCTTTCAAAATCTTCTTATGGTCTTCCTTTTTCATGTTTCCTTCAACCCTGACGAGATTCCCAGTTCCAAACGCACTGAAACATCCCCACGGCATTATACTCCCACCACCATGTTTCACTGTGGGAACGGTGTTCTTGGGGTTGAATGCCTCTCCCTTCTTTCTCCAAACATAGGCAACATCTCTATGGCCAAAAAGCTCTGACCAAAGGACACATTTCCAGTATGCATCACATTCCCCCAGGTTGTCCTTAGCAAACTTCATTCCAGCTTGGAGGTGTCTCTTCTTCAGAAGTGGAGTCTTTCTTGGTCAGCAACTTCGCAGTTAATTCCTGTGCAGGGCTCTAGTGACTGTCTTCGTTGAGACATCAATTCCAGACTTGGCTAGGTCATTCACTAGTCTCTTGGCAGTTGTTCTTGGGTCGTTAGAAACCTCTTTCACTAGTTTTCTTTCCAAAATTTTTGAAATCTTTCGCTTCCTTCCTCTGCCCGTCTTGTTCTCCACTGTGTTGGTCTCTTTAAACTTCTTGATAATGCATCTCACTGCAGTTCTTGACACTTGAAAACGCTTTGATAAACACTTTGATATATATATTGCTCACTGTTTTAATGACTCTTCTAGTAATTTCTTCATCTACTTGAAGCCCTTTGCTTCTGTTCAATTTAATACTAGTTAGCATGCAAAATGTACAACTCCACAACAAAGATAATCACAACTTTAAGCTGCATCTTGCAGCTCCTTGTTTTCCCCAGACTTATCTTATTTTCACAATTTGAACAATACCAACCAATATTTGAAACTTTTAATTGTCCTTAAATCCTCAAACAAATTAATTTGACTTGACTTAAAATCTGACTAGTTGAGAAATCATTTACATATGGTAGCAGTGTCTAAAATTGACATTTAACATTCATCAAATGCAAATGTTTGTCATTCTAGTGCATGGAGCAAAGTGTCCTTGACTGTCACTCATATGCAAATTTAACATTCATCAAATGCAAGTTTGGCATTGTAGTGCATGGATCAAAGTGTGCTTGACTGTCACTCATATGCAAATGTATATTAACTTAAAATTTTACCATACATTTTCTAGGCGGAATGCTGCCCAAACATTTAACATAACTAAAACAAGAAAAAAAAAGAAAAGAAAAAAAAAAACACTTTGGAGTGGACTATGGTAATTGTAATGCCACATATTACACTCATATTGCTATTGTTGTCAAATAGTTTCATAATGTTTAGGGTAAGAATAGTATGAAAATCTAATTAAATAATGAAACCTGCTTGTTTACAGTTTCACTCATAAATAATGTAATAAAGGGCAATGCTGACCTATATATACCTATATTAAATACTTAAATACATAAAAATGCCACACAGATCTTCCGTGAACATTTTCACTTATGACGCAACAAAACTGAATCAGAAAATTTGAACTGATTCACTGAAAAGAATGTTTCGTCTCATTCCTTTAATGAATCAACCTCCACTTCTCCACTTTCAAGACAAGTCTAATGACTTCAGAAAATAAATGTGTTTTCATGACACATCATCAATCGGCCATATTGGCAGCACTGAACATAAACAATGCCACTGAAGCAAATGTTATTTTGTTCATTATTGCTGCTGAAATGGTCAATTATTTTAATCTTTTGGGCTGTACTAATCAGACGAACCGGGAAAAACATTTGATTCATTGAAAAGGATGTTTCGTCTGATTCATATAATGAATTGAAATTACTTTCTGTTTAAATCATGGACACTGAAACATTTTGCTCTCCTGTTCACTAACGACTTTAGAAAATAAATAAAGACGTAAAATTGCTGCTACATTTGTGCTGCTTAACGTTTCTACCCAAAAAAAAGCAAGAATGCTTAGCTTTGTTGACTAAAAAGTAACAGTTAAGCTAATTAAAATAGCAGTGCCATTATAAAAACTACCTAGGCTAATCACTATATCATATGGTCCCTGCTAGTCATATAATCATATGTGTTTGATTGTGTGCCTTCCCTAGCTGTATAAGCAGAGGTAAACAGCAGAATAGAGATCTTTCTGAAGTAAATTTCAGTCAGTTCCCGCGCGCTCCATAAACTACATCTGGCGAGAGCGACACACCTCAGTCCACCACTTCAGACAAGTTAACATAGTAGAATATTTAGACGTGTATTTTAGTACAAAACGAAATTTTACATGTCCCAGTGATCTAAGCATTCTGAGACAAAGGTGACCAAATATTAATTAGTAAGTCAATTAATGATGACCATGGCCACAACAGCACTAAAAAGAAAAATGTAACTAACGGCATCAGTTAATAAATCACACGCATAACACAGTATACAGCGACCCCGTGGGGCCACCAGGGGAAGATCCAATGTGGATTCTTCTCCTTTTTTTTTTTTTTTTTTTTTTTTTGCTGTAATAGAAGTTAAGCGCGGTTAATATGATTGTAAATTAATCTGTTTGCTTACACTACTTACATTTCACAACTATAAATCATTCCATAATTTCTAATGATTTAGGTTGTGTTTTATGGATATTTAATAATATTTAATATTAATATTATTTTTTTTACTTTTTTAATAACATTAGAGAAACATTTCACTACAGGTTGTCATGGTCATGAAACCTGGAAATGTCAGGGTATTTTAATATATTGTGTTCATACCATTAAAATACGAGACAGAAATAGATCGATGATGTGTATCTAACGTTACCAGCTCAAACAGTTGAGCGGAAGTTTGGTCGCTGTGGCGACAGGACAAGTTACAGAAGAGTCACAAATCTGACAGTCAGGTAATTCGCATCTAGCGTTTCGTGGTACCTGTTAAACTTCCGCATGTCTGTTTAAAACAATTCGTTGTCACACATTTTTTGTTTTTAACTCAGCTGAGCGAAATCTAACTTTTTAAAACTTCTTAAAAATGTTTGATAATCAGCAGCATGTCTTCAGCAGTGGTGGGTGGCTCGCCGACTCCTATCCTGAGAGACATTTACAATGCAGATAAACACAGGAAACCGCCAACGAAGTAAGCTCTGGTTGTTACTATTAACTGACGTTTTGCCTTCCAACATCATGTAAGTCTGTTTTTGATTAAGTTTAGGTCCTTCCCGGAATGGATGAAGGAGAATCCCGTCCATCCTGCTGCAGAGGAAACACAAATCCCCACCGAGCACGAAATTGCACAGTAACAACTCATCTGTGGATTTATAGTGGTTCTAAACACATAATTGTTTTAGTTTGTTAGATGATAGTTTGAAATCATGACCGGCTGAATACTGTCATTCATTTCTGAGTCCACTTTTTCTGTATTTCTGTATCTCTTGAGATTTAGGAAGACTCTGCGTCATAATGTTTGCGTGGAGCTGTTGAGTGAGGGCTTTCACCGCTCGTTTGCGCAAATGTTTGTACTGCTGCAGCGCTGGGACGGAGCGGAGGAGCATCCGCACAAACTCCACACCCTGCAGCAGCACCTCACCCACGCCGAAACCGCAGAGAGAGAAGGTAACGACACATGACCTTATCTGAGTGACTATATTTGGGATTTGTGGACACAGAAAAAAGTAGACTCTAAAAAATTTTCCATTGCATTTTGTTTTTAAGTGTTAACAGAAAATTCAATAAAAAATAATGGATAATGTCCCGGAAATAAGCTCCCAGTACTTTTTCTGTTATTTTACGTATTTTCTTATGGGGGCTTGTTGCTATTACTCTTATATAATCATAATAATGCTGTAATTTGATTGCTCAGTTTCTGTATTTTTTAAATGACAAATTAATGTGCATTAATAATAATTTTTTAATTTGTATAAGATGCGTAATAAATTAAAAAGAGCCATTTAAATTTTGGGTTAATGACTTACAGGGGTTATTTAATCATATCAGGTGTACTTTAATTTTATTATTTATGTATTTATTGGTCTTTTTTATCCATGTGTAACTTGAATGTGTAAAGCTTCTGGTAACACTAGTTATTTTAAGTGTAAAAAAGAAGTCTACTTCTTCTTTTCATTTATTATTATATTATGTATAGTTCATCCAAAAATAAAAATTAACACATGATTTACTCACTCTCAAGGTATATATGACTTTCTTCTTTCAGATGAATCATATATATATATATATATATATATATATATATTTAAAACATTATAAACACGCAGAAGCACAGAACAAAACACTGGTTAAGAATTAGAAGTAAAAACAAGGATTTGTAAAGTCAAATGTTTTGCGCACAAACTGTTCCGGGCAGATGACATAGGACTTATGCATAGCGCATGCGCCGCTGAGAAGTGCTGAACGTGGAAGCGCAGAACAAAACACTGGTTAAGAATTAGAAGTAAAAAAACAAGGATTTGTAAAGACAAATGTTGGAGGATTTCGAAATAGAAAGAGGAGACTGGTTTCCCTTGTTAAAGTAAGGAAACTCTGTATATAAACATTCTCACGAGACAAGCATATTCTCATAGGAATATGTGCAAAGTTAGCAGAAAATTGGTTTTAACGTTTTAAATATGGATATTTTTCTTACAAAAACATCAATTCGCTACAGAAAGCCTTTATTCACCCTCTGGAGCCATGTTATTATAGATGTACTTTATTAGACTTCTTTTGGACTGTTGAAAAGAAACAACCACCCACTGCTATTATAAAACTTAGAAGAGCCAGGATCATTTTTAATGTAACTCCGACTGGATTTGACTGAAAGAAGAAAGTCATATACACCTAGGATGCCTTGATAATGAGTAAATCATCTAATTTTTATTTTTGGATAAACTAACCATTTAATGTATTTTCAGAACCATAATACTAGTTTCTTGCGCAAATAGTTTTACCATTTACTGTACTTTGTTACTCTTCTAGTTATTTAGTAGCTAATAAGTATTGAAAGTCTCACACATTCACAGGAAACAGCTTACTTTACTAAACATATGTTGCTCTTGCCTCAGATTTGGGCGTCACATTTTCCCTTTAACTAATTTTCAACTCTTTCCTCTGCATCTCTGTGTTTTCTGATGTAGGACAGTATGGAGAGGCATATGACAACCACATGTTGTTGGCCAGGTTTTTTACCGAGCCAGAGGACGAATGGTTGAAGCATCATTTCCTTCAGCTGGCCCTTGATTCTGCTCGCAAATTCAAAATGGACTCTGGCAAAAGAGAAGCTGAGTCCAACTTACACATGGGCCAAGTTTATTTACAGAAGGGTAATATACAGTCCTTATATTTATGACAGCCACTGAATCTGCTTCTTTACATTCAGATTCAAATTGCAGTCCTGTTTGCTACCTCCATTTAAATTCGAATCAATTAGACTTCATTGAATTTCTTTTAAATTTCAGGGAGAAAAATATAATTTTCTTTGTAATATTTATCCAAACAGAGGAAAAAGAGAGAATAATGACTGATTGAATGTAGCGATGCTGCGCATGTGTGTTGCAGGTCAGCTGGAGCGAGCACAAGAGCATTATGAGGTGTTTTATCATCTGACCTTGGGCCGTACATGGCAGGACCCCAGCGGCCGCATGCATCACTCACGCTCATGTGAGGAGCTTCAGAAGGTGTTCACGCTGCTGGGACAGAGATTGCTTCAGGAACAAGACTATGTACACGCCATTAAGATGTTCACCAAGGCTTACGAGATGGCTAAAGAGTGTATGTAGACCCTGTTCCCTCTGACAAAATAGAAAAATATACCTTTAAAGTTTAAGTAATATCTAGTCAAAAGTATGTAAGATGGAGCCTTTTTATTTATAAGCCTTTTTCCTGTTCAATTTACACTATATTGCGAAAAGGATTGGGACACCCCCTTCTAACGAACAGGTTTGACTACATTAGTAATTTCCATGAGTTTAAGCATATAATTGTGTTCTTCTAATTTTATAGCAAAAGTTTGGACAGGACCCTTTTTTATTCTAACATGACAATGCCTCTGTGTATAAGGCAAGGTTTATAGATAAATGTTTGATTCAGTCAGTGTGGAGAAACTTGACTGGTCTGCATAAAGCCAAGTCCTAATCCCAGCTGAACACATCTGGTGTGACTTTAAATGCAGACCTTGAGCCAAAAACCCATCACCAAACACCAATGACTTGTACATACACTATATGGACAAAAGTATTTAAACACCCCCTTCTTTAGAACAGAAAAAGGCACTTCCAAACTGTAGCAACAAAGATGGACGAATAATTTAAAAATTGTATTTCCATCTCTGTTGCTTCAGTTTTGGAAGTGTCTAAAATGACTGTACCCATATGCACAAGTCATTGGTGTTTGGTCTGAAACTTCTGCTGAAACTTTGCTATAAAATTAGAAGGACACAATTCCCTAGAATATCATTATATGCTTAAACATTAAGATTAGTACTCATGGAAATGACTAAAGTAGTCAAACCTGTTCATTAGAAGGGGATGTCCCAATACTTTGACAATTTAGTGTAATTCAGGTATACACTGTATCAAAAATACAAAAAAACTGTAATATTGTGAAATATTATTGCAATTTAAAGTAATTGAAAGTTGAAATGATTTTAATGTACTTTTAATTATAATTTTCAAATTTAAAATCTTTCTTTTCTTCATACTTTTATTCAACAAGGATGTGTTAAACTTTTTCCAACATTGATTATAATCAGATTTTTTTCTTGAGCAGCAAATCAATATATTAGAATGATTTCTGAAGGATCACTAACACTGACGACTGCAATAATACCTGATGAAAATTCAGGTTTGCATCACAGAAATAAATTATATTTTCAGTATAATAACATAGAAAACCATTATTTTAAATTGTAATCAAATGTAACAATATTAATGTTTTTCTGTATTTTTGATTAGATAAATGCAGCCTTAATGAGCAGAAGAGACTGAGACTTAAAAATCTTACTGATCCCAAACTTTTGAATGGCAGTGTATATTTAAAGCATGATAACTTTGTCAGATATTGATTGCATTCCAATTTTTTATTCATGCATTGATAAAACTTTTTTTTTTTTGACAGTGTATCATGCATTGTACACTATTGCAGTTATACAAGCACTTGCCCATTCTGAAAGTTCAATTTAGCAATTCCTTGTCAAATCATGACATCTTATACAGTTTTACTGACAATACAACCTATTTATGATCAGATTTTCAAAAGTTTGCCCAATGCACTCAACTTCAGTCATGGGGCAGCCATGGCCTAATGGTTAGAGAGTCAGGTTCGAGTCTTAGGTCTGACAGGGATTGTCGGTGGGGGGAGTGAAAGATCAGCGCTCTCTTCACCCTCAATACCACGACTGAGGTGAGAACCTTGAGCAAGGCACCGAACCCCCAACTGCTCCGGGTGTGTGTTCACCACTGTGTGTGTGCCCTTGGATGGGTTAAATGCAAAGCACAAATTCCAAGTGTGGGTCACCATACTTGGCCACACGTCCTTTCCTTTTCTTTCAGATTTCCAGCAATAAAACCACACATCCTTTAAAGCACAGTTTAATGACTCACACTGTTTGTTTCTCTTGCTGTTGTTGGTTTTTGATTTATCGTCTAGCGGGAGATCGAGGGTCAGAAGGAGAAGCAGCCTATAGACTGGGCCTGGCGTATCAGAGTGCTGGAGACCAGAAGACAGCTAAACAGGTCTGTTCAGAGCACTCACAAACTGCTTATTCATTCTGCATTTATTTGTTCTTTGAGGATTTTGTTTGTTGTGTCAGTTTTTCAGCGTATGTATGGAGATATCCACAACACTTGAAAATACAGACAGCCTGGGAGGAACATACGAAGCCATTGCTAAATCTCTGGAGAGGTACAGTAGATGCACACCAGGGGCGTTTCCTCTGAGGAGGCAAGAGAGGCAGTGTCTCCTCTCCTCAAAATTGGATGAGAAAATAATCAATATTACAAAAATAAAACTGCAAATATGACTAAAAATGACATTAAAAGTCTAAAAGTCACTAGTTTTTTGAAGTAAGACTGTCCAACAGCGACACCTGCAGGTAAAGGCGTGCCTCCCCACAGTCCATTTACTTTCTTCAGAGACCCCTAAGCGTGCTGTTTTTTTTTCTTGGAGGCTCACTGAGATGAATGGGGGAAGGTCACGTGAGAGGAGACAATGCTTCTGTCACACTATAATTAGATATGATCGGTAAAGATAAGATGTGATTGGTTTGTGCATTAAATCCCGCCTCTTGTTTTCGTGCGAGCTGTCGGTCTCAATGAAGAAAATTATGGTGTTATTGACTAATTATAAAATAAGTAAACTCTCTAGCTTAGATATCACTGCTTTGTGTCACATCAAAATAAAACATGAAATGGCTTGAAAACCTATTGTCCCAATAAGGTGACATCCATTTAATAATTTGAATAAAAATGATCATTTACACTCAATATGTTATTATTACATAGTGTTTTATAATCAGGGTTCCCACGGGTCATGGAATTTCTGGAATATCATGGAATTTTTTAAGGTCTATTTCAGACATTGAAAGTCATGGAATTTTATATTTATTTTGTCAAAGTCATGGAAAATAAGGGATTTTTGTTTGTTGCTTTAAATTTTTTGTTTCCATTTATCAAAATGTAAATTTTCTATACCGTATTTTGTTTTATTGCATTGTTTCACACATTTTGCCTATTGTTATGGTTAGGTTATGGTTATGAAAGCATAAAAACCATACATTAATTTCTGTAGAAATAGTACAGAAAAATATCAAAGTGCATTTAACGGGTAAAAAAAAAAAATATATATATATACAGTGGGTACAGAAAGTATTCAGACCCCCTTAAATTTTTCACTCTTTGTTATATTGCAGCCATTTGCTAAAATCATTTAAGTTCATTTTTTTCCTCATTAATCTACACACAGCGCCCCATATTGACAGAAAAACATAGAATTGTTGACATTTTTGCAGATTTATTAAAAAAGAAAAACTGAAATATCACATGGTCCTAAGTATTCAGACCCTTTGCTGTGAAACTCATATATTTAACTCAGGTGCTGTCCATTTCTTCTGATCATCCTTAAGATGGTTCTACACCTTCATTTGAGTCCAGCTGTGTTTGATTATACTGATTGGACTTGATTAGGAAAGCCACACACCTGTCTATATAAGACCTTACAGCTCACAGTGCATGTCAGAGCAAATGAGAATCAAAGGAACTGCCTGAAGAGCACAGAGACAGAATTGTGGCAAGGCACAGATCTGGCCAAGGTTACAAAAAAATTTCTGCTGCACTTAAGGTTCCTAAGAGCACAGTGGCCTCCATAATCCATAAATGGAAGACGTTTGGGACGACCAGAACCCTTCCTAGAGCTGGCCGTCTGGCCAAACTGAGTTATCGGGGGAGAAGAGCCTTGGTGAGAGAGATAAAGAAGAACCCAAAGATCACTGTGGCTGAGCTCCAGAGATGCAGTCGGGAGATGGGAGAAAGTTGTAGAAAGTCAACCATCACTGCAGCCCTCCACCAGTCGGGGCTTTATGGCAGAGTGGCCCAACGGAAGCCTCTCCTCAGTGCAAGACACATGAAAGCCTGCATGGAGGACTCCAAGATGGTGAGAAATAAGATTCTCTGGTCTGATGAGACCAAGATAGAACTTTTTGGCCTTAATTCTAAGTGGTATGTGTGGAGAAAACCAGACCCTGCTCATCACCTGTCCAATACAGTCCCAACAGTGAAGCATGGTGGTGGCAGCATCATGCTGTGGGGGTGTTTTTCAGCTGCAGGGATAGGACGACTGGTTGCAATCGAGGGAAAGATGGATGCGGCCAAGTACAGGGATATCCTGGACGAAAACCTTCTCCAGAGTGCTCAGGACCTCAGACTGGGCCGAAGGTTCACCTTCCAACAAGACAATGACCCTAAGCACACAGCTAAAATAATGAAGGAGTGGCTTCACAACAACTCTGTAACTGTTCTTGAATGGCCCAGCCAGAGCCCTGACTTAATCCCAATTGAGCATCTCTGGAGAAACCTGAAAATGGCTGTCCACCAACGTTTACCATCCAACCTGACAGAACTGGAGAGGATCTGCAAGGAGGAATGGCAGAGGATCCCCAAATCCAGGTGTGAAAAAACTTGTTGCATCTTTCCCAAAAAGACTCATGGCTGTATTAGATTAAAAGGGTGCTTCTACTAAATACTGAGCACAGGGTCTGAATACTTAGGACCATGTGATATTTCAGTTTTTCTTTTTTAATAAATCTGCAAAAATGTCAACAATTCTGTGTTTTTCTGTCAATATGGGGTCCTGCGTGTACATTAATGAGGAAAAAAAAAGAACTTAAATGATTTTAGCAAATGGCAGCAATATAACAAAGAGTGAAAAATTTAAGGGGGTCTGAATACTTTCCGTACCCACTGTATACATAGTGTATATGTGTGTTTTGCACTAAAAACGTCTGTGAACAAGTAAATATAGCTTGCAAATAGATGGATCCGTCCATTATAGGTCATGGAAATACAGCTTTTTAGTCACTGAAAGTCAGGAAAAGTTTGGCTTTAGAGTGGGAACCCTGTATAATGTATTCAATAATGAGGTGCAGATAATTGCCACTATTTGCAATAAGTAGTATAAATAGCAGAAAATCCTGCTATTTGCGCTTAGTGTAAACATTAAGTGCAACAGAAACAGGAATATATATAACAGCCTCCTCATTTTAAAACACCACCACATGCCACTGATGCACACACATACTCACACAGAGCTGAGATGTAAAGCTTCATTTCTGCACCACTGATAACACCAAACTAAATGTAATGTAAATATGGTAAAGTAAATATGGTTCTTGCCATATCAAAGCTAAGTTTCCCAGGAGTTCATGAATGGATCAAAAGTGATGCATTGATTGATGTATAAATTGAATGGAATATAAGATGCTTTGGATAAAAAAAATAAATAAAACGTCAAAATGTTGAAAACTTTGAATGAAAAAAAAATCACATGCATAGAACTGTTGATGGCGCTACAGAGCAGATTCATTTCCATTATATTAGATTTTAAAAGAAAAAATATAAGTTATTAATACTATACTATAATTTATTAATAATACTATACTGTTTAAAAACCCACCAAGGAAAGAAGAAGCTCAAATAAGCCCTATAATTTCCATACTTTTATTTCATGGCATTAATTTTTAAATGTAAGTTAATATTTCATTAGACTATTGTTTTATGGGAAGTATCTGTACTTTTGACTGCTCTATGCAAGGCATGGACTTCAGCCAGAGGGTGGCAGCACATCATGAAAAAAGGAGCATGTCTAATTAAGCTGTGAATGTAAATAAGTTGGTTTTAATACAATGACTTGTTAGTCAGTGTTTTTTTGTAAATTACCAGTGTTTTTTTAGTAAATTACCAGTGTTTTTTAATAAATTAACAGTGTTGGGGAAAGTTACTTTTAAAAGTAATGCATTACAATATTGCATACTCCCTAAAAAAACTAACTAATTACGTTATTAATGTTATTTTTGCGTTACTTTTTAAATCTGGGCAGGGCTTGCTTGTTTGTTTTTAATATAAAATGTTTGATTTTTAGCAAATTTTTCACACCAATAAGCCTAAGGCTGAAGGAAAAGTAATTTCACATCCGTATATTAGAACTGTAGGAAAAGAACGTTCAACACTCTTCAACATTGAGAAAAATGAAGCACAAATGTTAGTTAATCTAAAGTAAGTAAAGTAAAAATAAAGTAAGTGGATCAACAAAGGTCAGCAGCAAAGATATTGGTTAATAAAGTGGGATTAAATCAGAGGTCTTCAGCCCTGTTCCTGTGGACCCACTATCCTGAAGAGTTTAGCTACAACCCTAATCAAACACACCTGAAGTGGCCAATCAAGCTCCTCAAGACTGCTTGAAAATTGCAGGCAGGTATGCTGAAGCCGGTTGGAAATAAACTTTCCAGCCAAGTGGGTCCCCAGGAGCAGGGTTGAAGACCTCTGGATTAAATACCTAAAGGAAACAAGAAGTCACTGGCATTACTTTTTTGTAAAAGTAACTCAGATTATTTCTTAGAAATGAAAAAGTAATGTGTTACTTTAGTTACTTGAAAAAAGTAATCTGATTATGTAACTCGTGTTACTTGTAATGCGTTACCCTCAACACTGCAAATTACAATGGAATTACAATACTTGAACCCTGATAATTGATCAACTTTAACTTATCAGCACCAATTTCTTTCTAAGGTTTCTGCTTGTTTGTGTGTTACAGTGAAGGCAAATTAACAGAGGCAACTGAATTTTTGGAGAGGTTTGCTGAGATTTCTCTAAAGAGCAAACAGGACAGAAACCTCGAGAAGGCCTCAATGTGCCTAGGAAACATCCTCAGCTTGAGAGTAAGAGACAAAGAGCTTAGATTTAAATCTACATGTGAGTTAAGAAGTTATAAACTACGCTCCAAGCCATAGAGTGACGCCAGAGAGCATTTAAGGCATCATTAGCATGTGCTGCATGATATATTGTGCCCTAGGAGTGTTTAAGGGTTGTAATATTACTGTAACAAGTGTACTGTATCTGCATGTTTATTTTTGTGTGTAGAAGCAATATGATGGAGCTTATGAACATTTTGGACGTGCGTATGAGATTGCGTGTAATCTGGTGTCGGCCAGGCTGCAGAAGGCTCAGGTGTGTGCGGGCAGCGCTCGTGCCCTCAGCATGATGCAGGCGTATCACAGGCTCATAGAGACACCAGGACGCCAGAAAATAGACAGAATCATCAGCTGGAAGAAGAGAAGAAATGACACCTTAAGTGCACCATTGTGAGTGGACAGACAACTGAACAGTTCAGCCGAATTCTCTAACAGATCAGAGGTATCTGGATTGCTTTGTTGTGTCAGATAACGCACACACTTACACTCTCCTTTTTTTCACAGAGAGGAGGAAATGAAGAGATGAACAGTGGAAAGCAGATGTTTGTCTGAAGGCTAAATAAAGTATGCTGTCTGTTTCAAATGTCTTTTAAAGAGTGATTATTGCAGAAATAATTTACTTTTAAGGAATATGTGTGAACTGATTGCAATGTTTTCAGGCAATGTTATTTATTTTCAATCAAATTAAAATGGATTGTATTTTACATTTTTTATTACATGCAATTAGCTGAACTTTTTGGAACTACTTAATCAGGACTTCAGTTCATTTTTATATGTGATTTCATAATTCTGTTCTGTTGTCTATAGATATATGGTTACAGTTGAATGTACTAACAAGCATTAATGGTTAACTAAAATATGCTTAAATTTCACTTCTTTTGAAACTCTATATTTAAAGTATAATAACTTATAATAACTTTATATAATAAATAAAATCAAATCATTACAAAAAAGGTAATAAAATATAATCATAATCAAGTGCTTTACATGTGCATTAGTATGTTAGTCGACACATCAAAATATGTGTAATTCTTTAAAGCATGACTAAAAATTATTAAAACATTGATTTAAATGTCCTTCAAAATAAAACTTTGAATTTGAGATTTTTACAGTGCAATTTTAAAAGTCTACTTAACAATCATGAAAGTGTCTCTTTAAAGGATTAGTTCACTTTCACCCCTTTCATCCAAGATGTTCATGTCTTTCCTCTTCAGTCATAAAGAAATTATGTTTTTTGAGGATTTCTCTCCATATAAAGGATATGTATGGTGCCCCCAAGTTTGAACTTCCAAAATGCAGTTTAAATGCAGCTTCAAAGGGCTGATGAAGAAGAGGCTTATCATGTGAAACGATCGGTTATTTTCTAAACACAGTTTATTTTCTTACACAGTGTGTAATACCAAGATAAAAGTATGATTCAATTTAATTATATAACAGTATACTGCTATGAGAAGCATTATGCAATGCTGTTGATGTTGATAGCTTAATGATTAATTTTTATTATTACTGCAAAATGTATATGGTAGTTTTATTACTTAACATGCTCTATTTTCGTGCACTAATTTTCTAATATACTGAAACTTATCTTTAGTACTTAAGATAATTTTTAAAACATCAAAGTGTACTCAACTGTGCTATTTTGGGACACTGAATATTAACTAAAATGTACTTTTAACATATTATCTATAAATTATGTTATATATTAAAAAAATATTTAGCTACCATTGGGTACACTTTAACCCATCTTTTTATACACTTTTAAATATACTTATATACTAATTTCTGTTATACATAGCAAAAAGACTGACAAATTATTTAAAATATAAAAATAATATATAATAAATATATTCAAAAAGTATTTATAATATATTGCCCATATATTAGTATACAATAAATAATGTACTTCAAATGTATTATAACTATGTTAATATTCCCTATATTTGATATACTTAACTACATATTAATGGTTTCTTTAAATAGTACAATCACTGGATACTATTAATATGTCATTATATCTGACTACTTCAAATCAATTTAGTGCATTTATATTAAGTGTGCTTAAGTACCAAAGTTGGGAAAATGTATTTAGAACTAATTAGCAATATATTTTTAATAAAAGCAATGCACTAAAAATCAATTATTAAGTATTAGTGGTATTTAGTATGCTTTTTCAAGTTCACTGAAGTACTATAGAAGTAGAATATACTTTAAATTAGCGTATTATAAGTTTTATAGTTTTATTTAGCAATATATATATATATATATATATATATATATATAAAATACATTTATATAATAAATAAATTTGTACTGCAAATGTATTTGCTTGTATTTAAGTATTTTTAGTGCAGTGAAGCACACTTTATTTTTACCTGGGATGTCACCTGGGTTAAAGTACATTTTAAATCACTATGTTTTATTAGTCCTTTTTTGTGCTTTAAAGATCTACATTCATTTTGATGTGTTGATTAACAAACTAAAGCACACGTATAGCATTTAATTATAATTGTAACTTGTTTTATTATGCATGAATTATTATTTTAAACGTGCTAAATTGCATCCTCGTTACAAATGTTTAACTACAAATACAGTAAAAAAAACAAATACAAAAAAAAAACACGAGATACAAGTTTTAATATATATATATATATATATATATATATATATATATGTGTGTGTGTGTGTGTGTGTGTGTGTGTGTGTGTGTGTATTTGTCGTATGTTGTAGTGTACCCTTACAATATTTTTGTTTGTCTAACCTAATGAAGTAGATTCAGTGATTGCAGTGACTCCATTTTATTATCGACGTAAATGAAATCTGTTCATTTAGCTGTTTATCTGACACATTTTTGAAGTAACTTTTAGAAAAAGGAATATTTAAAATACATCAGTAGCTCTCAGCATATTCCTGATTTGATTTTATTATTATTATTTTTTGTATTAAAGGTTGTTTGTTACGTCCAGTAGAAAGTCCGTCCCTTTTCTCTCTTTGACTCTCTCTCTAGAGAGCTCTCTCTCTCTCTCTCTCTCTCTCTCTCTCATATTACTTCCTCTTTCCCGCATCAAAATCAATGTCAACAGAACTGAAGCGAATCAGACAGACAGGGCTCCTCACGCCATGCAGCTTTTTCCGTTGAGTTTGGATTCGCTCTCCATGTATCATGTCTTTGCACTCGCGTTGTTGGTATGTTTGGCGATACTGGTTAAATTATTGGTTATGAGGAGGCGGGGGATGCGAACTATGGATCCTTTTCCAGGACCACCTGGACACTGGCTCCTCGGACACGTCAAAGAGGTAAACAACCACAGCTATGAATAATCAATAACTAGCCTACCTGTATATCTCGCTAAACTTTGGAGCCACAAGCCAAATTCTGCTTTTTTTTTTTTTTTTTTTTTTGCTTTTGATCTGTTTTTAAATTAGAATTACTTTTTGAGTTTTTAGCCTAATACAAATTTACAAATAATATTATTTGATATATAATCATATTTTAATATCTATTGGGTAACACGTTGTAAACCACATTGATGCACGTTACGGTGCAAATTGTCACGTTCATTTTATGTTGCCATTTTATTAATGAGTACAATATTCGCTATAATCTTTGTTTGACGCACAAAATCATATTACAGTGATCCTGCAAAATTCAAAATCCTCACATTTTGACCTCCTTATATTCGAGGGATGAAACCTCATGCCTGGGCCGTTGTCTATTCACTACAACTAAACAATTACGTAACTATTGTGCTGCAATAAACACAACAGCCTTGCATAGCATTCATTCTTCAGCAGCAACTGGAAGAATTCACGTGAAGTTAATAACTTGAGAGTGCAAATTGTTCTTGAAACGTTTTATTGTCCATAACAGTTGCACAAACCTTTTTGTATGTATAGTTTAACCAGGATGGACATGATTTGGAAAAGGTTCTGAAGTGGAGTGGGCAGTATCCCTATGCCTTTCCACTGTGGTTTGGCCCATCACTGTCCATTTTGAACATCCACCACCCATCCTATGTGAAGACCATTCTCACCACTACAGGTGCGCATCTTTTTCAGATTTATATTGTGGGCTAATTCTTTCTCAAACATGAATGACCAAAACAAGTATAAAATTGCTTTTTATTTGCTTTATTGACAGAGCCCAAAGATGATTACGCATATAAGTTTTTCATCCCTTGGTTAGGTAAGAAGGGTTTCTTTATTAATCTTTATTACTGGCTTTATTATTGGGTGTTTCTTTAACTACAGGCAAATCCGTCCTTGTGGATTTTAAGAAAAACTCATATATGGTTTTCAAACTTTTACTAGTTTATCTAATTTATTGACTAACAGTTGAACTGTCATAAATGTAATTTCTAACATCTCAAGTCATTCATTCTGTGGCAGACATTGCATTATAATTTTAGAATAAAATAGCTCTCATTCAAAATGGTCATCAAAATGATATTTTAAGCATGTTATGTATGGATTGTACATATTTTCATGCTTTTTGTCTTTGACAAAATTACATTTTGCTCACAAGTGATTTTTACGTTTTATCATAAATCATGTCTTTCATATCATGTTCTTCACTTGCATTTTTTTTAATTATGCAACAGCTGAGGGACAGTTGTAAATAATATTTAATTTTCATATTTTAAGACTCAAAGTCTTGATCTGGGACTTGATCTAATAAAAATCTACCTATGAGACATAAAGGTGCCTGTAGTTAAAGAAACAACCTGTTATCACTACAGTAACTCTTCACTGTCTCCTCAGGCGATGGCTTACTTGTGTCTGCTGGAAAGAAATGGTTTCGGCACAGACGGCTCCTCACTCCTGGTTTCCATTATGATGTTTTGAAGCCTTATGTGAAACTTGTGTCTGATTCAACCAAAGTCATGCTTGTACGTTAAAAGTTGTATGTTAAAACACTTTATGCTATCTCATTGTAATGTGCACAACACTAAGTAAACCATTAGTAAAATTGGCCCAAAAAGTGTAAACTCTCACATAATGTCTTTATTTGTTCAAACAATGGCAGTCGAAAGGATTTTTTTGAGAAACCTATTCTAAACCTTTTTCAACTTCAACTTCTTCAAAATATTTATTTTGTGTCTTTCAGGATAAGTGGGAAGTTTATGCCAAATCAGGAGAGTCATTTGAACTGTTTCAGCATGTAAGTTTGATGACGCTTGACAGCATTATGAAATGTGCATTCAGCTGTAACAGCAACTGTCAGACAAACAGGTCAGTTTATATTCCTTTTCCTCATCCATCCGTATGCATCCATCTCCTATCAGCATAACCTCTCTGATCTCATTGCAGTGGAACCAACCCATACATCCAGGCGGTGTATGACCTCTGCCATCTGGTGAACCTCAGGTTCAGAGTGTTTCCATACCACAGCAAGGCCATATTTCATCTCAGTCCACATGGATACAAATTCAGGAAGGCGGCCAACATAGCACACAATCATACAGGTGTGTACTTATGTCTTTGTTAAACCTGAATATACACTACTGTTCAAAAGTTTGGGGTCAGTACGATTTTTTTTGTTTTTCTTCATGCATTAAATTGATCAAAAGTGACAGTAAAGAATTTACAAAGATTTCTTTTTCAAATAAACACTGTTCTTTTGAACTTTCTATTCATCAAAGAATCCAAAAATATAAAATATTAAGCAGCATGACTGTTTTCAACATTGATAATAATTAGAAATCAGCATTTTAGAATGATTTCTGTAGGATCATATGACATTGAAGACTGGAGTAATGATGCTGAAAATTCAGGTTTTGTCACAGAAATCAATTACATTTGAACATATATTCTCATAGAAAAAATACTTATTTAAAATTAATAATAATAATAAGTAATAATGTTATATAATTTCACAGTTTTTTAATTAAATAAATACAGCCTTGGTGAGCAGATGAGACTTTCAAAGACATTACAAAATCTCACCAACCCCAAATTTTTGAATGGAAGTGTAAATCTGTAACAAGTGAAGCTATCAAGCTATCATGTCATTTTAATTTCTTAATATTTTTTAGAGGAAGTTATCAGAAAAAGGAAAGAAGTCTTGAAGATTGAGAGGGAACAGGGCATTGTTAAAAACAAACGATATTTGGACTTTTTGGATATTCTTCTGTCTGCCCGAGTATGATATTCTCACACAATTACATTTTTAAATATATATTCTTATATTTAAAGAAAGTCAATATCTTATATATTGAATATATCAATATCTGATATTTTGTTACAAATTGCCATTGAATCATTTGTGATGTCAGATTTTGTTTCTCTTTCACAGGACGAGCATCAGCAGGGTTTGACGGACGAGGATATCAGGGCTGAAGTGGACACATTCATGTTTGAAGGCCATGACACCACGGCCAGCGGAATATCCTGGATGTTCTACAATCTGGCATGTAACCCTGAGCATCAGGAGAAATGCAGGGAGGAGATCCTGCAGGCTCTGGATGGAAAAGACACAGTGGACTGGTATTGTCATTACTCTAATTACTCATGTGGTGTTGTGTGTGGACAGCTGAGTGTGGATTGTAGGCTCCTGGTTTGGTAATAGTATGATAAAACATTGTACGCTAATCTACACTATTTTAATGTTGCTGTGGGATAATGTGAGAGACGCCTTCCAGGTGCTAAATATCACGTTATTGAGGTTGCTTCAATTCGCGGACATAAAAAACATCTCACGGCAACACTGTTAAACCCTCTGGGGTCTCATTTTTTCTTGATGACCGAGAAAAGAACTAAAAATCCTCAGTCATTTAGAAACTGCCAACGGTCTACTTTTATTTGTGTATAGTCAAGAAAACAATGTGCTTTTGTAAAGTAAAAAACAGGGTGCACTTTCCACCATCTCGGTCTCCGTCAAATAAAATAAAATATAAACTGTATTCCAGTAAAAATCCTCATACAGCGGGGAAAATAAGTATTTGACACATTAGCATTTTTATCAGTAAGGGGATTTCTAAGTGGGCTATTGACACAAAATTTCCACCAGATGTAGCCATCAAGCCAAATATTGAATTCATACAAAGAAATCAGAACATTTAAGTACACAAGTTGAGTCATAATAAATAAAGTGAAATGACACAGGGAATAAGTATCGAACACATGAAGATAACAAGGTGCAAAATGGCATAGAAAGCCAGGAGATCACCTGAAATCGGTCAGTATTAAGAGAGAAACCCTGGCCCCTATCAGTACTAATTGATATCAGCTGCTTTAGTCCTAATTGATGGCCTATAAAGGCTTCTCATTACCCAGGAGGCACACAAGAAAGACTTCATGATGGGTAAAAGCAAATAACTTTCTCAAGATCTTCGTAATCTTATCGTTGAAAACCATTTTGATGGGAATGGTTATAGGCGCATTTCCAGAATGCTGAATGTTCCTGTGAGCACTGTGGGGGCCATTATCCGGAAATGGAAAGAGCATCGGTTCACCATAAACCGGCCACGATCAGGTGCTCCACGTAAAATCCCTGTCCGAGGAGTTCAAAGAATAATCAGGAGAGTTCTCCAAGAGCCAAGAACCACTCGGGCAGAACTTCAGGAAGACCTTGCATCAGCAGGTACTGTTGTTTCAAAGAAAACTTTAAGCAATGCAATCTCCATGGCATCCATGCACGCTCACCATGCAAGACTCCGTTGCTGAACAAAAAGCATGTTGAGGCTCGGTTAAAGTTTGTGAAACAGCATTTGGAGAAGCCTGTGGATTATTGGGAGATTATAGTATGGTCAAATGAAAGCAAAATTGAACTTTTTGGCAGTCATTCTACACACCATGTTTGGAGAAGAAATGGCACTGCCCACCACCCCAAGAACACCATACCAACACTTAAGTTTGGGGGTGGAAGCATCATGGTTTGGGGCTGCTTTTCAGCAAGGGGTACTGGCAGACTTCATATTATTGAAGGCAAGATGAATGGAGAAATGTACCGGGACATTCTGGATAAAAATCTGCTGCCATCTACCAGAAAGCTGAATGATCCCAAACACAAGGCCAAGGAAACAATGAAGTGGTTTCAAAGAAAGAAAATCAAGTTGCTTGAATGGCCCAGTCAATCACCTGACCTAAATCCCATAGAAAATCTATGGAGAGAACTGAAGATCAAAGACCATAAAAGAGGCCCAAGGAACCTTCAAGATTTAAAGACCGTTTGTATGGAAGAATGGACCATAATCACTCCTGAGCAATGCAGACGACTGGTCTCTCCATACAAGAGGCGTCTAGAAGCTGTAATCACCAACAAAGGCTTTTCTGCAAAGTATTAAATAAAGTGTGTTCAATACTTATTCCCTGTGTCATTTCACTTTATTTATTATGACTCAACTTGTATACTTAAATGTTCTGATTTCTTTGTATGAATTCAATATTTGGCTTGATGGCTACATCTGGTGGAAATTTTGTCAATATCCCACTTAGAAATCCCCTTACTGATAAAAATGCTGATGTGTCAAATACATATTTTCCCCGCTGTATAGTCATATAGCAGCAAATACGTGCCTCACAGACATGAGAAATATATTGTAGAAAGCAATTATGAAATGTCTACTCATAAATTAGGTGAATCAAGTCAAAAACAAATATTCTCTGATAAAGTAATCCATGTGATACCAGCGCGAGCTCCAGTTTTTCCTGTCTAAACTTATCCCTAATGTTATCACGCCCACGAACAGTGCCTCCGCTTCTCAAATTTTAAACATCTACGTGAGACGTGTGGACATGTAGGTAAACGAGATTAACGTAAAAGCTAATCTTGGCTACTTTTTTCATTTCTGGAAGAAGACGCACTGAGAGGAATTAGCCAGAATTTACCTCAGAAGAAAAACCCAATGTAAAGCCATATTTTAATGTCAGTAACGGTAACGGCATTGTAATGGGGGAAACAGTAATTAGTTTGATTACTCATTACTGAAAAAAGTAATGCCGTTATAACTCTGTTTATTTATAACACCGTTACTCCCATCACTGGTGAAGAGTAATGGCATTAGATATACCATGGAGCACCGTGAAGTCAGTCATCATCAAGTGGAGAAAATATGGTGCAACAGTGACATTATCAAGAACAGGACCTCCCTCCAAAATTGTTGAAAAGACAAGAAGAAAACTGGTCAGGGAGGCTGCCAAGAGGCTTACAGCAACATTAAAGAAGCTGCAGGAATTTCTGGCAAGTACTGGTTGTGTGGTACATGTGACGACAATCACCCATGTTCTTCATATGTCTGGGCTGTGGGGTAGGGTGGCAAGACGGAAGCCTTTTCTTACGAAGAAAAACATCAGAGCCTGGCTCAATTTAGCAAAAACCCATTTGAAGTCTTCCAAAAGCATGTGGGAAAATGTGTTATGGTCTGATGAAACCAAGGTTGAACTCTTTGGCCACAATTCCAAAAGATATGTTTGGTGCAAAAGCAACACTGCACATCACCAAAAGAACACCATACCCACAGTGAAGCATGGTGGTGGCAGCATCATGCTTTGGGGCTGTTTTTCTTCAGCTGGAACTGTCTTAGTCAAGACTTAGTCAAGATGGAGGGAATTATGAACAGTGCCAAATACCAGTCAATATTGGCACAAAACCTTCAGGCTTCTGTAAGAAAGCTGAAGATGAAGAGGAACTTCATCTTTCAGCATGACAATGACCCTAAGCATACATCCAAATCAACAAAAGAATGGCTTCACAAGAAAAAGATTAAAGTTTTATAATGACCCAGCCAGCCAAGACCTGAATCCAACTGAAATTCTGTGGGGTGATCTGAAGAGAGCTGTGCATAAGAGATGTCCTCGCAATCTGGCAGATTTGGAGTGTTTTTGCAAAGAAGAGTGGGCAAATATTGCCAAATCAAGATGTGCCATGCTGATAAACTCATAGCCAAAAAGACTGCTGAGTGCTGTAATAAAATCAAAAGGTGCTTTGTCAAAGTGTTAGTTTAAGGGTGTGTACACTAATGCAACCACATTATTTTAGTTTTTTATTTTTATTTTCCACAGATTTTAGTTTGTTATTCAATTGAGTTGTACAAGTTATAGGTCACAATAAAGGTGGAAAAAGTTCTGAAATTATTTGTGGTATTTTAATTTTTTTTAAATCACATAAACCTGGCAGTTTAACAGGGGTGTGTAGACTTTTTATATTCACTGTATGTTGAACAGGTGTACCTAAAGTGGCCGGCGAGTGTATATCAAGTATTTTTTTACTGGAAATTAGTTTGCCATGACATCAAAATTTTACAATTATTAACAATTTGGATAGGACAGGAAAAATCACTACTAGGCTAATTAATGTAAGTAAAAAAGTCCTCAAACTATTAACAAAAACAATTAAACAGTAATAAAAAGAAGATTACAAACAACAACAACAGAAAAAAGCTAAAAATAAAATAAACCATATAAGTCTAACAATATAGTATTCAGCTAACAGTTGAAATTGAATAAAATAATCAAGTGTAAAAATAAAAAATTACATATCTTCACTGTATGTCCAGTAATCATTTAATGTCAGTTATCTATTTCAAAATTGAAATTAAAACTAAATTAAATGCATAGCCTTTCACTGAAAATAAATCTTTGAATAATGCAATGAATTTAATATTTTACAATTGGCAGGTATTGTATCCATTTCATTTTAAGAATGTATTTCACAGCAGAAAACACTTGCATAATCATATTTTTTGTTTTGTTTAATCTATATACAATATACAGTACAAAAGCCAAATTACGCAACTATGCTCAGACTTTACGAAAATGGACTGTGATAAATCATAGCAAATCCCTTTCTTTGCACCTTGATTTTATCGCTCAAATGAGCATATATCCAAAAAATCCTGCACACTGATGGCGCAACTACAATTTTAGACATGGTAATGCCTTATTTCACCATTTGTTTCTTTAAGACTGTTCATCTCTACTTATGTTTCAGGGATGACCTCAATAAAATTCCTTATACCACAATGTGCATTAAAGAATCCTTGCGGCTTTGCCCTCCTGTCCCAGGCATGTCACGAAAGTTGACTAAACCTATGACTTTCTTTGATGGGCGGACTGTACCTGAAGGTAGGCCAATTTCAGTTTATTACTCACACGAAACTATCGTAGGACAAAAGAAGACACAAGACAAGTATTTTTATGGTATTTGATGGCTTTTTTGTAATTATGAAGCACAACAGTCACTGGTCACCATACAATTTAATTGCAAGAAGACCTTTTTAGAGCAACATCAAAATTAGCATAAACATAAAAACTATTTTGTGAGAAACAACAGCATAAGCCAAACAATCATTGCAAAGGCTGTTCTTGATATAATGTTTTACTTAGTATGAAGTTTGACAGATTGCTGCATACTGCTTTATAGCCTTTTCACCTATAAACAGACGTGATGACCTCTATCTCAGAGAACATCTGATTAAACATTAACCTGGCCACTTGTTGTTTAGTTACATGGCATATGACACAGAATATTATCAGGTCATCACAAAACAGACAGTGAACACAGGCTGAATCCATAATTGCATGTCTTAAAACGCTGTTTTACTCTTCCACAGGTTGTATTATTGGAATTAGCGTTTATGGGATCCACATGAATGCCTCAGTGTGGGAGAATCCATATGTATGAGTGCTTTCTTTATATCTGAAAAATCACTTACTACATAACATAGCTTACAATAGAATAATGACAAAATATTTTAGCAGCAAAACAATCAAAGTGAAAATCAACAAGAATGGAATGAATCTCTTACTATCTGGTGTGTCTTTATTTTATTTTAATGACAGCAGCACTGGAGCTGCATGAAAAAAAAACCTGATGATCATGTTTTTCTGCATGACTTGTCATGACCGTCTGCACAAAGAGTGACATGACCAATGACAATCATTTACTCACATTTAATAAGTTCTTTAAAAGTTGTGAAATCTTAACCAATTCTATAACCATAACCATTTTTTTTATCTAAAAAAAAATAATTTATTTCCAAATTTAAAACAGATTTAAATCTCAGATTTTGTTCTCTCTTTGGACCACACTCTAATATAATGAAGATATACATCACCAAAACAATTAAAGGATATGTTTATGCTGTTTATAAACAAAACCGTATTTTAATCATAAAAAGGTTTACCTCATTAGATTGAAAATTCTTTAAAAAAAAAAGTCTTAAATGTACACTGAAATAAGAACATTTTAACAGATTAACAAATTTTATTAAAGTCAAAAATATCATTAATGTAGCTGAATCAACCCAAATTTATTACTTTATACTAACAAAATTCATTTGTGTAGCTTAAATCGTTAGTTCATCCAAAAATGAAAATTCTGTTATTAATTACTCACCCTCATGTCGTTCTAAACCTGTAAGACCTTTGTTCATCTTCAGAACACAAAAAGTGTTTCCGTAGCTTCATAACATTACGGTTAAACCACTGATATCCCATTGACTATTTTAACGATGGTCTTACTATACCTTTCTGGACCTTAAATGTGGTAGTCCCGACTCTTGGATTTAATCAAAAATTTCTTAAATTATGTTCTAAAGATGAACAAAAGTCTTATGGTTTTGGAACAACATGAGGGTGAGTAAATAATGACAGAATTTTCATTTTTAGGTGAACTATCCCTTTAAATCAAGTAGAAATGGGTCTTAAAGGTAACAACTGCTGGTTAGCAATTTTTACAATGCATGTAAAGATTTCATGATTCAATTTGAATGTAATTATCTTATTTCTTTAATGTATTTTTTCTTAATGTATTTAATTTGTTGTTTTGTCCACAGGTGTTTGATCCGTTGAGATTTCTGCCGGAGAATGTTGCTAAGAGGTCACCGCATGCTTTCGTGCCCTTCTCTGCTGGACCCAGGTTTGTTGAAGAGACATGAGCGGTTTAGCAAGTGGGTCGTTCACTCACATTTCAGATTCACAGAAGAGAACTGTTCTTTGTTTTGGAGTTTGGAACGTCTGTGTCTCCGACCTCATTTCAACCCTCATGAGGGCAAACAGCAACAAGATGACTGGCAATTCTGATTCTTTAAAAAAAATGCATTCTGCTCAAAATTGGAAATGTAAGCCCATTTTCACCACAGAATAAAATAATAAAAAGGTCATTGAGACTTATTATCTAATAATTCAGAGTTTATATCTCACAATTTGGACTTTTCTTCTCAGCAAGTTTAGATCTCAGAATTCTGCATTTACTTAATTTTTATCCTGTGGTTAAAACAAGCTTCCATGTTTAAAAATTATATTACACAGAAAAAGAAAAGTTTTTAAGTAGCTCTTTTTGTACAATGACAGTTCACTTTGTCAAGCTTCAAAAAACATAAAATTACCATAAAAGTAGCCAATGTGATCTATTGCTATTTGCACTTAGCAGAGGTGGTTGTAACGAGTTACATTTACTTTGTTACATTTACTTGAGTAAATTTGTTGGGTAACTAATACTTTTAGAGTATATTTAAAGATGGGTACTTTTACTCAAGTACATTTTTAGTGAAAAAACTGTACTTTTAAGTTAAAAATGCTTCAATTTATTACAAATGGCTGTCTGAATTAACTTGTTCCCTGCCGCATGTGCCGAGTCGTCTGAAGTGGTTCTCATTCAGACTTGTAACAGAAAGTTTAAGAATGTCAAGAGCATCGAAGACATGGCTTTAGATATACATTCAATTGAAAGCAAATCTATTTTTTGCTAGCTATGAAGATGAACACCGCGTGTGCTGTCTACGGTTCCACAGGTATAGATAGTATAATTTATACATTAAACAAACTGTCACAGAGTATAAAATTAACATTAAAATTAGCTCTGTGCAGCGGCTCGCAACCTGTTCCAGGGAGGAATGCCTTTGCAAGATATTTTTGAATAAATCCAAGAGTTGGGACTACCACACACACACACACACACACACATTACATACATTTTATTTATATATCTAAATAAAAATAGACTTTAAATATACAGTATGATCCAAAGTAACTAAGTGAATAGTTAGTTACTAGTTACTTTGGTCCCTCTCCCAGAATACCTCCTCCTCCGGCTGGAGAAGGGGGTGAGATCGCTCGAGGACCATACCAGACTGTTCCTGGCCCTCATTAACATCACCAGCTAACTGGACGAAGCGTTCTGCTCGTTCAATGATACCAGCTTGAACCCCGCATGAAGAGCACCATCGTCCAAAGATGGTCCTTGAGTGGATTCCGCCGCCTTCATGGAGTGGACACTAGTGAGAAACGGATCTCTGTTCATGGTCTGTTCCCAGGAGGATCTCGCCAGTTCCAGTCCTGACCCAGAACCAAGACCACCATCTCCCGCGTTGTGGAGCATATGCCTGAGCCCACAGATAGCAGAGAGAGCGAGCCCACCACGACCGACGAGCCATCACTGCATGGAGCGACAGAGCTGAGGATCGCCGCGGAGCCACCCACCAAGAGGGAAGAGACCGTGGCCGGTGTGATCGCTGAGAGGAGCTTCGCACACTGCACCATGGCTGAGGGTGAGCTAATTGTGGATCTGGGTAGAGGAAGACCTTATAGACCAGGGGTGTCCAAACTGCGGCCTGCTATCAGTCCTGTGGCAGCCTGTGAGGGATTTTTAAAAATGATACGAATCTGCAGAGCAGGGGCGTAGATTATGCGGGGGATGTTTTATTCGTACCCAGAATTCTGCAATATGAACATCACAGAGCTCTAAACACTTCATGAAGTGTGTATTATTCATACTCGAAGCCAGAGGGCACTCTCGCGCAGAAAGTCATACAAAGAAATCCCTAATATGTTTTTTTTTTTTTTTTTTTAAAGATTTATTTTTGGCATTTTTGCCTTTAATTGGATAGGACAGATCAAACTGACAGGAAGTGAAGCGGGAGAGAGAGAGGGGATGGGATCGGGAAAGGTCTGCAAACCGGGACTCGAACTCGCGACGCCCGAAGTGCAACAGCACTGTATGTCGGCGCACTGCCCACCAGGCTACCGGCGCCGACAGAAATCCCTAATATGTTTAAAAGCATCCAGCTATCGTTGTATGTAAAACAGAAACGTTCGGAAACATGAAGACATTAAACACACGATTGCGACAATATATGGTTTATTTGTGTTTTTAAAGTCGTCTTCAGGTAATAAATAAAGTGTATAAACAATGCAGTGCTACTTGACATAGAGTTTATTACAGTTTAGAAAATATTCTGCCTTATTATGTGATAAAAATTAAGAAAATGTGTTTGTAATATGTAAGCAAATCATTATTGGTTATTGTCCAGCAGTATATCTGATTTCTTAGCCAATGAAAAGCTAGAAATAAGAAATCAATTAAAGTTGCCTGTATTTACACTACAGGCAAAAGTTTTTGAACAGTAAGATTTTTTTATAGAAGTATCTTCTGCTCACCAAGCCAGCATTTATGCGATACAAAATACAGTAAAATCGAGACTGTCCTCAAAGAAAATACGACCCAGTTGTACGTTTTTGAATCGACCAAATACGACCCATGTTTACGTTTTAAAGTTAAGCGCCCTCTAGCGGTCGTAAAAATAATGACAGTGTCGCGTTCGATCTGACGTCATCCATGACGTATGAGTTTTTATAACGATTTCACCGTAATTTAAAGGTGTTTTACTAGGTGTGATTCGTATAAATGACCACACCTAACCCCACCCTAAACCTACCCCTTACAGAAATAGTGCAAAATCATGATTTCTAGTGCATATTCCAAAAAAAAAACATTCAATGAAAACATATGCGTTCTCTGGTATCAAACCTGTGTTCATATGATTATACCACTTCGCAGTGCAACACGCTACTAATTGACCTACACATAATGCTAAGGTTGAATTAGATACCTGTTACTGATAAGGGAGCAAATGTTGAATACGCTCTATAGAGACGTATTTGAGGATTTGTGAAAATGACTTACGTTGGTCGTATAAATTGGAGGACATGTTGGTAAAATCAGTAATATTGTGAAATGTATTTACTATTTAAAATAAGTGTTTTCTATTTGAATACCTATTTCAAAATGTAATTTATTCCTGTGATTTCAAAGCAAAAAATTTTGCATCATTACTCCAGTCTTGAGTGTAGAAATTCTAATATTCTGATTGCTGCTAAAAAAAAAAAATATTATAATTATGATTAGGTTAAGTTTCTTTGATGAATAGAAAGTTCATAAGAACAGCATTTAAATCGTTTTGTAACATTACGAATGTATTTATCATCACTTTTGATCCACTGAAAGCATCCTTGCTATATAAAAGTATTACTTTCTATAAATTTGCTGTATTTTGTGTATATATATATATATATATATATATATACACAATTTAATTTCTGTCCCCCTGCTCTGTAGACTTTCCAGTAGAAGAACAGATGCCAGTGTTATCCTCTTGCTCACGGCCACTGTAATTTCAAGCCAAAAACATGGAAATAATTTGTTGTTGTGTCTTGCAAAGACATGCTTTCTTCTTCTTTACATTTTTATAAGTACTGTGATAAGTACAGTTTTTTTAATCATTTGGAAAGTGCTGTGATTTCCAAGGCGATTTATAAAGCAATCAAGGTCAAGCACAAATCCTGCACATTAGCACTGGTGAATGAGAAAAGGCAAGTGAGTTTGTATTGTGCATTTGCCTGCAACCACGCCACTAGTTTCAGTTTCGATTTAAATATTTACACTGGGTGTTTATAAATGTTTAATTTGTGTTTGTTTTCTGTTTACAGTTTCATTCATTTTTAAAGTGCTCATAAAAAATAAAAAAGATGGTACAAGAATAGATACAGTACAGTAGTAAGTGAGTGTTAATTTAGAATAATTAAAAAAAAAACATAATTTGTCATAAACATATTATGCGGCCCCTCACTTAATGTGGAAAACTTGATGTGGCCCTCAAGTCAAAAAGTTTGCCCACCCCTGTTATAGACCTTTTTGCCGACCTGCCCCCTCTCCTCCCTCCTTCGTCAGAGCCCTCTGCAATTCCCGTTCCTGTGTCCGACCATGAGGGGGCTACCATTCCTAAGTCCTGCCAAGCGGGGGTTTCTGTTCCCAAGGGCAGCCCCGAGAGCCCGGAGGCTCACAAATGCCCACTCTTCTACCTGTTCCTGCCTCCTCCTCCGCTGTCGTCTGGCAACCCCTCTCCATCGGCTACATGGCTGGAGGATCCCGCTTCCAGGACTCCGCCTCAGCCCGTCGACCCAGCGGCTCCACCATGGCTCCTAGCTCCCTCTGGCTCCGTCTTGGTCTGTTGTTGATCATCCTGCACCTCGGGACATTCTTCCTACTGTGCCTCGTCCTTCAGGCCACCTCCATCCCTTTGGCTCCACCTGGATCCTCTGTCGCTCCGACTCCACCGTGGCCTTTCGGATGCATGCTTCCTCATCAGTCGTCAACGCCGCTAGTTCCACCGTGGCCTTTCGGATCCGCGCTTCCGCGTCAGTCGCCAGCGCCGTTAGTTCCACTGTGGCCCTCCAGATCCTCCTCGTCACACTGGCTCATCAGCTCTTTGCCTTGGGCTTCTCCGCTGCTGTCGGTTGCCCCACCCCCTGGAGTTGTCAGCCCGTCCTCCTCCATGGCTCCTCCCTCTGTCGGCTCCACCATGGGTCATCATCATAGCTGTGGCCTGGGTCCCGCTCCTCCTGCTCCAAGTCCCTCCTGTCATCTCCCTGGCTCCTCCTGTTTCTTTCTTGGCTCCTCCTTCCGTCGCCTCCACCCAGGTATCCTTCCTCCTCCTGAACCTCCTCCCAAGTCCCCACCATTCCTCCCTCTGTTGTTTCTATGGCATGAGGATGCGCCTTTCAGGAGGGGGATGATATGTCAGGATTATGGACCTGTTTTGCTGTGTTTTCCCTCCCCATGTGCTCTGTGACCTAGTTTCTCCCTTGTCTAATTAATTATTCTGTGCACCAGTGTTCCCCTAATTACCTCATGTATTTAATTTTTTCCATATTATATTAACATATGCTAAATATACAAAATTGTAACTTCATCATTATAAATGTGTAATTACAAATATATTTAAACACATGACATAGGCTTTAATAGAAATTACATTAAAGTTTATTTTAGTTTATTATAAATGTTTGTCAGTACTTTCAGCAGTAACACTTTAACCATATTTCAAAGACTACAGAAGTAATTATGAAATTACATATAATGATATACTTAGGGCATATGGGTCAAAAAACACTCTAACAGTTCAGTTAATTGCATTTAATATAAATCTGAACTTCAAAACGTTTTTAATTACTTGCAAATAACATGCATGTTAAGTGTCTGAAAACATTGCATGCAATGTGCACTTATTTACTGATTTATATTTCTATAATACATACTCTAAAACATGCACAGTAAGTGTGTTACTTATTCATTACTTTATTCATTCAAGTATTTTTTTAACGATACTTATCTATGACTGTGATGAAATAAACTACTATAGAAGAGAAATGTTGTAACAGTTGTAGATAAACAGCTAATGAAGCTTCTCATGTGTATTTGATTACAGAAACTGCATCGGACAGAACTTTGCCATGAATGAGATGAAAGTCGCAGTGGCACTGATACTGAAGAAGTACCGCCTGATTAAAGACCCCCAGCACACCCCAAAGATGATCCCTCAAATAGTGCTCAGATCAATCAATGGGATTCACATCAAGATCAAACCTGTAGAAAATGATTAATGATAAGATAGCGGGTACATAGAGCTTATTTGACATGTCAGGAGGTGTGTTTGCCTTGAGAAGAATGACAGTGACTTAATTTAAACATTTAATACACATTTAACTCCTGGAAACTGGATGGTTGGTGAATACGACACAGATTTTTGAAATACCACTCACTAAAGTGGCCTTAAACTGTGTGTAGTAATTTGGTCCTCAAGTCCAGTTCACGCAGCCAGTATGAATGAATTTTATCGCTGGTAACTGTGTACTGCTTGGTTGCTTTTATTCATGGCACCAGAAGTCGCCAGCTCTCACTGAATATTCACCGGTAGTGTAAACAGGATTTAATTATCTGTTATACTGTATTTACAACCCAGCATTTAAAAAAAAATAAGGAAAAACGTTGAAGCAATATGAATTAATTTGATGAACCTAATGAATCTTTTGCCTCAGCTACATTACTACGTTTATTTTAAAGCTCAAGTTCTCTAATGTGGAATAAATGTGGATTAAGTCTTTTAATCTTTTATTAGTGTTAATGAAGATGAAGAAAAAGTTTGTTATTTAGCTTTTTTGTTTGTTTTTTGAAAAGTGCATTGCCTTTTTAATGTATGATGAATGTGAACTATTTTAGTGTTTTTTGTGAAGAGTTTATTCCCATCAGCACTACACATTTTAAATATAAAATCAATTTTACATCATTTGAACTAAACTGTGAGGTAACCATTAGAAGAATAGTTTATCTAAGAATAAAAATTCTGTCATTCATTCACCCTCATGTTTTTTTTTTTTTTTTTTTCCTTTTTTTTCTTTTATACAACAAAAGTTAACAGGGAACAATGTAGTTTTGGAACACAGTGTTTGAACCCCCTCTGCTGGGCCCTTGTGGCATCAACACCATCAAGAGCCTATAGGGTCATTCAAAGGAACTATTACTAAAGGATAAGCACTTACTGGTCATGTATGACATTAAAACCAAATTATTAAGTGTGACTTGAGTGTCAGACCATATCTGTTACGGACACAACACGGACACGTGCACGCCTCAGCAGAAAAACACTTTATTTATAATGAGTCCAAACAAAAAGGGAAACTCAAAAAACAGAAATCCGGCCAGGGTTAATAGGCATTGGATTCAGGTAAGCGAACTGTAAGACAAACTGGGGAACCCTATCGGAGACCATGTCAACCAGAAGACCATGGATCCGGAACACATGATCAGCCACCACCTTTGCTGTCTCCTTGGCGGAGGGGAGCTTGGGAATGTCCCAGGAGAGATGCCACCACCACCTCTTTGGGCAAAATGGTGTCGGCCGATTCTCCCCTGGGACCTCGAACAGACAAAAGAGTGCATCGGGCTTAGTATTTTTGGACCCAGGCCTGTAAGACAGGGTGAAATTGAATCGGCCAAAGAAGAGGGCCCAGTGAGTCTGTTGGGAGCTCAGTCTCCTGGCCAAATGGATATATTCAAGGTTTTTATAATCTGTCCAGACCAGGAAGGGTTGAGCTGCGCCCTCCAACCACTGCTTTGATCTCCCCCTCAGAAATGTTGAACCCCAAGAATGGAACCGACTAGGCATGGAAGCCGCACTTCTCTGCCTTGACATAAAGCTGGTTCTCAAGCAGCCGTTGTGGCACCTGGTGAACATGCTGTGTGTGTACCTGCAGAGACGGGGAAATTATCAAGATATTGTCGAGATACACAAGGGCAAAGTGATTTACCAGGGCCTGGAAGACAGCTGGGGCACTGGTCAGACCAAACGGTAGGACCTGGTACTCAAAGTGTCCAGTGGGCATGTTGAAAGCTGTCTTCCACTCATCCCCCTCACATATGCGAATCAGGTGATATGCATTCCGGGGGTCAAGCTAGGTGAAGACCTTGACTCCCTGCAAAAGCTCAAAGGCAGATGACATAAGAAGCAAAAAGTACCTGTTCTTTATAGTGATGTCGTTTAGTTATTTTTTAGCAGCAAAACATTTATTTTTATTATACATTATTATTAGTTTATTTATAATGAGTCCAAACAAAAAGGGAAACTCCTCAAAAAACAGAAATCCAGCCGGGGTTAATAGGCAAAAATAGTCCAACAAAAATAAACAGAAAAACGTCCTTGGGTTTGACAGTGCTTTCTGGATGTAGTCACCAGGGGTGTAATTTCCACTGGGGACAGGGGGGACATGTAACCCCCAAAACAATTTTCTTATGGGGGGCATGCCCCCTGAACCCTCTAGAGGAACCAGCGTGGTCCCAGAAAACTGGGAATGTAGAGGCAACACTGTAGGATTGGCTGTCTCAATGTGTGTGTATGCCAGTTCACCTTACTATTTGCATGTGGACCATATATGGCACTAAATACATTTCTCCAGTAAAGCATAATGATTAAGGGGGCCTCACACAGAGAGCAGCCTAGGGGCCCATGGCCACTTTAATCCGCCCTGGGTGTATGTAATGTATGTAAATGCAGGTAATGGGATTCAAATTGAAAACTTTTTTCTTGATTTTGTTACTGTTATAAGCATGAGCCCTGTCAGATTGGTCATGGTGGCAGTGTTGCAACAATATACAGTGATATTTTCAATCTTACACAGAAAACACGATAAAGGTTTGAATTCAGATAAGATAGGGCTATTACTTATTGGACCAAAAAACAGTACACAGAATCTCACAGATTACAATTTGCATCTAGACAGATGTACTGTTACTTCCTCTACAAAATGCAGCTGTTAGAGTCCTTACCTTAGAGTCTTCTGCACTGGCTACCTATTAAATTCTGTATCACTTACAAAATATTACTACTTACTTATAAGGCCCTTAATGGTTTAGCTCCTCCGTACCTAACTAGTCTTCTACCACGGTACAATCCATCACACTCCCTAAGGTCGTAAAACTCCGGACTCTTGGTAGTACCTAGGATAGCAAAGTCCACTAAAAGAGGCAGAGCTTTTTCTCATTTGGCTTCCAAACTCTGGAATAGCATTCCTGATAACATTCAGAGTTTAGACACACTCTCTCTGTTTAAATGTAGATTAAAGACACATTTCTGATCAAATTCACATTATCATTCTTTTGCTTGAGTTGAACACATCATTTTTGCTTGATTGGAGCAGCAGTTACACTATTTTTTTTTCCTATTGTTGCTTCTCTGTTTCTGCTACAGGATTGGCATCCTAACTAGGAATTACACAAACTTCAGTCTGGATCCAACCCTTACAAAGATCTGAGATGACCAAATACCTGAGAAGAAATGATGTCAACCCCTCAGAGGACCTCAGATGATGCCAACCCTGAAACAACATACAAAACTACCAAATTTGAAATTTGATATACATAATAATATAGTACATTTGAATTGAAAAAAAAAAAAGATGCTTGCAGTGGTAGAAGACACTTGCATTGCAAGCAAAACATGCTCAGCACATCTTCTGTCGACACTGTGTATAGTAGTAGCACCATCAATGTTGAGTACCATTTAGTTATGTTCATTTATGGATTTACAATTAATTCAATCATAAATCCTGCAGCACAATAATGACTAATAGTGGTTAAGGAGCTGCATCTGGTGTTCTCCAACAAAGTTACCCCTGTAAAACTATTGCAAAGTTAAATCATATGCTGCATTTAGGCCATTAGTTCAGTATGATATTCACTGCTAGATTTCAGGATATTCTTACCTTTTTTTGCATTTTAAGGACGAAATGTGATATAGGTTCAAAGGTGTGAAAAAAATAAATCAAGTGTACTATGTCAACTCAAAAGTATTCTGTGTGACATCACAAAATACATTTGTTGAATAACTGTCATGGTTGCACAGAGGTAAGGATGTAAAATTACTTCAAATGCAAGTTTACTGAAGTAGCCTACATAAACATCAAGCATCAACAAATCACATGTGAGTATCAGATACAAAGTTAATGTAAAACATAAGAATGACCATCTTGCCTTTGCAGGTGACAAAAAAAAAAAAAAAAGACGGAAACACATTTTATATTTAAAGTATAGTTTCTTTTTTTAATCATTTAATATTTAAGTATTTATTTGTATTTTTGTATGTTGAATAAAATATTTCTTTCTAAAGCTACTTTTTTGTAATGTCTATTCCGTGCTTTTCTGATTTAACAGAATGATTAATTTAAATTATCTTTAATAATAACTTGTAGTTAAATCACCACATAAAAAAAAACATAAACGTATGTGTATGTTTTTACGGATATCTGTGCACAAAAGTAAAATTTTATGCATTGAGAAATTATTACTTTTTTACATTGTAGTGTTTTTCGTTAAAGACATCTAATTTAGTAGCAAAGACTATAGCCAGTGTAGATTAAAAAACATACGAACGTACGGAAATTAATCTTACTTTTAATTCATTTTCTCAGTAAAAATACAGTTGTTTCCCTCTCTAAAAACAAACAGGTTTTATTTTACCGATATCTCACGTACACGACGTCATCGCGCTACAGTCTGCAGCTCAAGCTTGAATGTGCATGAATCAAATTTGAGTTGCTATAGCAACGCTTAATTCCAGATGCAGGTATAAAAGCTTAAACCCTTCGATTTCTGATTGTTGGGTTGTTTGAAGGCGATACTTTGGAGACAGACTTGTATGTGCAGAGAAATTGATTCTTGAAGGAGTTTGGATTGGATTTCGGAGGATATTTTCTTTGACTCGACTTTCTGAAGGAGCTTACATTATTTCTGAGGAGAGTTTTATTTCAGTTATTTTTATTCGGTTGCAAGTGTTTCGTTTACTTATCTTCTAGCTTTCTTTCTTTCTTTCTTTCTTTCTTTCTTTCTTTCTTTCTTTCTTTCTTTTCATTAATGTTCTTTGCTTATTGTGAAGGAGAGATTCTTCAGGATATTTTCGATGGCTCACATGGGCGAAAGACGAGGTAATTGTTTATGTTTTTTGGTATGTTATGGTATGATGTTGTATATTGCTGGACTAAGTTACCCTAACATTAATAAATATGTGCAGTTTAATAAAATTATCTCGAATATTCCTAGTTGAATAAACACAAATTGTAATAATTGGATATGAAATAACTGCTTTTCATAAAAATTATAATAATCTCTTTGCGTCATATTCTCATACCTTGTCAGATATGCCTTATTTTTAAATAATTCAACAGACCAGGGTCTATTACTTCGCTTATACCGTGTTTTTTTAATGAAATAGTCGATCGCTGAGCCGCACTGACAACTAAAATAATTTGGCGAAGTGATATAAAGCTGTAATGCGGTCGACAGACCTGAAACTACTTCATAGCTGTGCGTTTACTTCAACATAATTGCACAACATATAAAGTTCATAAATTAGAATTAAGCATTTAACAGCTCTGTGATATACAGTGTTTTATTAATGATGTTAACAACAAGCACAATGTTAAATTGTGTGAAAGACTGTAAACTTCTACTGCTCTTTCAGCCTTGGGCCGCTCCAGATCCGCTGCTGCTTTCACCCAGATGGCTGCTGGTCAGAAGGTCGGAGGACAGTGTGGTGACTACATCCAGAGAGCACTGTCAAACCCAACCCAGCCATGGAGTCCAGAGCTGCCTGGCTATATCGCTCCTCTGCCTTCTGAGTGGACTCAAAGGAAGAGGAAGCGGCAGAGCTTGGAGGGTCAAGATCCCTCCACCTCATGCGAGAGACTCGCCAAATGCTCTCATGAAGGTCAGGCTTATTCTCAAGACATTGCTGAATTATTACATGATTTTCCATTAAAAGTGCTCATTCACTGATTGATGTAAAAATGTGTACAGTTTTGGATACTGTCACCCATTTTCTCTTGAAGATATTTGTTGTGATCGTATGTTGCAGATGCATATATAAAGGGCCCAATGCTGGGTCAGGGTGGATTCGGCTCTGTGTTTGCTGGGACCCGCAGCTCTGATGGATTGCCAGTAAGACATTTTCTCCTTATTCATGACACTTGTGGCATAAAGCTTATTTCATCTGTACAGAGCATGAGATTGTTGTTATAATTAGCAGGTGTAGTTTACTGTGGTTCATCTGTTTGTAGGTCGCCATCAAGTACGTCACTAAAGACGAAGAGCACGAGGACATGGAAGTTGTAAGTTGAGTCTTATTGGTTTATTTCACACATACATCCACATTTAGCCCTCTAGCGATGATTAAAGTATCTCATGTCTCCTCTGCCGCTGCAGGAAGGTCAGGGTCTGCTGCCGCTGGAGGTGGCGTTGATGACCCGGGTCAATTCAGCTCCTGCCTGTCCCAATGTCCTGAAGCTGCTGGAGTGGTTCGAACATCCCGGCCGCTACGTCATGATCCTGGAACGCCCAGACCCTTGCCAGGATCTCCACAGATTCTGTGAGGAGAACGGCTGTCTGGATGAGAGCCAGGCCAAGAAGGTGCTCGTGCAGCTCATCAACGCTCTCAAACACTGCGAGAGCTGCGGCGTCTTCCACCGGGACGTCAAGCCACAGAACCTGCTCATTTGCACCGATACTAATGAGATCAAGCTGCTGGACTTTGGCTGCGGACACCTCCTGAAGGACTCAGAGTATAAAGAGTTTGCAGGTTGGTTAGGACAAGATCTCACTATGATATTCTGTGGATGTTCTTACATGTGATCAACAAAGGGGAGTTTCTGGTTTGAACCATTTTAGCTGATCTCTTCTTTTTCTTGGGTCTCTCAGGCACTCTTTCATACGCCCCTCCGGAGTGGTTTCGTTCCCACAGCTATCGTGCAGGACCAGCTACTGTTTGGTCGCTGGGTGTGACGCTCTACAACCTCCTGTGTGGTTCTCTACCTTTCAGAAGCACACTGAGGGTTCGTAGACTGCGCTTCCCTAGTCACCTGTCTGCAGGCAAGAGATGGCAAACATTCAGCTGTTCACAGACAGAAATCATATTCAGAGCGAAAAGTAGTTGATGTTGTGTTACTGTTACTGTGTTGTGTGTCACAGATTGCCGTCAGTTGATTAGATGGTGTCTTAAAGCAGCAGCAGACAACCGTCCCAGCTTACAGGACATTGAACAGCATCCCTGGCTACAGTTAACAGGTGGCCAATCACATCACACTCATCTCAATAACTTCTTGTTGATTGGACAGTTGGATTGTACTGTCAGGATAAATGTAGGTAACTGGTTGTAATTGTGTACAAACCAGAGTCCTGATGCTACAGAGATCCAGTCCAGACTGAGCCTAAACCAGCATGTAGCTGTTTTCATGAGGAACAGAGAGGAAAGACAAAAGAAAAAACATCAAAACATTAGGCATTATTTAATTAGGGTTAGAATTTATAGTTAACTAAATCCTATAAAAAAATGTGTTATTTGAAATAAAATAAACGTAAGCTGAATTTAAAAATCTATAAAAGCATCCCATATAGTCACAGCTTGTTAAAAATAACTAATTTTATTAAAATGCAGCTAGACTAACTTTACACAAAAACCACTAGGCATGAACAGAATCATCTATGTTAAATGTGAACATAGAGCTTAAATATACTGAAACAAACGATGAACTAAATGAACATCAGGTGCAAACACTAATTAGCCCATAAGTAACCATAGTGACTAATGAACAGACTAAGGAAACACAAGACGTAACCCTGATACTCATTGATACTAAAGCACTGAGTTAAATGAGGACAGAATATACATGAATGGATACTGTTTATTAATCATTCATACAGTCTGGATAAGACTTTAGTTTTACTAATACATTATCAAACTACATCCACATGTCATATCACAGAATGGATTCAAAAGTTTCTGTATAGAATATCAACATAACACAAAAATGTATACCTAAAAGCCTTAAGGTAAATCCTAACTAGTGCCTTTCATACTGGAGTCTAGATAAATTCCTGATATTTGTACAGTGTTTACCTGTTCATTACCTCTCCATTAATGAACCCAGTTTATGACCAGTAACAGATTTTTTTTATCCTACAGTGTATTATTTCATTAGTCTTATTTATGCATCATTTCACTTCACCATTCGAATATTTAAAAAAAAAGGCTCCAGCCCTCCAGTGATCCTACAGTGCTCATGTTTATGGCTCCATAAAAGTAAAAAAAAATACAGTTAAAATTTCGTAGATATTATATTTAAGAAATGCACAGCAGTGTCACATTTAACATATGTCTGAAAATGACAGAAAATTTTTAATTGTGATTATAGAATGTAAACTGCTAATAAACAAAATAAATAAATAAATTTGCACTAAATAAATAAAAATTGCTCAGAACAATACAAAGTGAATAGGATGCAGTGGTTTAATTTTAGTCGTTTCTGATTAATTTACCTGTAATGTTTAATATAGCCACTTCATGAGTCCATAAAAATAAAATGGTAAAGTAAAAATTCTTCAATCTTTAAATTTTTATAGTGCATTGCATTGTTTGTTAGACCATTGTGTCATATTTAATGCACCCATGTAAAATCTATAACTGATTTGAATTGAGCTAATGGTACTTTTCATCTCTATAATCCCACTGGTTTTTTAACCTTTATTTACCAGGCAAGTCATTAAGAACAGGTTCTTATTTTTAATAACAGTCTGGCAGGAGAGTTAATAAACATACATTGCAATACACAAAAGACACACAAAACAACAACAACAACAAATAAAAATCTCAGTTAAAACATTTACAGGTTGAGATAAAAACACTCGCTAGTACATTTTTAAATGCACGGGCAGCAAATTCAAAAGCGTAACAAGCAAGTAATTTTCTGTCTAGGGATCGTCAAAATGTAAGTAGATGATCTGGTTGTATATGTATTAATATGAATTTGGAGCAACTTTTGAAGGTATTCAGGTAATAAACTAGTTAGCTTTTCCGTATGCAATGATGTCCAAAGAGAGTATAATTCACAGTGATGCATTCTGTTAGTTGCATTAGTAATCAATCTAATTGCTTCATGGTAAAACACATATAATTTATGTGCATTTCTATATACCACATCACCATAATCAAACAAGGGCAAAACAAGATATTTCTTGGCTGATGTGGTAAACAGAGATCTATTTAGATACAAAAAACACTAAGTCTAGATTTAACTGTTTTCTAAAGATTAATTTTATGATTAGTAGAAGTTAAAGAGCTATAAAGCCAGATTCTGAGATATTATATAGATAAAATCTCCATCTAAAGATATAATATCTCTATCTTTTTTGTTTCCAAACCACATTTCTTTTGTTTTTGTGCTATTTAGAACTAAATTGAAGTCATTAAAAGTATACTGTCCTCGACGCTTTGGTGTTTGTTTTGACAGTCACATAAACTCTCTTCCCTCACACAACTCTGAAGACAAGAAGTTTGTTTGCCCACAGGTTTAATGGTCTTGGGTATGGAGTGAAAAAGCGATACTGTTGCAAGGTTAAAGATTACAGAAATCCACAGCGGTTAAATTGATTACTGCTGTCTGCATGGAGCACTCACTACTTCCTGATTCACATGAACACCAGAAATAAGTTTAAAATAACATTAAACTTGTCACTAGATAATAATAAAGTATTTATTCACTATTAATAAAGTGAATAGGAGATTTACTGTAATTAAAGAATTATACTTAGTAAACAATTAAAGGAACAGTTCACTCAAAAATGAAAATTTCCCAATGATTTACTTACCCTCAAAGCCATCCTAAGTGTATATGACTGTCTCCTTCCAGACTAACACAGTCGGAGTTGTTTTAAAATTTATCCTGGCTCTTCCAAGCTTTATAATGGTGGTGGATAGTGGCTGATATTTTGAAGCTCCAAAAAGCACATATATCCGTCGTAAAACTAACCCATACGCCTCTGGGGGGTAAACGCATGTCTTCTGAAGCGGATCCATGGGTTTTTATGACAAAAATATATATATTTTTTAAATTATTTTTCAAATCACTGATTTCCAGCAACGGCCGTATGCGCATTCACGAGTTCCCAGGTGGTGTAATGTTACTCCGGTTCAAACAAATAAGGCTGTGCAAAAAAAACTCAAGCTCTTTTTCTCTGATAGTGAAATCTGCTGACATTTTTTTAACTTCTCATTTTCGACTTTCAGTTTAGTATTGCTCTATCCTCGTTTGTTTATTCTCACCAGAGCTTACACTACGAATGAGGCTTACGTCATACATCGAATCAGAGGTCAACGAAGAAGCTGGATCTCAACTAATGCGAATGCGCATACGCCGTTGCCGAAAGTCAATGATTAGCGTTTATAATTTTAAAAATATATAATTTTTTTTTTATAAAATCCCAGGATCTGCTTCAGAAGACATGTGTTAACCCCCCGGAGGCATATGGGTTAGTTTTACGATGGATACATGCGCTTTTTGGAGCTTCAAAATATCAGCCGCTATCCACCACCATTATAAAGCTTGGAAAAGCCAGGATAAATTTTAAAACAACTCCGACTGTGTTCGTCTGAAAGGAGAAAGTCATATACACCTAGGATGGCTTGAGGGTAAGTAAATCATGGGGAAATTTTCATTTGTGGATGATCTATTCCTTTAAATCTCTTGTCCATCACATCAGCTCCATCACATTAATTCTTTAGCATCCATTTTTTTATTCTTAAAATAAATTTTATATACCCTCAGCTTCGTTTCTGGGTGCACCAGCAGTGGAAGACATGAGCCAGGCCCTGGGTAAGGACCTCTCCCCAGTCTTCAGAACTTTTTCGCTCCCCTTTGTGAAATGGAACGTGAGGCTGTGATCATGGGAGAATTCATCATCTGGCATGGCCATGCTACCTTAGCTAAAGGTAAAGTGAACACACACTATTTTCCTGGTGCTCGTGTTCTCGATGTTTCTGTGCAGATACACACAATTCTGAGGGATAGCATCGGAGCTGTAGTGCTTCACGCACAGGTGACCCTGAAGAGGGGCCTGATTGAGACGGTACGCAGCACATCGCCAGCGATGAAGATCATCGTGTCAGGACCGCTTCCCACATACATCGACGAGGGCACGGGGGTTCACAAGGTTCAGTAGATTTTTTGCTCTAAATGTAAAATGACAGTTTTGTCACTTGAGGTGTTGTAGGGTAGTTTCCAACGGTAGATTCAAACAAGAAAAGTCGTCCTCCAAATATTGCTTTATCAGGTTTATTTATTACACAGCTAATACAGGTCCTTTTGAACTCACAGTTCTGCTGCACAAATACACATAAAATCCCACTGGATGCCCCACATATTCCTCTCCAGACATGGTCAAAACATGTTGTGCTTCACTCTAATTACACACCTGACTTCTCTTACTCTTTGCCTACCTATATACAGTACTCATTAAAGCCCACACTCCACCCAGTGGTCAAAAAACAGAATTACAACAACCCATATAATGGCTCTTACAAAATGAATGGTTATTGTCATGATGTAAAGAACATAAAAATCTGTGTATCATTCATTCTTTTGTTTTTTGATTTAATATTGAAAGAAGAAACATGAGAAAACGGCTCCTTTTTCGTTTTTTTCATTTCTTCCATAAAAATGAAAACCAAGAATTCAGCTTGATTTCTCGTTTTTTCGTTCAGGGGTTTCGTGTGTAATAGTCCTCCGCTGCAACTATATTCAATGTTTTTCTCTTCAAACAACCAGACCAACAAATTTCTCACCAAACTACAGTATGCCCTCAGACCCCTTAGATATACTTTGGCACGATTTGGATTATTTTATGACGTATAAAAAAAAAATTACATTGAAAGTAATAATTCTATGCCATTGAAAGGGCAAGTGCAAGCAGAACCTTATTATTAACAAAATAATAATAATGAATGAATGAATTAAAAAAATATCAGATAATAACATCAAAGTGAGTATCCTAGTTGTATAGTTCACATAGTTTCAATAAGTTGCAATGGTTTCAATTTTAAGCAGATAAACGCAGGGGACATATCCTCCCACACTTTTTATGTCACGTAAATTCGTCCCCCGCACTTTTCGGGGCAAATGTGTTCAAAATAGAGGCTTTCAAGGGCCGGTGTGAATAAATATACTTTTAAATTGAAAGAGACAGGATTGTCTCTGCATGACCTGTTGTTTTAGTCCTACCCAGAATGATGCAATATGAACATCATTTTATTCATACCCAAAGCCAGAGGGCGCTCTTGCACAGAAAGGCGTACAAGGAAATCCCTAATTTGAACAAAAGCATCCAGCTATTGCTGTATGAAAACAGTTGTTTTTACAGAAAAACAGAAACATTTTGAAAAATGAAGACATTAAACACACGACTGCATTATAAACAATACAGAGAAAAATTAAAGTTGCCTATATATACACTTTCAGTCAAAATGTGTATATATATATATATATATATATATATATAGAAGTATCTTCTGCTCACCAAGCCAGCATTTATGTGATCCAAAATACAGCAAAATCAGTAATATTGTGAAATGTATTTACTATTTAAAATAAGTGTTTTCTATTTGAATATCCTATTTCAAAATGTAATTTATTCAGGTGATTTCAAAGCTATTTTTTTAGCATCATTACTCCAGTCTTGAGTGTAGAAATCATTCTAATATTCTACTCAAAAAACATCTATTATTATTATTATTATTATTATTATGTTGAAAACAGCTGAGTAGAATTTTTGTAAAGTTTCTTTGATGAATAGAAAATTCAGAAGAACAGCATTTAAATTCTTTTGTAACCATACAAATGTATTTATCATCACTTTTCAACAATTTAAAGCATCCTTGCTAAATAAAAGTATTACTTTCTATAAATTTGCTGTATTTTGGATCAAATAAATGCAGGCTTGAATTGTTATATTAGAAAATAATTATTAATAAAAACCTTTTGACTGGTAGTGTATATATTGCAGAAATACCGTGTACACATTATATACACTATTAACATTTACTTCCCCCTCACTCTATGGAAAATCCTTGAATGAATGGTATTCAGAAAACAAACAAGAATGAAAAAATATAAGTAGCCATGTAAAATATAAATATGCTAGCCTATATAAAAATAGTGCAATTACAAACAACATTTATTTAAACCCCAAACCTATGCATTTATTTGTATCAAAACTGTGCACTGATATGTTGTGTGAGTGCACGAGGCGCCAGCGGAATCAACTTCATACTCTTTCATAGTCATACAGATAACAGCAGGAAATATATTCGAAATTAAAAATATATTTTTTTATTTGGGGGAAATTAAAAAAAAAAAAAATCATCCCTTTGAAAAATAACAAAACAACAGAATGCACCGCTTCAGTCTTCTTGAATATCTTGCGTATGCCACAAACACCAAAACGCAGACGCACCTACTTTTAACACTCTACTACATTAAGATTATTTGATGTGAAATGCATTATGCAAAAGTTACTTTTGAATAAATCATGTTTCATGATAAAATACGTGACTTAGAGTCCAGAAAATACAGTAGGCTATAGCAAATTATTTTGTGAACTCCCTGTCACTTTGAGAACAGCACACAGAATTAAGCCGGTATGAGTTATATTGAGCCATTCGATAGTCTGGTAAAAAAGAAAAGACGAAATGTGGTTGCAGTAAAAACGTTAAGAATCCACTCAACTGCAGCAGCGGAGCGGAGGACTATTATTCTGCACTAAACTGAGAAAGAACCCGGTTTGATTTTCGGCTGACCAATCAACAGAAAGGGGTGTTTCGTTCCCCAACCACATGTAGAAATCGAATATTCAGGTTGTTTATTAATTTTCCCAACCATTAATGAAAAATGAAAAATAAAGCAGAATTGTTGTTTTTTGATTTTCTGGAAAATACAAAAAAGGACCCTTTTTTTTCATGTTTCTTCTTTTGATAATAATCTTTAAAAAAAACGAAAGAACAAATGATACACGGATTCAGAAACTGCTCTTTTTAATAATTGGACTCTTTTCTGGTAATGATCTAGGCTTTTTTGTGCTGATGGCCTGCACCCCAGCAGAGTCGGAATGGAACTCCTGTCGACAACATTTCCAGGACGCTACGCTCCATATGACTAGTAAGCCAATTCTCAAATAACTGCTATGATGGCTTTTGTTTTATTTATTAAATGACAGAACTACTTGCGTTGTCCAATCTCTGACTGTGACTGTATATGTAAAAATATAAAAAATATATACATTTAAAGGGATAGTTCTTCCAAAAATGAAAATTCTGTCATGAACCTTTATTCGTCTTCAGAACACGAATTAAGATATTTTTGATGAAACTGAGAACTCTCTGACCCTCCATACACAGCAGGGGTCCTACCACATTCAAGGTCCAAAAAGGTACCAAGAACATCGACAAAACAGTCATTGTAATTTCAGTGCTTCAACCTTAATTTTCTGAAGCCATGAGAATACATTTTGTTGCGGAACTTTATTCAACAATTCTTCTCCGCGTCACCCTAGCGCCATTTTGGAGAGTGCCACAACACATGCACACGCTTTAATCTGCACATAAACAACACATGCGTGTTGTGCTGCTGATGTAGAACATTCATGCGATGCACCTTGTTTACATTCAAAAGCAAGTGCATAGGTCATAATACTCTCTAAAACGACGCTAGTGTGATGTGAAGAAGAAGAACAGGAACAGGAAGAGCTAAATAAAATTATTTCTGCATCTAAACCAACAGTATGGTTATTAGATCCTGTAAGCCCCTTAATTACTGAAAGGGTTATTACCTGTAGCAATATTATTAACTCATCGTTATCTCTAGGTCACGTCCCAAAACCATTCAAGCTGGCGGTTATTTAGCCTCTTAAGAAACTACAACTAGACTGGCAAATTACAGACCGATTTTAGATCTTATCTTTGTCAAAAATCTGTGAAAAAAGTTGTCTGCTCAACTGCGCTTCTTCCTGAAAAATGTGAAAATATTCATACCCACCATTTCTTTTTACATTTTGTTATGCTTTATGTTAAAGTTCTTTAAAATACTTTTTTCCCCACATCAGTCTACACTCCATACACTATAATTGTAGGAACTCATAATGTAATAACTGCTCATAATTTAATAAGTATTACATTATTATTGTAATAAAATGTTCATAAGATAATATAGATAATATATAAGATAATAATAATTTTCTCAAAATGTAATAAAATTTTGAGATCATAATGATAACAATTATTACATTACGAGAAAATTATTACATTATAAACTCACCAAAAATATTGTCACATTGTTTAAATACTAATGATTATTATTATTATTACTATTAGTATTATTATGGTACATGACTTCATATATATATATATATATATATATATATATAAGCCTAAAACACTTAGTCTTTAGTTAAAAGAGAATATAAAATATTTTTTAATTAGACATTAAAAAGTTAAAACAGCCATATCTATTTTAAAAACACAGGAACACAGGCTACAAACATTTCTGGGACTGCGGAAGAAAAGCAATAAAATCTTCAGGCAAACACTATGATAGTTACATTAGGAGCTCAAGATTTTATTACGTTTTGAGAAAATTATTACATTATGAACATTTTATTACAATAATAATATAATACTTATTACATTATGTGCAGTTATTACATTATGAGTTGCCACCAAATTTTTTTAACATCTCTGCAAATTTATTCAAAATAAAAAGCTTAAATGATTTTATTGCATAAGTATTCATACCCTTATCTGGAACACTTGAAATTTAGCTGAGGAGCATTTATATTGCTTGTAGATGTTACTACACTTTGAGTGAAGTTAACCTGTGGCAAATTCAAATGAATGGGTATGATTTGGAAACGCACATCTTAAATGTTAGCCTTAAGGTTATCTATAAGCTAGACAAATTCACGTTTACAAGATATGAGCATTCGAAACTTACACTCTCTCACTTCTGCCAATATGAATCAACGATTCTGATGACATCACACTGCACTTCATTAAAATCACCCATTATAAACACTGGCGTTACAAATCAGTTAATATTACTACTTACTTATAAGGCCCTTGATGGATTAGCTTCTGCATACCTAACTAGTCTTCTGTCACGCTACAATCCATCACGCTCCCTAAGGTCGCAAAACTCTGGACTCTAGGATAAGTCCACTAAAGGAGGCAGAGCTTTTTCTCATTTGGTTCCTAAACTCTGGAATAGTCTTCCTGATAACGTTCAGGGTACACATAATATATCTCATAACCTTGTACCTCAGTTACATCTGATGATATGTACATTAACATGAACACATCATTTTTTTTCTCTCTATTTGCTTCTCTGTTTCTGTCACAGGCATTGGCATCCCTCGGTAACCAGGAATTACACAAGCTTCAATCTGGATCCAACCCTTACAACGATCTGAGATGACCAAACACCTGAGAAGAGACAATTCCCACCCCTCAGAGGACCTCAAATGATGCCAGCCCTGAAAAAAACATACAAAACAACCCAATTTTGTTTTAAGTTTGATCACAACATATAATCATTGCTATTAATAGTGTCCACTGTCTGTTTGATTTTATGTCATTAACTAACTGCATGATTGTTCAACTTGACATAGTCACCACTGATAAGCTACTACTAAATATAATGTAGAAACTTTAATTTTCTGTAAAGCTGCTTTGCAGTGATTTGTATAGTGAAAAGTGCTTTACAAATAAACTTGAATTCAACTGAATAAAAAAAGGTGCTTGTGATGGTAGAAGACACTTGCATTGCAAGTGAAATATGTTCAGCACATCTTCTTTTGACATTTTGTATAGTAGTGTCTGCACCATCAATGTTGAGTACCTTTTAGTTATGTACATTTATGGATTTACACTTAATTCAATCATAAGTCTTGCAGCACAATAATGAATGATTGTGGTTAACTGTAGAATTCATATACAGTTGATACAAACTGTATTTTTTCTCTCTTTAAGTTTGTTTACAGATGAGAACCTATTAACAGCCAGACATGGAATCAATGGATCAGACTGTTGTTAATGACCATCTCTCCAGTTTCTGAAAAGCTGCAACAAAGTTACCCTTTAAAACTAAATTCTTGCAAATTTTAATCAGATGCTGCGTTTAGGCAGTTAGTTCAGTATGAGATTCACTGCTAGATCTCAGATCTCAGGATATTCTTCCAATTTTTTTTTTTCTAAGGACATTTTAAGGGCAAACTCTGCTAAAGGTTCCAGTGTGGGGAAAAAAAAAAAAAAAGAAATAAAACAAGTGTACTCTGTTGACTCAAAAGTATTAAGTGTCACATCAAAAAATGCAGTATTTGTTGAATAACTGTCATGGTATCACTGAGGCCAGGATGCAAAATGAACTTAACTGCAAGTTTCCTTAAATACATAAACATCAAGCATCAATAAATCACATATGAGTATAAGATACAGTGTTAACATAAAACATTAGTATAACCATCTTGCCTTTGCAGGTGACAAACAGTGAAGACGGAAACAACCAAGGAGCATCAGAAAGTAGCCTACGCATAAAATGGAGATTTACTTGTAAATATTAAGATGCATTTCTATAGCTCTGGCTGATTGTAATTTTGGCATTCCCTGAAATGGGTTATAATGTAGTATATTCACACTCAATGAATGAATCCAGAATTTTAAATAAACTGAGTGAGTCAAGGATTCAGTGAGTTATTATAGAGCAGCCACATACTTCCTTTCTGAATGAATCAGCCATTTGAACAAATCAACTGAATGAATGATTGAATGACTCACTTATTAACAGTACAACCTACTGTCGCTTTTAGTTTTTATATTTAATATTTCAGTATTTCTTATTTTTGTACGTTGAATAAAAATATTTCCTTTTAAAGCTTTTTTTTTTTTTTTTTTTGAATGTCTAGGTACTGCTTTTTTAATTTAATGCAAAAATGACTTTAAATTATCTTTAATAATAACTTTAGTATTATATTATTTATATCAGGACAAAAACTACACAAGAGAAAAAATAAAGAGTAAGAATATGTTTTTATGGACATCTCAGCACAAAAGTACAATTTTATACTTTTTTTTCATTAGAGTGTTTTGTGCTAAAACATCTAATCTATTAAGGTTAGTTGGTATGTAGATTCAAAAACATACAAAAAAAAAAAAAAAAACGTACATACGGAAATTAATCTTACATTTTAATTAATTTTCTATTTTTTTTTTTATTTTTTTTTTTCCCCAGCCCTAAAAACAAAAATTATGGAGGTTTTATTTTACAGATATCTCACGTACACTACGTCATCGCGCTACAGTCTGCAGCGCAAGCTTGAATGTGCGTGAATCGAATTTGAGTTGCTATAGCAATGTGACGAAAATTCCAGATGCAGGTATAAAAGCTTAAACCCGTCGATTTCTGATTGTTGGGTTGTTTGAAGGCGAGACTCTGGAGACTGAATTTTATGTGCAGAGAAAGTGATTTTTGAAGGAGTTCGAAGCATTTCTTTGGAATTCGGAGGATATTTTCTTTTACTTAACTTTCTGAAGGAGTTTACATTATTTCTAAGGAGAGTTTTATTTCAGTTATTTGTTTTTATTCGGTTGGAAGTGTTTTTGCTTCTTCCTTTCTTTCTTTCTTTCTTTCTTTCTTTATTTTCATTTATTTTATTTTATTTTATTTTATTTTCTTTCTTATTGTGAAGGAGAGATTCTTCAGGATATTTTCGATGGCTCACATGGGCGAAAGACGAGGTGAGTGTTTTAATTTGTCATGTTTTTATTGGTATGTTATGGTATGATCCTGTTGGACTACCCTAATAACACTAATACATGTGAATAATCCGAATAATCCTAGTTGAATAAGCACAAATTGTACTCAGTGGATATGAAATTACTGCTTTTCATTTAAAAGAAAAAAAAACTTAACATGTGTCTCTTTGTGTCATATTCTCATACCATGTTAGATGTGCATTATTTTTTGAAAAACGTTAATTCAACTGATCAGGGTCTATTACTTTGCTTATACCATGTTTTTTTAACGAAATCGATCGCTGAGCCGCACTGACAACTAAAATAATTTGGCAAAGTGATATAAAACTGTAATGCGGTCGACAGACCTGAAACTACTTCATAGCTGTGCGTTTACTTCAACATAATTGCACAACATAGAAAGTTCATCAATTAGAATCAAGCATTTAACAGCCCTGTGATATACAGTGTTTTAATAATGATGTTAACAATAAACACAATGTCAAATTGTGTGAAATAAATTGTAAAATGCTGCTGCTGCTGCTCTTTCAGCCTTGGGCCGCTCCAGATCCGCTGCTGCTTTCACCCAGATGGCTGCTGGTCAGAAGGTCAGAGGACAGTGTGGTGACTACATCCAGAAAGCACTGTCAAACCCAACCCAGCCATGGAGTCCAGAGCTGCCTGGCTATATCGCTCCTCTGCCTTCTGAGTGGACTCAAAGCAAGAGGAAGCGGCAGAGCTTGGAGGATGAAGATCCCTCCACCTCATGCGAGAGACCCGCCAAACGCTCTCGTGAAGGTCAGGCTTATTTTCAAGACATTGCTGAATAATTACATGATTTGACAGTAAAAGTGCTCATTCACTGTTTGATGTAAAAATGTGTACAGTTTTGGATACTGTCACCTGTTTTCTCTTGAAGACATTTGTTGTGATCGTATGTTGCAGATGCATATATAAAGGGCCCAATGCTGGGTCAAGGAGGATTTGGCTCTGTGTTTGCTGGGACCCGCAGCTCTGATGGATTGCCAGTAAGACATTTTCTCTTTATTCATGACACTTGTGGCATAAAGCGTATTTCTGTACAGAGCATGAGATTATTGTCATAATTAGCAGGTGTAGTTTACTGTGGTTCATCTGTCTGCAGGTCGCCATCAAGTACGTCACTAAAGACGAAGAGCACGAGGACATGGAAGTTGTAAGTTGAGTCTTATTGGTTTATTTCACACATACATCCACATTTAGCCCTCTAGCGATGATTAAAGGATCTCATGTCTCCTCTGCCGCTGCAGGAAGGTCAGGGTCTGCTGCCGCTGGAGGTGGCGTTGATGACCCGGGTCAATTCAGCTCCTGCCTGTCCCAATGTCCTGAAGCTGCTGGAGTGGTTTGAACATCCCGGCCGCTACGTCATGATCCTGGAACGCCCGGATCCTTGCCAGGATCTCCACAGGTTCTGTGAGGAGAACGGCTGTCTGGATGAGAGCCAGGCCAAGAAGGTGCTCGTGCAGCTCATCAACGCTCTCAAACACTGCGAGAGTCGCGGCGTCTTCCACCGGGACGTCAAGCCACAGAACCTGCTCATTTGCACCGATACCAATGACATCAAGCTGCTGGACTTTGGCTGCGGACACCTCCTGAAGGACTCGGAGTATAAAGAGTTTGCAGGTTGGTTAGGACAAGATATTCTGTGGATGTTCTTATACATGATCAACAAAAGGGAATTCCTGGTTTGAACCATTTTAGCTGATCTCTTCTTCTTCTCGGGTCTCTCAGGCACTCTTTCATACGCCCCTCCGGAGTGGTTTCGTTCCCACAGCTATCGTGCAGGACCAGCTACTGTTTGGTCGCTGGGTGTGACGCTCTACAACCTCCTGTGTGGTTCTCTACCTTTCAGAAGCGCACGGAGGATTCGTAGACTGCGCTTCCCTAGTCACCTGTCTGCAGGCAAGAGATGGCAAACATTCAGCTGTTCACAGACAGAAATCATAGTCAGAGCGAGAAGTAGTTGATGTTTTGTTACTGATGTACTGTGTTGTGTGTCACAGATTGCCGTCAGTTGATTAGATGGTGTCTTAAAGCAGCAGCAGACAACCGTCCCAGCTTACAGGACATTGAGCAGCATCCCTGGTTACAGTCAACAGGTGGCCAATCACATCACACTCATCTCAATGACTTCTTGTTCATTGGACAATTAGATTGTACTGTCAGGATAAATGTAGGTAACTGGTTGTAATTCTGTACATAGGGTGAGCAGCAGCAGAGACAGCTGGATACTAGTGAGGACGAGTGGACATGGAAATCAGGCATTCCATGTGTTTTGTAATGCTGTGCTTCACTCTGGACTCTGTGAGTGAGGGCTCTGTGTGGATGCTGGAGGAGCTGAACACGCAGCACCAGCTCAAACCAGTGTCCTGATGCTACAGAGATCCAGTCCAGACTGAGCCTAAACCAGCATGTAGCTGTTGTAATAGAGAAAGGAGAAGAGAGACAATATAAAAACATCTAAACATTAGGCATTGTTTAATTAGGGATATCATTTATAGTTAACTAAAACTAAACCTAGTTAGTTCCTACATTTGTCATTTAGATGAAGCCTAAAATAACTAAAACTGAACACCAAAAACAGAAACATAAAAATAAATAAAAGTTTGAAATTTAAATATTATAAATCTGAAAATCTAAAATTTAAAATGTTAATAAAAATATAATAGCATCATTGATACTAAAATAACACTGATTTCAATGAGAACATAAAATTAGGGCTGGTAATTTAACGCATTAATTAGATTAATTAATTATGGTGAAAAATATTGTGTTAAAATTATTATTAATTAAAGACAAAGCAGGACCCTGTTAGTCTCCGAGAAACACAGCTGCATTTCATTTCTTAATACACGTTGTGAACGAACTGGGTGAACCATTTGGCACGTTGAACCACTGGCCATATGTGAGTTGGATTTAAAGTGGCGCTGCACAGACCTTACTATGACATAAAAGAACCGCTAGAGCGATTCAAAAGCATAAGGAGCCGTCTGCTCTCTATAGCTCTTGTGGTACTTTGATGTAACAGCGATCGGTCTGATGGTGATGATCTGCTTGAACTCGAACAAGCCGAATGATTCAATGGACCATTCATAAAGAATTTATGAATAAGATTTACCACCACCTACTGGCAGTTTTAGTTTATTATTTAGAGTAACATTTCCTTAAAGAAGTAATTTCATATTTCCATAGTAATAATAATAAAATTAATGAAATGAATTATTAAAGGTATAGTTCACCCACTCAAAACTTACAATTGTGTCATCACTCACCCTCATGGTCCAAAAGAGTATCTGTAATACATTTTATCAAACAAAATATTTCCTGCTGAAACTGTGTTTTGTAATGTCTGTTTGAAGCGTTACACAACAATGACTTTAAATTAGCTTTTGAGAGTAAGTTCTCAGCCAAATTTGAAGTGCGATTAATTTGCGATTCATTAGATTAATTAATCACCACATCATGTAATTAATTAGATTAAAAATTTTAATCGCTTACCAGCCCTACATAAAATGCATCGATGGATACCGTTTATTACTTAATCATTCAATCTGGGACTTTTTACTGATACATTATCAAACTACATGCACATCTCATATCACAGGATAGATTTTACTGTGCAGAATATCAAAATGAATATCAAAATAAAAATCCTTAAGGTTAATCCAGGAGCATATATGTTCATCTTGACTAATACATTTCATACTGGAGTCTAAATAAATTCCTAAACACTTGTATAGTGTGTACTTGTTCATTATTTCTCTATTAATGAAATTGGTTTATAATCTGCAACAGATTTGATAAAAGTCTCCAGCCATCTAGTGACCCTACAGAGGCCATGTTTATGGGTACAGTAATACTTTCTGTTATTTCCCTGAAGTGCACCAGGTGGTGCAAAGGGATTTGGTTTTAAGATACTGTGCAATGTCTGTCGGCCAGTAGGTGGCGATATGCACACAGAATGTAAACCGCCAATAGACTTTCAAATGAAAAATTAAAAGAAATTGCTCAATAAATAAATAAAAAATAAAAATAAATTGCTCAGAACAATATAAAATGTTATAACAAAATGCTTAGGATGCAGTGGTTTAATTTTAGTCTTTCCGGAGTCATTTACATGTAACGTTTTGTATAGCAACTTCATACAATACTTCATACATACTTGACCTGTTCATCTGTATAATGCCATATGTTCAAGTTCATGGGTCCATAACATAAAAATAGTACAGTTCAAATTGTTCAGATTTTGTGTTGTGATAGTCCAATACACTATATATCAGCCTTTTTGTCATATTTATAACGCTCCTCAAAAAAGCAGTGCATCATTGCTTTAAAACAGACTACAAACAGTGTGGTGAATAGAGGAACCTTGATGCACTGAATCTTTTAAGGTGGAATGGAGAGGTTTCTGCACCAAACTAAATGTGATAAGCTGTGAAGCAGGAATGGAAGTGCTGGTGGAGGTATGGCCCAGCAAGATTTTTATTGAATAAATCACAATTTGAGAGTGATGGCAGAATTTGTAAAAACTCTTCATCTGCTCAGCTCAGAAATTCACGGGAACTAAAATCACTATCTGAAAACAACTATTACAAATGACAGTTCTAAACTAATTATTACATGCAATGCATATAGTGTGAAATGGACTCCATTAACTTTCATTGTATTAACAATGTCTCCCTTTGTCTTCCACAGAAGAAAGGAAGCCAGAACACAGATTTCAAAATGTTTTTTTTTTTTTTTAAATGATGATGCTTCTGATCCTGATTCTTCTTCAGTGAACCTTACACACAAGACATACTTTGGACTCTTATTTGATCAGTTTATTACAGATTTGAGAATCCAACATTGTGCTGTCTGTCTGTGGTGAATTGGTCAACAAATGTGTTTCTCTCATTGGTCAATCATAAAACACTAATATGCCAATTATAACTAACTTCATAACAAGATATATGTAGAGGTGAATTTAATTGAGTTTAATTGGGACCTTTTTTCCCAGTCATCTCAATGGCAAAAAGTGCCCCAGTGTACCTGAATTCACCCTATATTATATGTCAATAATCTTGCAAATATAAAGATCAGAAACATCATTAATAGTCACTGACCTACTGTTCAACGAGCATCTACTTTTACTGTCTTTTTGCTTTTCATTTGATTTTTTTTAAACAAAATGAATTTCCTTTTTTGTCTCTCTCTCTCTTTAAACCTATTCATATTTTATTTTAGTACTGTATTTTAGGAATAATTATGACTGGGACTGATGCATCCATTGGTAAGTATGTATTTTTAATTTCACCATCATCATGTATTCCTTGTAAATGAACATGTCACCCATGGGTGTGAATATGGGTATATACATTGCCGCTCAAAAGCTAGTAAGATTGGTAAGATTTTTTTTTTGCTCATCAAGGCTGCATTTATTTGATTAAAAATACAGAAAAAAACTGTAATGTGAAATGTTAATGCAATTTAAAATAGTGTTTTTCTTTTTATATATACTTTAAAATATAATTTATTCCTGTTATGCAAAGCTTAATTTTCAGCATTATTACTCCAGTATTCAGTGTCACATGATCTCTCAGAAATCATTCTAATATGCTGATTTATTATCATTGTTGGAAACAGTTGTGCTGCTTAATATTTTTTTGGAACCTGTGATACTTTTTTTTAGGATTCTTTGATAAATAAACTGCATTTATTTAAAAAAAAAAAAAAAAAAAAAAAAAACTTTTGTAACAATAAATACCTCGTTCAAAGTTTGGGGTCAGTATTTTTTTTTCTTTCTTATTTTGAAACTAATACTTTTATTCAGCAAGGATGTGTTAAATTGATCAATAGTAAAGACTTATATTGTTAGAAAAGATTTTTATTTTGAATAAATTCTGTCAAAGAATCCAGAAAAAAAGTATCACAGGTTTCAAAAAAATATAAAGCAGCACAACTGTTTCCAACATTGATAATAATAAAAGTAATAAATCAGTATATTAGAATGATTTCTGAAGGATCATGTGACGCTGAAGACTGGAGTAATGGCTGATGAAAATTCAGCTTTGCATCACAGAAATAAATTATATTTTAAAGTATATTAAGTAGTACACTTAATTCAATTATAAGTCCTGCGGGACAATAATTACTGTTTGCGGTTAAATGCAGAATTCATACACAGTCGATACAAACTGTATTTTTTTCTCTTTTTTTTTTTTTTTTGCATTTTAAGGTGAAAAAATAAATAAATAAACCAAGTGTACTCTGTTGACCCAAAAGTATTAAGTGTGACATCAAAAAATGCAGTATTTGTTGAATAACTGTCATGGTATCACAGAGGCCAGGATGTAAAATGAACTTAAATGCAAGTTTACTTAAATACATAAACATCAAGCATCAATAAATCACATGTGAGTATTAGATACAAAGTTAACATAAAACATCAGTATAACCATCTTGCCTTTGCAGGTGACAAACAGTGAAGACGGAAACAACCAAGGAGCATCAGAAAGTAGCCTACGCATAAAATGGAGATTTACTTGTAAATATTAAGATTCATTTCTATAGCTCTGGCTGATTGTAATTTTGGCATTCCCTGAAATGGGTTGTAATGTAGTACATTCACACTCATTCAATTTCATTACTGAATGAATCCAGGATTTTAAATAAATTGAGTGAGTCAATGATTCAGTGAGTCATTCATAAAGGCAGCCACATGCTTCCTTTCTGAATGAATCAACCATTTGAACAAATCAATTGAATGAATGACTGAATGACTCACTTTTTAAGACAGTGATTTGCCACCACCTACTGGCGCTTTTAGTTTTATATTTAGAGCATTGTTTCTTTTTTTTTTATTATTTCATATTTCAGTATTTATTTGTATTTTTATATGTTCAATAAAAATATTTCCTTCTAAAGCTTTTTTTTTTTGAATGTCTATTTACTGTTTTTTTTTTTTTTTTTTAATTTAACGCAAAAATGACTTTAAATTATCTTTAATGATAACTTTATCTTTAATTAATTGTTAAATTATGTGTTAATTAATCTCAATAATTTAAAATTAATTCCATAAATTATTCAACACATTATGTAATTAATTAGGGGAAAAAAAATCATTGCTTGATAGCCCTATTTAAAACAAATATTACACAAAACACCCAACTCCATTTTAAAATATAGTTTTTTTTTTCATATATTATTTATGTCAGGACAAAAACTACACAAGAGGAAAATAAAAAAGTATATGTTTTTATAGACATCTCTGCACAAAAGTACAATTTTATGCATTTTTATACGTTTTTTGTTGTTGTTGTACTGTTTTTTGTTAAAACATCTAATCTATTAAGGTTAGTTGGTATGTAGATTCAAAAACATACAAAAAAAAAAAAAACATACATACATATATACTGAAATTAATCTTAGATTTTAATTAATTTTATCATCACATTTTTTCCCCAGCTCTAAAGACAAAAATTATGGAGGTTTTATTTTACAGATATCTCACGTACACTACGTCATCGCGCTACAGTCTGCAGCGCAAGCTTGAATGTGCGTGAATCGAATTTGAGTTGCTATAGCAATGTGACGAAAATTCCAGATGCAGGTATAAAAGCTTAAACCCGTCGATTTCTGATTGTTGGGTTGTTTGAAGGCGAGACTTTGGAGACTGAATTTTATGTGCAGAGAAAGTGATTTTTGAAGGAGTTCGGAGCATTTCTGTGGAGTTCGGAGGATATTTTCTTTTACTTGACTTTCTGAAGGAGCTTACAATATTTCTAAGGAGAGTTTTATTTCAGTTATTTGTTTTTATTCGGTTGGAAGTGTTTCTTTTGCTTATCTTCTTCCTTTCTTTCTTTCTTTTAATTTATTTTATTTTATTTCTTATTGTGAAGGAGAGATTCTTCAGGATATTTTCGATGGCTCACATGGGCGAAAGACGAGGTGAGTGTTTTAATTTTTCATGTTTTTATTGGTATGTTATGATGCTGTATATTGTTGGACTATCCTAACATTAATGCATGTGGATAATCCGAATAATCCTAGTTGAATAAACACAAATTGTACTCAGTGGATATGAAATAACTGCTTTTCATTATTAAAAAAAAAAAAAAAAAAACTTTATACGTGTCTCTTTGTGTCATATTCTCATACCATGTCAGATGTGCATTATTTTTTGAATAACGTTAATTCAACTGACCAGGGTTCATTCGCTTATACCATGTTTTTTTTTTTTTAACGAAATAGTCGATCGCTGAGCCGCACTGACAACTAAAATAATTTGGCGAAGTGATATAAAACTGTAATGCGGTCGACAGACCTGAAACTACTTCATAGCTGTGCGTTTACTTCAACATAATTGCACAACATAGACAGTTCATCAATTAGAGTCAAGCATTTAACAGCCCTGTGATATACAGTGTTTTAATAATGATGTTAACAACAAGCACAATGTCAAATTGTGTGAAATAGATTGTAAACTGCTGCTGCTGCTGCTGCTCTTTCAGCCTTGGGCCGCTCCAGATCTGCTGCTGCTTTCACCCAGATGGCTGCTGGTCAGAAGGTCGGAGGACAGTGTGGTGACTACATCCAGAAAGCACTGTCAAACCCAACCCAGCCATGGAGTCCAGAGCTGCCTGTCTATATCGCTCCTCTGCCTTCTGAGTGGACTCAAAGGAAGAGGAAGCGGCAGAGCTTGGAGGATGAAGATCCCTCCACCTCATGCGAGAGACCCGCCAAACGCTCTCGTGAAGGTCAGGCTTATTTTCAAGACATTGCTGAATAATTTCATGATTTGCCATTAAAAGTGCTCATTCACTGATTGCTGTAAAAATGTGTACAATTTTGGATACTGTCATCTGTTTTCTCTTGAAGACATTTGTTGTGGTCATATGTTGCAGATGCATATATAAAGGGCCCAATGCTGGGTCAAGGTGGATTCGGCTCTGTGTTTGCTGGGACCCGCAGCTCTGATGGATTGCCAGTAAGACATTTTCTCTTTATTCATGACACTGTCATTGTTATAATTAGCAGGTGTAGTTTACTGTGGTTCATCTGTCTGCAGGTCGCCATCAAGTACGTCACTAAAGACGAAGAGCACGAGAACATGGAAGTTGTAAGTTGAGTCTTATTGGTTTATTTCACACATACATCCACATTTAGCCCTCTAGCGATGATTAAAGGATCTCATGTCTCCTCTGCCGCTGCAGGAAGGTCAGGGTCTGCTGCCGCTGGAGGTGGCGTTGATGACCCGGGTCAATTCAGCTCCTGCCTGTCCCAATGTCCTGAAGCTGCTGGAGTGGTTTGAACATCCCGGCCGCTACGTCATGATCCTGGAACGCCCAGACCCTTGCCAGGATCTCCACAGGTTCTGTGAGGAGAACGGCTGTCTGGATGAGAGCCAGGCCAAGAAGGTGCTTGCGCAGCTCATCAACGCTCTCAAACACTGCGAGAGCCGCGGCGTCTTCCACCGGGACGTCAAGCCGCAGAACCTGCTCATTTGCACCGATACTAATGAGATCAAGCTGCTGGACTTTGGCTGCGGACACCTCCTGAAGGACTCGGAGTATAAAGAGTTTGCAGGTTGGTTAGGACAAGATCTCACTATGATATTCTGTGGATGTTCTTATACATGATCAACAAAAGGGAATTCCTGGTTTGAACCATTGACCTGGGTCTCTCAGGCACTCTTTCATACGCCCCTCCGGAGTGGTTTCGTTCCCACAGCTATCGTGCAGGACCAGCTACTGTTTGGTCGCTGGGTGTGACGCTCTACAACCTCCTGTGTGGTTCTCTACCTTTCAGAAGCGCACGGAGGATTCGTAGACTGCGCTTCCCTAGTCACCTGTCTGCAGGCAAGAGATGGCAAACATTCAGCTGTTCACAGACAGAAATCATAGTCAGAGCGAGAAGTAGTTGATGTTTTGTTACTGATGTACTGTGTTGTGTGTCACAGATTGCCGTCAGTTGATTAGATGGTGTCTTAAAGCAGCAGCAGACAACCGTCCCAGCTTACAGGACATTGAGCAGCATCCCTGGTTACAGTCAACAGGTGGCCAATCACATCACACTCATCTCAATGACTTCTTGTTCATTGGACAATTAGATTGTACTGTCAGGATAAATGTAGGTAACTGGTTGTAATTCTGTACATAGGGTGAGCAGCAACAGAGACAGCTGGATACTAGTGAGGACGAGTGGACATGGAAATCAGGCATTCCATGTGTTTTGTAATGCTGTGCTTCACTCTGGACTCTGTGAGTGAGGGCTCTGTGTGGATGCTGGAGGAGCTGAACATGCAGCACCAGCTCAAACCAGTGTCCTGATGCTACAGAGATCCAGTCCAGACTGTAGCTGTTTTAATAGAGAAAGGAGAAGAGAGACAATATAAAAACATCTAAACATTAGGCATTGTTTAATTAGGGATATAATTTATAGTTAACTAAAACTAAAAGTAGTTAGTTCCTACTTTTGTCATTTAGATGAAGCCTAAAATAACTAAAACTGAACAACAAAAACATAAAAAATAAATAAACGTTTGAAATTTAAATATTATATATCTGAAAATCTAAAATTCAAAATGTTAAAAATATAATAACATCATTGATACTAAAATAACACTAACTTAAATGAGAACATAGAATTATGGCTGGTAATTTAACACATAAATTAAATTAATTAATTACGGTGAAAAATAATATGTTAAAATTATTAATACCACGACCATACCATAAAGAACCATTTACTTCACTTCTGAATCAGCGGTAACTTAATCATTAAGACATGTACCACCACCTACTGGCAGTTTTAGTGTATTATGTAGAGTATAATTTCATTAAAGAAATAATTTCATATTTCCACAGTAATAATAATAAAATTAATGAAAAAAAATGATTAAAGTTATTAATACCACGACCATACCATAAAGAACCATTTACTTCACTTCTGAATCAGCGGTAACTTAATCATTAAGACATGTACCACCACCTACTGGCAGTTTTAGTGTATTATGTAGAGTATAATTTCATTAAAGAAATAATTTCATATTTCCACAGTAATAATAATAAAATTAATGAAAAAAAAATGATTAAAGTTATAGTTCACCCACTCAAAAATTACAATTGTGTCATCATTTACTCACCCTCATGGTCCAAAAGAGTATATGTAATACATTTTTATCAAGCTAAATATTTCTTGCTGAAGCTACTTTTTGTAATGTCTGTTTGAAGCTTTACACAGCAATGATTTTAAATTATCTTTTGGGAGCCAAATTAGAAGTGTGATTAATTAGCGATTAAGTAGATTAAATAATCACCACATCATGTAATTAATTAGATTAAAAATTTTAATCACTTACTAGCCCTACATAAAATGCATCGATGGATACTGTTTATTAATTAATCATTCAATCAGGGACTTTTTACTGATACATTATCAAACTACATGCACATCTCATATCACAGGATAGATTTTACTCTGTAGAATATCAAAATGAATATCAAAATAAAAATCCTTAAGGTTAATCCAGGAGCATATATGTTCATCTTGACTAATACATTTCATACTGGAGTCTAAATAAATTCCTGAACACGTGTATAGTGTGTACCTGTTCATTATTTCTCTATTAATGAAATTGGTTTTTATTCTGCAACAGATTTGATAAAAGTTTCCAGTCATAGACAGAGGCCATGTTTATGGGTCTATAAAAATGCAAAAAAATACTTTCCGTTATTTCCCTGAAGTGCACCAGGTGGTGCAAAGGGATTTGGTTTTAAGATACTGTACAATGTCTGTCAGCCTTCAGTGTCAGAAAAGATTGAGGCTCACTGATCAAATAAGGCCAGTAGGTGGCAATATGCACACAGAATGTAAACCGCCAATAAACTTTCAAATGAAAAATTAAAACAAATTGCACAAGAAAGTAAATAAAATTACAAATAAATTGCTCAGAACAATATACAATGTTATAACAAAATGCTTAAGATGCAGTGGATTAACTTTAGTCTTTTCTGAGTCATTTACGTGTAAAGTTTCATATAGCAACTTCATACAATAGACTTGACCTGTTCATCTGTATAATGCCACATGTCAAGTTCATGGGTCCATAACATTAAAATAGTACAGTTCAAATTGTTCAGATTTTGTGTTGTGATAGTCCAATACACTATATATCAGCCTTTTTGTCATATTTATAACACTCAAAAAGCAGTGCATCAGTGCTTTAAAACAGACTACAAACAGTGTGGTGAATAGAGGAACCTAGCTGCACAGAATCATTTAAGGTTTAACGGAGAGGTTTCTGCACCAAACTAAATGTGATAAGCTGTGAAGCAGGAATGGAAGTGCTGGTGGAGGTACGGCCCAGCAGGATTTTTATATTATTTTAAATCACAATTTGAGAGTGATGGCTGAATTTGTAAAAACTCTTCATCTGCTCAGCTCAGAAATTCACGGGAACTAAAATCACTATCTGAAAACAACTATTACAAATGACAGTTCTTCTAAACTAATTATTACATAAGCAATGAATATAGTGTGAATTGGACTTCATTAACTTTCATTGTAGTAACAATGTCTCCTTTTGTCTTCCACAGAAGAAAGGAAGCCACACAGATTTCAAAAAGTTTTTTCACATTTGTCAACAAATGTGTTTCTCTCATTGGTCAATCATAAAACACTAATATGCCAATTATAACTAACTTCATAACATGTTATATGTAGAGGTGAATTTTAGTTTAACTGGGACCTTTTTTCTCAGTCATCTCAATGGCAAAAAGTGCCCCAGTGTACCTGAATTCGCGCTATATTGTATGTCAATAATCTTGCAAACATTAAGATTAGAAACATCATTAATAGACATTGACCTACTGTTCAGCGAGCATCTACTTCTGTCTTTTTGCTTTTCATTTTATTTTTTTAAACCAAACATATTTCCTTTTTTGTCTCTCTCTCTTTAAACCAGGGGTGGGCAAACTTTTTGACTCGAGGGCCACATCAAGTTTTCCACATTATGTATGTATACTTGTACATACATAGCAGTTATATTCTTGTAACATTTTTTTATGAGCACTTTATGACACACAGATAAGTTGCATTATTGTAGATTGATGTATAAGACACATTTTATCATTTCATTCAGAAATAATGTAAAATAAACTAAATGTTTACAAACATTAGAAACCAGTATTTAATTCCCCTTACTCTATGGAAAAAATAGTGTGCATTTAGCAGTGTTCAGAACAGAAAAGGGAACTAAAATATAAGTAAAAAAAAACAAACAAATTATAGTGGCATTCACTGTAAACATTTATTATAAATGCCTAGCCTAAATATTTAAATCAAAACCATCCACAATATTCACTTGCCTTTTCTCATTCGTCACCAATCCTAATATGTGCAACTTGCGCTTGACCTTGATTACTTTATAAGTCGCCTTGGAATTCGCAGCACGTTTCAGATGATAAAAAAAACACAATTTATAATGCAGAAAATACAGTACCAGATGAAAACGCCCACACTTCTCACACCTCTGCAGATTCGTATAATTTTTTAAAAAAATCCCTCGCGGGCCTCCACACGAGTGATAGCGGACCGCAGATGGCCCGTGGGCCATGGTTTGGACACCCCTGCTTTAAACCAAGTAATATTTTTATTTTAGTAATGTATTTTAGGGATAATTATGACTGGGACTGATGCATCCATTGGTATATTTTTAATCTCACCATCATCATGCATTCCTTGTAAATTAACATGTCACCTGGGCATGAATATGGTTATATACATACACTGCAGCTCAAAAGTTAGTAAGATTAGTAAGATTTTTAATGCCTTTTAAAAGACACTTTTCTGCTCATCAAGGTTGCATTTATTTGAAATCATTCTAATATGCTGATTTATTATCAGTGTTCAAAACAGTTGTGCTGCTTAATATTTTTTGTAACAATAAACACCTCATTGTAGTGTTGCTTTCGGCAACGAAAATTATGACTAAATATCGTCATCAAAGAACCTTTATCACGTGATGAAAAGAGACAAGACACAACTTAAATGCTGGTCATGTGATGATGATTATAATTGAATGTATAATGCAATATTGTTGATGAATAAAAACAAGACTAAATGTGGTTTACAAAATAAAAACTATGCTAAAATGTCTCTTCATTTTCGTTGACCAAAACGAGACAAAACTAAACGTTATAACTGCCGCTTTTGCATAGTTTGCTTGCTGTTTAATAGTTGTGCAACGGATCACAAAACTCACGGTTTGGATCACATTACGGTTTTTGAGTCACAGATCGGACCATTCAGCAAAAAGGGGAGGAGACAAATGTAATTTTCCATTTATTACAAATAGCTGCTCCATTATGGCAAAAATCATAATCACAGTTATTTTTGGTCAATATTGTAATCACGATTTTTTAACACTATTATGAGTGGGTCCGGAACTTTATATGATTGGTTAATTTTAAGATAGCAATACAATAGAAAACAGAATTAAAGTTTTTTTTTTTTTTGGAAATTTAATGTAATTAACTGAACGGAAAATAAAACAGCATAGTCTTCACCGTAAGAATTAAACATGTTTGTTTAATTATAAAACTACAAAAGTCCATCCGTCAAGAGCAGTGTGTGATTTATATTTTGTTGTTTGATTAACATTAACCGCAAAGACGGCAGAAGGAATATAACTTGTGGCCGCTTTAAGAGCTGCACGGATCCAGTATACTGTTACACCAGTGTTACGTATTTTCATTCTCAACTGTTTGGGTTAATTTGAGACAACAGACGAAGGATTACACGAATAATCACCAAACGCCGCATTTTGACATATATTTGCATGAACTTGACAGTTTAGGTAACATCTTAAGCTAAACGTTCACTTTACTTGTCCGTGTTCTGTTTCGTCTCTGAGCGCATACACAGCGCACATGCTCGATGTATTGTCATACGGCTTTCTCATGCCACGGTGCCTACACACTGTAACAGTTTTGTCCACCACCCTTCTTCCATCATCATTATTTTACAAGGAATGCTCCCATACATGCGATTTGAATGACGCGGGAGGCTTTTCGAGTTCTTCTGTTCCTCCCGTAGCCATTGTTGACTGATTAACATGCCCTGTTCACGTGAACACGACTTCTCTGTGTAATTAATTACTTAAAAGGCAATATCGGCAAAATATTTCTCTGCGATTGTTAAAAATTTAGGATTAAATTTAGGATCATCTAATTTACAAGTTTAAAAAATTAGTTAACTTACTGTTTATTTATCATTTGAAACAGGCAGTTCCAGTAGTAATATTAACTTATTTATCTTGAACTATGTCACGGAAATTATGTATAAACCCTAGTTAAACGACTTAATCATTTGTACCTGTGTTGTATTATGCTGTATGACACCGTGGACGAGCGCGTTGTAAAATTAATGGATGGATGATTCAGCTGCGTGCGCCATTTTTTGGCGAGATGCAAGAATACATTCGGCGCTCGACTCTCAGAGTGCATAGGGTTATCGCCTTTGAGTGTACATCGGTTGTACACTCGTTTTTGTGGTGCATTGTGGGGATTAATGAGTGCACTCGAAAACGTCCACTATGGCCCTGTCCCAAATGGCACCCTAAACCCTCGCGGTCTTCCTCTGAGTCCGCACTTTCGTGACGTAAATGCCGCTTTGACTGCCGGGTAGAAGTCTGCTGCGAGCTCGCACCATTGCGGGCTCGGCAGAAGTGCGTATCGAGGGCGCAAAACGGCCGCAAAGGGGGCGCTCGCGAGCACCCTTCTGAACACTAAAATGACGAATGGGACACCCTACGGTCTCGTGGACTTAACGGACACGCGCACGCGGCAGCCATTGTAAGTCCGTAAGACCGCAAGTGCACATGAAGTGTTCCATTTGGGACAGGGCCTTTATGTGCACTTGCGGTCTTACGGACTTACAATGGCTGCCGCGTGCGCGTGTCCGTTAAGTCCACGAGACCGTAGGGTGTCCCATTCGTCATTTTAGCGTTCAGAAGGGTGCTCGCGAGCGCCCCCTTTGCGGCCGTTTTGCGCCCTCGATACGCACTTCTGTGGAGCCCGCAATGGTGCGAGCTCGCAGCAGACTTATACCCGACAGTCAAAGCGGCATTTACGTCACGAAAGTGCAGACTCCAAGGGTTTAGGGTGCCATTTGGGACAGGGCCTATGTGCCTTGTCCAAATACCCACAATTACAGTCTTTGCGCTTGACCACTTAACTCCTTACATCAGATATTTACTGTTTTTGGCCCAAGTGTTCAAGTGAGGATGAAGACGTCAAATGTGTGTCGAACTTTGAGAATACAAGTTTTTCTCCGGAGCGTATTCAAGATAGTGGAGATTTAGTGTGTGTTAAGGGCACTGCACTTTGGCGTGTTTAAGACCTGGGACAGTTTTGCGCACTTCCTGTCGCGTGCACACACTTTCAAGTGGCCAAAGCCGCAAGTGTGGGTATTTAAACAAGGCAAATGGTTTCGAACACTACTAAAAATGGCTGCCCCCTCAAATAGTGCAGCCAGTGCTTCCTATCCCATTATATCTCTCTGGTGTTATATCTTTTAATAGTTTTTATGATGCAAAGTCTGACTTAAGTTTACAAGCAATACAAGTAACAGACACACACATTTGATGTGCTCTGTTTAGTGTATTATTGTACCTTGAGCATTCAAGCACCTTGTCTGTTAAACTTTAATGTATGAACTATTTTCTGGCATTGTCATGTGATGCTATTTTATTTTATTTATAGTTTTTATTTATTTATGCTAACATCTTTGGTTGGTAAAATAAATGTAAATTTAAATCAGTCCATCTTGGGTATCTGTAATGGATGAGTCTATAAAGTAATATAATACTTGTTTGAAATGAGTTTGGCTAAAAGAAAATGTTGATTTTGTCTATACTATTAGGTACAATACTATATCGACTGGGTTAAATAGAATTGCATTACTAAAATGAGACTAAAATAACATTTTCAATGACTAAAACTATTCTAAATGTCATCAGTTTTCGTCGACTAAAACTAGACGAAAATTGTCATGGATAATTCTGACTAAAATAAGACTAAAATGCTCAGACTTTTAGTTGACTAAACTTGACTAGACTAAAAAGAGTATGAACGTGAATAAAACTAATAAAAACTAAAATGCCAGCTTCACACAAAGACTGGACTAAAACTAAAATCTTTTCCTTTCTTTCTCTTTTTGAAAGAAACTAATACTTCTATTTAGCAAGGATGAATTAAATTGATAAAAAGTGATAGTAAAGGCTTATATTGTTAGAAAAGATTTCTATTTTGAATTCTGTTCCGTTTCACATTTTATTCATCAAAGAATACTGAAAAAAGTATCACAGGTTCCAAAAAAATATAAAGCAGCAAAACTGTTTCCAACATTGGTAATAAAAGTAATAAATCAGTATATTAGAATGATTTCTGAAGGATCATGTGACACTGAAAACTGGAGTAATGGCTGATGAAAATTCAGCTTTGCATTACAAAAATTAATTATATTTTAAAGTATATTACAATAAAAAAAACTGTTATTTTGAATTGCAATAATATTTCATATCTTTTATCTGTATTTTTGAACAAGTATATGGAACAACAAAGTTTTTCTTTTTTCCTTTGAACAATGCAGTGTACTGAACAACTGTCGGATCTCAGATCAGTGGCAGAAGTTGGATTTCATTTATCAGGTGAAGAGAATGAATCAAGCTGACGAGTAAGGTGAGAAAATTAGCGTTTTGACTTTTGACATTTATCTAAGATAATTTTGGAATCTTTTTTTAACGTTTGTTTCTTATTTGGTTCCAATGTGTTTTTCAGCTGTTGATTTTCAGTGTATTATATTTAAACTTTGTGTAGGCTAAATAAGTTTTCTTATTTTATATTAGGCATATAGCATGGTGTATTTGTATTCATTTTGTTAATAAATTAAACATTCTATGTTTAATAAGCTCTTTTATTTTTCAAATTTAATAGGATTAGTCCAACAAATCCAGTCATTCGGTATGTAATACGTACCAAACCGAAAGCCTCGCACTGAACGGTTCAATATGAATATGTGTATCGTTACACCCTTAAAAAAATGCTTTGCATGTTATAGGGCTTTAAATTTACAAGCATGACTAAAAGAGATTAATTTGGCTTTCTATTAATCACATTTGTCTCAAAAGTGCAGGGCAGAAGTAAAAAGCAGAAGTGAGCTGCATGCTCTGCAGTGTGGAACGATAAAATACAAATCATTTCCTGTCAGCAGAAGGAATCCGGATGTAAAAATCCCATTAATTTGCCCTCAAACAAACATATAAATAATAATAATAATAATAAAAAAAAATACCCCCTAAGGAAAAAATTGGATTGTGAATTTTAATGCACCTCAGAATTCAGTCAGGGGATGCTGAAATGGTAGTCAAAGGGAAAAAATATTTTGATGAATATATATATATGTGTGTGTGTGTGTGTGTGTGTGTGTGTGTGTTGTACTAGGCTCATAATTGCCTTCTTGCAGCTGTATAGGTCAATAGTTTGCATACACCTTGCAGAATCTACAAAATGTTCATTATTTTACCAAAATAAGAGGGATTATTTAAAATGCGTGTTATTTTTATTTAGTATATTTAACTTATTTTGTCTTCTAGGAAACATGTAAATATCTTCTGAAGGGCAGTACTAAATGAAAAAAAAAAAGAGTTTTAGGCAAAATAAGAAAAATGTACACAATTCTGTTTCAAGGTTTACACCCATGGCTCTTAATGCTTTGTTTTTTCTTCTGAAGCATCAGTTGCATACGAGTCCCTCAGTTGTCCTCAGTGTGAAAAGATGGAGTTTAATAAATAGTCATTGTTGGAAAGGGTTCAAATACACAAAAATGCCAAAATTATTATTTTAATTATTATTTTTTTTTTTTTGAAGAACAGCAGGCAGTTTAACTGTTCAGGACAAACAAGGGACTTTTGAACAACTATCACTAAACAAAAAAACAAACAAAAACAGCGGTGGATCATTAAGGTAACAACACAGTATTAAGTGTATGTAAACTTTTGAACGGGTTATTTTTATAAATTCAACTATAATTTCTCTTGTGGATTATGTAAATGTATTTTATGTGAAATATCTTGTTCAGGTCAGTACTAAATAAAAAATAACATGCGTTTTGTATGATCCCTCTTGTTTCTACAAGGTGTATGTAAACTTTTGACCTCAACGCTATGTGAAAATAGTGTCAGTTCCTGTCAGGAAGGTCCCTGTGTAAAGTAAAAGGATGCTTTAGCAATAAAAGGCCAGGATGGACATTTTGTCATGTTTAGCATTATGGTATTGATCCATAAATCACATGGCTGCTGACATCTTGATTGAAAGTCAAACCAGTTGCAGAGAAAATAAACAGCTCAATCATTAATATAAAACATGATGGGCAGCCACCCTCTACTTGAAGGTAAAGACTTCTGGCATCAGTTTCAATATATAAAAATACACTGGCTTTTATTGTGTGTGATATGTACAAACAAATGTACCAAAAAGAACAAGTATAAAACAGTTTTTTTCTTTTTTTTAACAGTGAAGACCATCTGCATTGAGCCCCGATGAACCACATTACCATTAACAGTTCATTTGAAATGCCACTGCACTCTGTATATTGAGGGGAGAATGTAATGGAACAACTAATACAGTCTGGAACAGCTGAGGTAAAAAAAAAAAAAATCTATACAAGGAAAAGTGTTACAATATTGCAAAATTTCATTTCAATTTGAAACCTATAACAGGGTTTGTGGAAAATCTACTAGATCTGATGCTCATGTAAGTTTGATGGCCAAACACCTAGTTTGAAACAACTTATTGCTGTCTAGTGGTAAATCTTCTGAGCATTTTACATAAATAGTGATAAAAAACAAACAATCCTTATATCTAAAGCTAAACATAACATTTTTTTTGTTTGGATCAGGTAACATACTTTTGTTTGCTTTTCATCAATTCCCACACTTTCCAGTTGATATTTTTAACAGGATCAATCAAAATGCATTAATACATTAATCATTTCATGTCATTGCAGCCTTCCTGTGAAAAACTAAAATGGGTGATTAATAAGGCCATGACTAGATTAAGCTGTGGAACAGAGCAAAAAAAAACTGCAAATAAAGACATTCTGCCTTCTACATTTCACATAATTTGGAAAGTAATATCAATCTGGAATGACATGAGACTGAGTCAAGTGTTCATTTTTGGAGGAAAGATCTATTAAAAACGTACAAATTCCTTGCATTAAATCAGTACAGTTGAAATCAAAGTCTGTTTGCCAGAGTCAAGACTAAAGTTCATAGTGATAGAAGAGTCGGACTAATTCTGATATTATTAACAAACAGCTAAATAAGCAGAGACGGTGTGGGCTTCTTGCCAGGCCACGCCTCTTTAGCGTACTTCTTCTTGCGGGGTTCGCTAAGCGGATCAGAGGCGTAAGGGCCGGGCAACGGTGTGGGATTGAGCATGAGCGGGGGTGGCGGGGCCTCCTGGGCCAGGTCCACGTCTACGTCTGGGGCCGGGTTGGGCAGGGGTAACGGCAGCCCTCCCAGGATCGTGGCTCCGCTGGGAGCTCCTGTGGATTGGGCTTCATGACTGGCAGGGGGGAGGTCTCTGTAGAGTCCACCTTGCAAAGGGAACATGTGCATGTGTCGGGTCACACCTTCCTCGATTCCCAGCGCGTTACTACTGCCCATTTTCTTCTTCTGTTGGGTAAACGAATAGAAGCATGTAAACCACTCTCTCTTTTTTTGCATAAGGGTGAATAACTTGGATTTTGAGAAGTTACCTTAATAGGAACCACAGCTGTTGAGACCATGTTTCTGAAACGTCCAACAGAGGGGTCGATGTCCTCTAAAAGAGTTTAACACCACAAATATTGTTAAATGCCAAGTCACAAAAATAGTAAGATGATCTTATGTCATATGATGACCTTCTGTGATAAAGCAAATTGCTGGTTGTTTTCTGGTGACACAGTTGAGGTCAAAAGTTTACATACACCTTGCAGAATCTGCAAAATGTTAATTTTACGAAAATAAAGAGGGATCATACAAAATGCATTTTATTTTTTATTCAGTACTGACCTGAATAAGATATTTCACATAAAACGTTTACATAGTCTACAAGAGAAAATAATAGTTGAATTTATAAAAATGACCTTGTTCAAAAGTCTACATACACTTGATTCTTAATACTGTGTTGTTACCTGAATGATCCACAGCTGTGATCGTTGTTCATGAGTCCCTTGTTTGTCCTGAACAGTTAAACTGCCTGCTGTTCTTCTGAAAAATCCTCCAGGTCCCACAAATTCTTTGTTGGAAAAAAATGCTGACTTTGTGTATTTGGACCTTTCCAACAATGACTATGATTTTGAGATCCATCTTTTTACACTGAGGACAACTGAGGGACTCTCATGCAACTATTACATAAGGTTCAAATGCTCACTAATGCTCCAGAAGGAAAAAAAACAATGCATTAAGTGACGGGGGTGAAAACATCCCTCAGTTTTCCTCAGGGTAAAAAGATGGATCTCAAAATCATGGGACCATTGTGTGACCTGAATGATTTTTCTGAAGAACAGCGGGCAGTTTAACGGTTAAGGACAAACAAGGGACTCATGAACAACGATCACTAAAAAAACAAACAAACAAACAAAAAAAACATCTGTGGAACATTCAGGTAACACCACAGTTTTAAGAATCAAGTGTATGTAAACTTTTGAACAGGGTCAATTTTAGAAATTCAACTATTATTTTCTCTTGCGGACTAGCTTAGACGTAACCATCCTTATTTAGTACTGACCCTTATTTAGGTCAGTACCAAAAAAAAAAAACAACATGCATTTTGTATGATCCCTCCTATTTTGGTAAAATAATTAACATTTTGCAGATTCTGCAAGGCGTATGTAAACTTTTGACCTCAACTGTAAATCAGGATCTTTTACAAACCTACCGCTACTGAAAAATTAATTATGGCAGTCTTTACTATCGATTTATATTGTATTATGTTGTTGATTGTTTTAAAATAGCATTTTTCCCCCCTCATCTTTTTGAATGAGCAGCTGGAACTAGTAAAGCAAGACATTTCAAAGTAAGAGTGCCACTGTATTTTAAAATTAAAAGTAAATCAAAGTACCTTTTTTTTCCAGGCCAGTTAAAATGCTAATTTTCTTTAGAGCTGATCACTCTACCTGGGTTAATGATCTCATCCTCTTCATTGAAGGTAACTCTGGAGTTCCTCCTTTTCCTCTTAGGTCTCTGAATATCCAGGTTGCCCTCCTCTATGGTGAGGGTAGAGATGCGCTTGTTATGAGCAGTGTTGAACTCAGTCAGGTTCTGCCAGAAAAGACAAATAGCAAAAAACAAAACAAAAAACACTTTAGAGAGCTGCTCATTTAATGCAACATTTGCATAATTGGTGTGAAAAGCAATAAAAGACACACTGGAAAAAACCCCCAAAAAGCCTCATCTTACTTAGTATCGTCTTGTTTCTAGTAAAAATATGTAAAACATCTTAAAATATTTAAATATCAAGATTAGGCCTGTCACAATTAGGCTATTAATAGAACACTCCATTTTTTGGAAAATAAACTCATTTTCCAACTCCCCTACAGTTAAACAGATGAGTTTTACTGTTCTTGAATCCATTCAACCGATCTTCGGGTCTGCCGGTAGCACTTATAGCATAAAACTTAGCATAAATCATTGAATCTGATTAGACCATTAGCATCTCGTTCAAAAATGACCAAATATTTTTGATTTTTCCCATTTAAAACTTGACTCTTCTGTAGTTACATGGTGTACTAAGGCCGACAGAAAATGAAAAGCTGCAATTTTCCAGGCTATGGATAGGAACTATCCTCTCATTCTGGCGTAATAATCAAGGAACTTCGCTGCCGTACCATGTGTGCAGCAGGCGCAATGATATTACGCAGCGCCTGAAAATAGTCCCCAGCTAGGTAACTTCCAATGTCACCAGCACTAAGCCACTAAGATAAGAGTAAAATAGATGGGGAAATGCATACAGACAGTTTTTTGTTTGAGATAATATGAAACAGTTTTGCATTGATCAAGACTGTATTTTGTATGCCTGCAGTTGGATTTTTCACTAGACAGATGCAGATATCATCTACCAAAGACTTTTGCATCGCTGTCCATTTTATTACTTAAAAGAGTTACAGATAAGATACTTCCTTGAGGTTCTTTAAGTTCCTGTTTACGCAGGTCAGACAGGGTGATTGCTACTTTGACCTTTAAGAGTCTGTTCGATAGAAACCTTGTAAAACTCTTCATAAAGTGAGAACAGTCTGTGGGCTAAACTGTGGATCATTTATCATTCCTTTGGCACAAAATGCATTAAATGACTACATTTTTCAAATAATATGACTTCTCTTCTCACTCCTTTCACCACTGAAACATTTATGATACAGGCCAATTTGACGTTCCCATACTCTTTTCAAAACTGTTAAACTTAAAGCATTAATTCACTTTCAGAACAGAAATGTACAGATAATGTTCATGTCTTTATTTCTTCAGTCCTAAAGAAATTATGTTTTTTGAGGAAAACATTTAAGGATTTCTCTCCATATAATGGACTTCTATGGTATAAGTTTGAACTTGCAAAATGCAGTTTAAATGCAGCTTCAAAGGGCTCTAAATTTCGACCCCAGCCGATGAAGAAGGGTCTTATCTAGCAAAACAATCGGTTATTTTCGAAACAAATTGATAATTTACATACTTTTTACCCTCAAAGGCTTATCTTGTCTCGTCTCTGTGCATGCGCTGTCTGTGTGATCCGGGTCAATACACAGTTTCATGCATTTTGAATATTGTTATGGTTATTTTTCTGCACCATTTCATTCCCTTCCCTTACCAAAAACTAAATGTGAAGAAACAGAAAGACTGAATGCAGAACTTGATGACAAACAAATACTTCAGAGCATTTAACCCCTGAAAGCATAAAAACCATAAATGAATTATTAAAGCGCACTAAAAATGTCTGTGAACAAGTAAATAAAGCTTTCAAATGGATTAGCGCTACACATATAAAAAATTGATTTTTTTTTAGAGAAAAAAAAGTTGCAAAGTAGGCCTAAGTCGCATTTTATTATTTCATTCAGAAATAAGCCTAAAGCCAACGCGAAATGTTTTCAACCATTATAATAAACACTGTAGTTTAAACATAGCTAGGCTACTTGAGTTCCCCTCACTTCACAACAAATCCTTTAAATATAACAGTAGCCTATTTAGAAAAGAATAAGAATTAAAAATATAAGAAACTATATAAATGACAAGCCAAAACGAATTCATTTAGGCTAAAACGAAACTGAAACCAACATTGGATCTCTCATTCGACACAAAACCAAATGTTTCTGTATTCGCAATGTTTTTGAATGCCAAAATATGATTTATTATGTACTTCATTCACGTTCCAATATCCATGTAAAACAAAACGTTTTGCATAACATCACGGTACAGCGATAATAATATTACAGGCCATACTTTCTCAGGTCGATGTTTAAGCGACAAAGTGTGTTTGCTGGTTGAAAGCCTTTGAGTTTATTTGAAATGTGTATGAAGTGTTTTGGTTTTAGTGCATTGTAAAATGAGAAATTAACTAATGTGCCAAGCTGAAAGTTGCAGTTACGAGAACGAGAAAAAATAAATAGATGAAGTTTTGTAGTAAGTGTAAATGCAAACTTACACCCATCAACTTCTCTTGACATTTTTAAAACCATAATTATTTAAAAAATCTGAAAAAATGATGGGTACATGTGGTTTAATTTACTTTAGCATTAACAATTAACTTTTTTTTTATTATTACCATTTTCAAAAGCTTAAATATTTCCAACAGTTTTTGCTACGGTACCCAAATTGGTACTGGAAATTGTGAAAAAACTACTGAAAATTTGGTATCATGACAACACTAATTAAGACACGGTGTGAGAGTTTTGATTTGCTCTTTCACTATAGAATTCCCATACTTCTGTTTTGATGACTTTATCATTCTAGAATGACAGAAGTAAGTTGGTGCAAACTAGTAGAGCAAACGTATACCTCCAGTTCAGTTTCTTCCTCTGGAAGTCCCAGAAGACCCTTCAGCTCCTCGTCATCACCGGTTTTACCGTCCCCGACGCCGGTGCCCGGCTGACTCTGAGGTTTCTCCCGAATGGTGTAAACACGTGTGGATGCGCCAAATGACATAGTGGAGTCAATGGGAACCTGTTGGGGCTTCTGGGGCTCCAGGCGAATGTGTCCAAGGAACGTCCCATGTGCTGCAGAAAGTCAACATACATACTTGTTTGTCTTAGTTATCTGTATGATATAGCATGTTTGTCATTGGTCTGGATGTACTTACTGCTGTTGAGGTCGATGAGAAACACCCTTTTCAGATGCTTGTGGTAGACGAGGGCTGCATGCACACGAGAGCATGACTGATGGTCGATGGTGAAGTCACAGACGTCTGGGTTTCTCCCAAACAAATAGTACTTCTTTTCATCAATGATCAGTTTCTGCAAAGAGACCACTTTAGTAGGCCGTTTGCAGTTGACAAAACTACAGTGGTCAACATTTGAAGTGGATCAAAAATATTAATCTAAGTTGTCCTAAGATAATAACAGTATTGTTTCGGTTTTAGGATGATCCACTTGTTGCTGACTACTGTACTCTAACAACACACAATCAGATACAAGTGGCTGGGACTGGGCAATATAACAGTACATAAAATGAAATGGTGTAAATAAGCTGACTATTTAATAATCATATCTTCTCGGTTGCATCCAAGAAAAATAACAGTTCACTTCTGTTCAGCATATCAAGCCAGAGTACACCATTAATAATGCTTCTATTTTGCATTTTTCCATTTATTTACACTTGATTTGTCACACAGAAATAGTGCAGAATTGATCTGATTCATCTCAAATTTTTGAATCCCAGAAATGTAAGGCAAGATACTACAGTTTTTTTCTCCTCCCTCCCCCATGCAATGGTCAATTTTTTGGGCTGATTTGGTTTATAATGTCTTGTTTCAGACTAGTGGAAAGAAAACATCCAAAATATACATTTAAGCATTTATTTTATTACACTCCATCTATTTGTGTCTATTTTTAAAATACAATACTTATCATTAAAGGCACTCTCTCTCTCTCCATTTCAACAGCATTTACATACACCAACTTTTACAGTTTTATTCCCATTATACATTATATATTTATTCTATATTCCTAAGGTTTTTACAGAAGGGTTTGTTCATATATCATTCACCTAATTAATAATAACATTTAACTCCTAAAACAATCCCAGCTGTTGACTGTATTTTCTGATTGTATTAATGTCAACAAAATGAAGCAGAATTAAAGAATTCTGAAACCTAGCTTTATCCAATGTTTAGATTTCAAAATTAACTCATTTTAAATTAGATAACACCTCATTTGCTTATTTAAACAACATTTCAGAAATCTAGTGTTACAAAATGAATTGTTTTAATGCACTATGATTTATCAACTGGCTATTTTACCCTGTTCACCTGTAGTGTCTTGCATTAAATGTCCTCAGGAGACACTTTGGATGGTGCACTATATAACCCACAAGCTAAGTTCTCATGATATAAAATGACTTGTTTAATAACAACAGTATTTTTGTGACACAACCCAGCCCTACACAGGTGACCCTGGAACAAGATATTTTGTTATTTCCTACCATAAATATATCAAAACTTAATTTTTGATTAGTATTATGCATTGCTAAGAACTTCACTTAGACAACTTTGAAGGCGATTTTCTCAATATTTAGATTATTTGCACCCTCAGATTATAGGTTTTGAAATAGTTGCATCTCCATTGATGCAAACTATACATCAATGGAAAGCTTGTTTACTTGGCTTTCAGGTGATATATAAATCTCAAATAAAAAATAAAAAAAACTGACCCTTTTGTGGTCCAGGGTCACATATGTCATAATGTGCCCTAGAGTTATAACACCTGAGGAAGCGACTCCCTTCTCAGAGCTTAAATCTCAGGGTCTTGTGTTTCTGTAGCACCGTTTGGACCTGAGCCACAATCATGCATGCTTCAGTATGAAAAAACTCAACTGAGCTGCAGGCGGCCAGGTCAGTATCTGGTGCATCATTGCAAGCTGTCAATCTCTTTAAAAAAAATTACCCTCCCACAACAAAAAAGCTAATAAAATACTAATATATATATATATATATATATATATATATATATATATATGCAATGGTTAATTGCGTATTAAACAAACAGATAATTAATAACGAGTATTAAGACTCACTGAAATACCTCAACAAGTTTGTCTCCTTTCACCACGTCCAAATGGAGTCCTGCTGGAGGCTTTCCTGCCCTGAAATGAAATCAAGTCATGAACATCTCACTTCTCAAATCATCTACAAACGTGCATGCCTTAAAATATATTCATAAACAAGGCATATAGCATCTTATATGTTCACTACTAAAACCTACTTTAAATAAATAAACGTAATATACACTTCTACAAAGAATGCAGTTTGCAAAACAAGTTTGAGTTCCAAAGTATGACGATAGGTCTGCTAAAGAGAACGAGAGCTAACAGTTCGGTGTAAGATTGTTGTTGTTATGCCTAATACGATAAAGCCTTATTCGTGCATTACATTTAGCAAGTAATGGAGTGCTTTGTTTCTTTTTTTTACCATGATGGACAGTCGAAAGCTGGATTATTTGCTGTAGTATTTGTTGCCATTGTCACACATTCTCCCCTGCTACAAGCACGCCGAGCATCTTGGGTAATCCACTCAAACTGAACATCTTCCGGCTCATGAATATTAAATATTCCTTCAGAACTCGCGATTGATTGGCTTAAAATCAGACGCGAGTAAGTGGGCGTTGCACAACTGGCGAATTAGCGAATGCCTCAAGTGTTGAATGGCAGCCGCGAGTCAACGCCCCTTTAGGAAGATTAACCAATTGTAGTATTGCCTAATTAATATTCATAAGCTAAGCATTCGCCATAAAAGGATATGGAACTTCGTCTTCCGGTTGAATAGACAGGGTGACAATAAAAGTGAAACCGCAAAAACAATTATATAATTATTAACGCTGTCGTTATATGTTAAAACACAAAGTGCATGTATAATAGTGGACATTAAATTGAAATATGTCTATTGAAATAAATAAATATATGCAAATAAAAGGCTTGTGTGTAGTTCACTATAGTGTTTGTGGTTCTGGGTGAGTCCTTGAGAGACTTCCTCTCTGAACTAAAGTTGTGGCGTAAGCTGAATAGCGGCTCAGTGCGTGACTGTCTGTCAGCTGAGAGAGATGGGAGACCTCCAGTCTCTGCGAGACTTCATCAAATGTCTGGATCAACAGTCTCTTCCCCGCATCCTGCAGGTCTGCTCTGGGGTTTATTTCCAAGGTAGGTTTATATGATTTTACTCTCTCTCTCTGCATATTCTGTATGATTTTTTTTTTCTCAAGACATAGGCTAAAAAAACACAAAAGAAGATGCAAGATAATATTGTTCTTCACACTTTTTTGTGTGTGTGTGTGTGTGTGTGTGTGTGTGTGTGTCTGTTCATAAGTATGTCCATACATTTATTTTGCATTGCGATTGTTAATTCTTCCAGCTTTATGTATCTTTTAACGAACATCATTTTGTAAAATAAGGAACAAGAGTGTTCTCTTAATAAAATGCTGTGTTGAGATGGATGTTGATGTACAATGACGTAAAAATAATATTTTTATATTAAACTTATTAGTAATTTTAATAATCATATTTGTCAAATATTACCAGAGCTGCAACCCCTTGTATTACACAGACATGCACTTTTTAGAAATGTGGCTTGTCAAATATAGTTTCTGTTTAGAGTAAATCTGACCTACTTTACATTTTAAAAACTCAGAGTGAAACATACATATGAAACTTGAATGCACATTGTCGTGTTTTATTTCTGGGATCTCTGAAACCCCAAACCAAAGTAATATAACATTTGCTGAGCATGGCACCAAGTTAGGATTTCATACTTAAGCGTAAACAGTTTCTTTGTGTTATTGAAATGGCTGTAGGGTCTCTCCAACCCCAAACAGGACATGTGGTTTAAGATCCTTTTTTTTTCATTGTCAGTGTGGTTTATGCTGTGCATTTTCAGTACAAGTAGACGTGTGACCAAATGAACAGTCAAGTTTAGTATCATCTGTGTTGCTTCAAAAACGAATAGTTTATAAAGATTGTTTCTCATAAAGGGTGATCTCAAATCAAATGTGAACGTAAGTAGTTTACTGCTACTTACACATCAGGATATACATGTGATTATATGTTTAAATTACATACTAAAGCTTTTAATCCAGTGTTATGCTTATTTGTCTGTTGAATTTGCTTTGACATGCATAAAACTGCAAAAGTCATGACTGTGTGCTTTAAAACAGTGGTTGTCAGGAGTCAGATTTTACATTTAAAGTCAAATGGTGACCCCAGGACAAAGTTGTTTGTATTACAAAAATTATGAGAACCACTGCTTTAAAATAAAGAGGATGTTGACTTGAAATAAACTAAAACAAAGGCCTTCAACTATAGCAGTGTTGGGGGTAACACATTACAAGTAATGCAAGTTACGTAATCACATTACTTAAAAGAAATAAATAAATAAAAATAGTAAAGTTACGCATTACTTTTTAATTTACAAAAAATATCTGAGTTACTTTTTACTCTCTTTGTTTCCTTTATGTGTTTAATCCCATTTTATTAACCAATGCCTTTGCTGCTGACCTTTGTTGATCCAATTCGACCACACTAATAAGATGAACTAACATTTGTGCTTCATTTTTCTCATAAACTTCCTTCTTCTACAGCTCTACTGTACAGACGTGAATAAATGTCTTATTTCACTTTTTGGTGTGAAAGGGCTTTTACATTTGCTTAAAATCAAAAACAAGCAAGCAAGCCCTGCCCAGATTTATAAAGAACATTAGTTAATTTTTAGGTACTTTTTTCTAGGGATTACGCAATATTCTAATGCATTACTTTTAATGGTAACTTCCCCCAACACTTAAAATGAGTACTATGTGTCATCACAGAAAGATCTATTTATTCCATACTCTCACAATTCTATGAAATGCAGAGATATAAAGAGGTCTTGGGACCCAGACATATACTTTTGTGTTTTAGCGGTCATTATGCTTTAGCAGATTTCTCTGAAGACATTGGGGAACTTTAGTGGGGTTTCAAAGCAGACTTTCTGTTGTGAGACATGTATCAGGTTCAGGCATTTTAGGGAGATATAATAAGTGAATAGGGAAATAAATTATATATCAATGTTTAAAGTAAAATAGCATATCAAATCATTCTCTCATGTCTTTTATACCATGGTTGAGAACTTTGTACTTTGCACAAGTCTTTTTTTTTGTTTAAGTCTTCTCACAATTCTGTCTTTGTTCTCACAAATGCAAGTTTATATCTCCTAGTTCAGACTTTATAATTCAGTTTGTCAATTCTCAGGGGAAAAAAGCCAGAGCAAAAGGGAAAAGAGAGAATGACGAGTTATTTTTTTCTTATCAGAATTGTGAGATACTAATCTCGGAATTTTGAGAATACAGTCAGTATTTTGAAATATAAACTCAAATGTACCTTATTTATTCTTTTATTCCATGGCTCCATAGACTGCTACTTGAAAACCATCATTTTCTGCAAAGCGCTGCTCAAAGTCATCACTGTTTGAAAACACTAATTTGGTCAATACATCTAAAATTTTGACCCATATGTTGGCCTGTTGCTACAAATATACCCATGCTACTTATGACTTGTTTTGTTGTCCAGAGTCACAAATGCGTATGCATACAAAATGCAAAACATAAACGTAGACTGGAACCTAAAAATTTACTTGTATACTGATTATCTTTTTTTTATTAGCTTAGTCCTGACATAAAAAAAAAAACTTTTCTTTTGTCATTTCTTTCTTGCTCCAAACAATGTAATGATGTAAAAACAAAACAAAAAAAGAGAGCGGAAATTTACAACTTTTTTTAGTCAAGGCTATGGTGATCAAAGTCCATCTTAACATTTTATAGGACATTTTATGTGTGTGTGTTTTTTTTTCCAGGTTCCATTTACGAGCTTTCAGGGAGTGAAGTGTGTTTATCTACTGGGGATTTGGTGAAGATCATTGGTATAGAGCTCTTGTCTATATTTTGTGAGGAGATTGACACTGGAGTTTCATTTGAATTGCCTACTGGATATTCAGGTGAGCCACAAAACAACAAGATGTATAAAAGTAAAATATTATAAGCTAGGCTTGAGTATTTGGTCCTAGTGAAGCCACTTCTTGTATTATTCAAGATATGTTTACATGAGTAACAGCCCATATCATTAGAAGTAAACTGGCACAGGGTTCACATATTGTAGAATTAGCTGTATTTTCCATTTAAAGCATTGATTAAAATAATCTACTGGCAATGTGTGTTACTTCTACAGTTCTAACATCCCCAAACGGAATTCCAAAGAAATAAAGATGGTTTTCAAACAAGTTTCCCTGCCACTGGACAGATTCTATCTATCATTGATTATATTGTGCCAGGATATTCGAACAAAGGAATTCTTTAAGTTGGGATAATCCATTTAAATCCAAATTGTAGGAAAAGAAGAAATTAATTACTAAAAAATTACATAAATATAGCTGCAAGCAGCAATCAGTGGGTTTAAGCGTTTTAAGACCCTTGAGCAATTATAGACATTTCAAGACTATTTTACCCCAAAATGCTGAAAAATCATAAATAAAATCAGTAGAAATATTATGTAATGATTTATCACTTTTGACCAATAGGTGGTGTGGTTAACTAGGGGTGACGATGAAACACACATAGATTGGTGTCAGTATGCCAAGGAATTGCAGAAAAGCAGGCTTAGAGATCCATTTTGGCATTTTTCATAACTCCTGACCACTAGGTGGCACTGTGCTGAAACTGCAGGTAACCTCAGGATGTGGCTCTAAGTTTGGTCTGAATACAATTAAGCATTTAGGAGATATACGGTGCGCTCCAAACGGGATATATTGTCCTCCGAAGGCCACTTCAGAGTGAAAACAATCATGGTCGCCATTTTGAATTGTCGTTCCAAACCGAAGTGTCCAAAACCAGCCACTTCAAAGTGCCCTTCGGAATGAAGGATTTCCAAGGGTACAACTAACTTTGAAGGGATTAGGGCATAGGGATGAGCCCTTCCAAATGGAAAGCAAGGTTAGCCTCATGTCTACTTCGGCAAGCTCTTCATCAGATTTATTCGTGTCTTATTTGAGAATGGTTAAGTTTATAAAAAAACTTTTGGTAACGTTTTGTTAGGACCATCTAAAGATGTTCTGTATCAATTTGGGTGAAAATTGGTTGAATCATCTAGGACGAGGTCAAAAAAAGTATCTTTTTTTACATAATGTCAATTATTTAGTGAACCCTTTGATTGACAGCAATGGTTCTAGAAGCAAAGTTGTTCCGAATGAAAAGATCTAACATATGATATAAATATTATGTGTATGTGTTAAAAAACTGTGTGATATACAAGGCGTAAAACACGATAATGCCACATAGTGGCTAATTTTATTGAAATTTCTCACAGACGTCTAGAGCCATGAGCCAAACAAGCCCATTGAGTTTAGTTCTGATCAGCCTTCATCAGCCTTGTCTACTAGGTGCTCAAAGTTGATTGGCTGTTGGCGGCCATGTTTTTAGAGATACGCCAATGCCCTTATATGGATGGGACTACGTTCTTGAACCCCTAAAAATATTTAAGTATAAAAACAGCTTGTTAATCCAAAGCAGTTGTCTATCCATAAATAAGACATAGTGCTAGTTAAGAACTTAAGCTTTCAAGGTGCCTTCTGTTCTAGGAAATTAATTTGGGCAAGTTTGTCGATTTTAATACACTGTGCATCTCTCTAGGTCATTTCAGACTCGTCGCTGAGGACCTACCATACAATACAATAGAGGAAATTGTGGGTTTGTGTCCTGTTGGAGTGGACGTCTGCGGCTCCTTCACCTTCATAAGCCAAAACGAGTTGACTATAGACAACTTCACACTACCTGCAGGAAAACAGTTGACCCTGCTGTCAGTGGAGGTGGCCAGAAATGGAGAAAGTCTTGCACGGTGTCAGCTGGTGGGGCAGAACATGGCCTCTGCAGAGATGCTCCTTCCTCTTTCCCTCAAAGGAGAGTTTTATGAGTGTCAAAGTGACCGTGGTTACTCTCTACAGGAAATCATGTCATCATCCAGACTGAGCTGCCGGCACTTTCAGAGTATAAATGAGAAGAGCAGTAGAGGCTTGTTGGTTTTCAGCCCAGTGTATGAAATTAGTGGCATTATGCACAGTGAGTACAACAGTGTTACTTTTAAGTCTTTTTCCCACTGACAGGTTGGCTTCATACTGACCCCATGAAACCCGCTGGTGTCAAACCAGATTAATATCCGAGCAATCTAGCAAGAATGATGCAAAAAACACTAGATCATTCGGTTTTCATTTGATCAAACACTAGGGTTTGCAAATATGGCCACAGAGCGAACTGACTTCCTTGAAAGGGACTTTTGACTGCAGAGTTTATGTGCAACTCTAACACACTTGAATGGGTGTTTAATTCTGCTCCTGGAGGTCAGCTGTCCTTTACAGTTTAGTTGCTGTAATCGAACATACTTAAACCAGCTAATCAAGGTCTTTGGTATTACCTGAAAACTACAGGCCAAAGTGTTGGAGAAGAATTGACCCTTTACAAAGACCCGCCTGACTTAATTAATGTTGCTACATTGCTACAATGCTATGTATTTTGAAGGGTACATAACATACACAGTTTCACCTAATCTCATGTTAATCTTGAGTATCTATAGAGTAGTACTTCATCCTTAATATTCCAAAGTCTTTAGTTTTATCATATTTCTAAAAGAAAAATACAGCTTTCCGATTCTCTCCGGAAAAAGCAGAGCTCCTGGAGGCGTGCCATGGACGGAGCTATAGAGTCAAGCTGATTTCCAACAAAAGACAGAAATCTGATGCAGTTGTACTTACATGACTGGGATCTTTTATCACTGGGACCGCTCCAAGTTTTAATAGCAAATGATGTGCAAATCCAGTGTAGACCTGGGCCTTGTTTATAAAACATATGTCACTTAAATGACGGGAACACACAAACGCACTTGCTACACTCTGTTGCTGCCCTGGAAAAACAAACTGCATCCACTGTTGACTTGACTTTCTACAGAGACCACTAAGCATGCCATGGTTTTTCTGGAGGCTCATTGAGATGAATGGGGAAAAGTCACGTGATAGGAGACAATGCCTCCCTCACACTATAATTGGATATGATTGGTAAAGATTAGATGTGATTGGTTTGTGCGATAAATCCCGCCTCTTGTTTATCGTGCGATTAAATTATGTTATTGACTAATTGTAAAGTAAGTACACAACTCTCTAGCTTAGATATCGCTTTGTGTCACATCAAAATGAAACATGAAATGGCTTAAAAACTGTCAGTTTTTAGTGATTTTCAGCTTGATGAAATGAAAGATGTATTTTCGTGCTTGTGACAGTTTACAGGGCTTTTATGATGGTAACCAGAAAAAAAGTTGACTTTTAAAAACATCAGTTCACAAATAAAAAAAATGAATATCTATTTAAGTGCAAATAACCCTATTTACACTAGTCACTTATTAGTCTATTTACACTAACTTCATGTACCAACGTGTGATTACAAAGCATTAGAAAAAAGACTTGTCATCTAATAACAGCTCCACTGGTGCAAATAATAAAGTATGTGTTGAAGTCATTTTTGATGCTATCGATTCAGGTTTGAAAAAGGCGTTGGAAAGGCATGTATTTTCATTAATAATGAAGGCAATAATTGAAAAGTTGCACTTAAATTATAGGGTAGGGTTAGGCTAGGTGTAGGGAGGGATTTATTGTCCCAATAAGGTGACATTCATTTAATAATTTGAATAAAAACTGTAATTTACACTCAATATGTTATTATTACATATTGTTTTATAATGTACTCCAATACTGAGGTGCAGATCATTGCCACTTTTTACAATAAGTAGTATAAATAGCAGAAAATCATGCTATTTGCGCTTAGTGTAAACATTAAGTGCAAAAGGGACATGAATTTTATATATATTTTGAAACACCACCGCACGCCACTGAATCATTTATCATATTGATATAAAAATACGAAGATTAAGAAAATATATACCATTCATTGTTATTAACAACATGAAGTGCATTAAAAGTTATATTACATCCAAGTTTCCCAAACTGGGGTTTGTGAAGGAAACTGCAAAGGGTTTAAGAGTTTTCACGAAAAATAATAATTAACTACATCATAAAAATGTTACATAAAATATTTTATATTTTATTTGTTTACCTGCATGTCATGTGACCATATCCAACATCAGAGAACCATGAACATGGAAATGTGATACTTAATTATTAACTTACATATTTTAAAATCTCAGGTGAACGAGGATCAGATGAAAAAAAAGAGTTTGTGAATTTGTGTCTGTTTAAAACACTTTTAAAAAGTTACAAATACATGGTTAACCTACGGTTTGAAAATTCAAATAAAAAACAATGTGTTCATCCATAGTTGATGCAATTTTAAAACTGTTCATAAACCTCAAATGATTTTTGTAAATCTAATGGTCAAATGCTGGTCTTTGTTTGAATGTCCACAAATCTAGAAGACTTTCTGAATGTATGTATGTGATATAGGCTATTTTAGAAAGAACATTAAAAAGATAAGAGGAATTATGTGAAATATTTTAATTTGCACCATAGTATTTTTAAATTATGTCCAAGAGTTTTATTTGGGGGTGTTTCCATGCCCCTAAATGTGATGCAGCACAAAACAAAACATAATTGGTTGCTTTATCTGTCATTCATATGTCTCTTGGGTGGGCCTTGACCATTCAAAGGGGCCAAGGTTCCCAGATCTTCTGCCATCAGTCTGAATGTTTGGCTATGCGAGACTAGTTACTACCCAGCTCTGATGAGAACATTATGTATGGTGTGCCGACAGACAATATATTCAAACAATAAATACCATTTTGTGGCCCTTGAATGTGTGGTGAACGATCACTGTAGCGCCTTTAAGTGGTATTCAAACGGATCATCTCTTCCTCTTTGCTAATTATAGCACAAAATAAACATGAAAGAACATCAGAAGATATCTTGTTTCAACCGCAGAAAGATGTCAGTACACACCATTTTTCAAGTTCTAGTCCACCAACGTTAATCTACTCTCCTGTCTAGTTTGTTTGTCGAAAAAAAAGTGCAAATTCAACATTATGATTGGTCTAATTGACTGTCATTCAAACTCCCAGCAGAGGGTCAATTGGAGTCCTCCACGAGTAGGAATTACTACACCTGTCATAGAGCATGAGTGTCCAGTCCTGCTCCTAGAGGTCCACTATCCTGCAAAGTTCAGTTCCAACTCTAAACATACGTAAACCAGCTAATCAAGGTCTTTGGGGTCACCTAAAAAACTAGAGGCTGGGGTTTTGGAGCAGGTTTTGAGTCCCCCACAAGTGGGACTAAGTATACCTGTCATGGAGCAGGGGTGTCCAGTCTGGCTCCTGGACACCCACTATTCTATGTTTAGTTCCAACATATTTAACCAGCAAATCAAGGTCTTTTAGCTTACCTGAAAACTACATGGTGGTGTGTTGATGCAGAGTTGGAGTCCTCCACAAATGGGACTCCGGTCATGCTCCTGGAGGATCATTATCCTGCAAAGTTTAGTTCCAACTCTGATCTAACATACATAAACCTGCTAATGAAGGTCTTTGTGGTCACCTAAAAAACTAGAGGCTGTTTTATTGGAGCAGGGTTTGAGCCCTCCACAAGTGGGACTAAGTACACCTGTCATGGAACAGGGATGTCCAATCTTGTTTCTGGAGACCCACTATCCTTTGAAGTTTAGTTCCAATATACTTAAACCAGCAAATCAAGGTCTTTTAGTTTACCTGAACACTACACGGTGGTGTGTTGACGCAGAGTTGGAGTCGTCCACAAATGGGACTCCAGTCATGCTCCTGGAGGGTCATTATCCTGCAAAGTTTAGTTCCAACTCTGATCTAACATACATAAACCTGCTAATCAAGGTTTTTGGGGTCACCTAAAAAACTAGAGGCTGTGTTGTTGGAGCAGGGTTTGAGTCCTCCACAAGTGGGACTAAGTACATCTGTAATGGAGCAGGGGTGTCCAATCTTGTTTCTGGAGACCCACTACCCTTTGAAGTTTAGTTCCAACATACTTAAACCAGCAAATCAAGGTCTTTGGGGTCACCTAAAAAACTAGACGCTGTTTTATTGGAGCAGAGTTTGAGCCCTCCACAAGTGCTCCTGGAGGGTCATTATCCTGCAAAGTTTAGCGCCAATCCTAAATAAGGCACCTGAACCAGCTAATCAAGGTGTTATAGGTGGATTACTAGGAACATTCAGGCAGGTGTATTAGGGCAGGTTAGAGCTAAACTCTCCAGGAGCAGAATTGGACATCCTAATTGAAGAGGGTTGATGCATGGAAATAGTCAAAAGAGTGTTTGCTCATGATTTTGTTTTTTTCTACCTACAGTGAGGAAGAACATAGTCAAGTTCCCATCAAGCCTGGAAGTGGATGTCCAAGACGTGACAGAACAATTCCAGGACTTAGTTTTCATAACTCCTCTATCAATGACTGAAGTTGCGAGTCAGCCAAAGGCGTCATTCCCAACTATGGCAGAGATCCTTGATGGCCCAGAAGGCAATCAGTTTTTTAATTGCAGCTGGTTCCAAGAACTACAGAGAGGTAGGCACCTCGTTTTACATGGGTGTGGCATAACAACAATGATATTAGCCTCAACTCCAAAAGGGAGGAAGGGAAAACAATACTTCATCATCTCAGAGGGGTACGGTGGACGAATGAGAAGAAGAGCCAGGGAATTCGAATCAGTGTACGAACTATACTTGGCATTGTCTCAGTCTCCAGGGCTAAAAGTAAGTGTGACGCGGCACTGTGAGGAGGTAGAGGAAGAGGGAATGCCTGCGCTCAGCATCGGCGAGCAGCTGGAGGTTTTGGGAATGGTGCCGACGGCTGGACTCCAGGATAAATTTGGAGCTGCTCAGACAGTAGAAAGTCTAATTTGCAAACGGACTATGGAGGTGGACGACGAGGATGAGGAAGATGAGGAAGACAATATTGAGGAAATCACTCTGCCATTGTTTATGGCAGGTCACTTTGTAGAAAAGCTTTCAGACAACAAGAAATATAAATTAACAGATTTACTGAGCAGCTCTTTACCTCTGGATATTAAAGTTGTGACTCGGGATAAAGATCTAGAAAAAGATCCCCTAATGGGCTTACCAGCACTTAAGCTTGAGGAGATGTTCACAGAGACCATGGTGTTGGCAAGCCTGCCAAATAAACCAGACTGGTGCTTTGAGTTGCCAGTGAACTGGTTACAAATGTCTCTCTGTTTCACTTCTGATCATCTGCCTTGGCCCGGTCATGAGTCCCCAGAACTTCATGTACAGACAGTCACTGAGGTTACAGAGAAATTCTACTATGAATATCATAAACTCATAAGCAAAACTGAGGAACCGCCTCCTCGCCCACCAAAGAGAAAGCCATCGAGTTCAGAAATGCCTAAAAACCCCCCCAAGCCTGGATCTAAATCATCAAAGTTGAGGAGTACTGTGACCAAACAGCTCGACAACCTTTCGTTGGGTCAGACAAAGGGAAAACGGGCTCCTGCTCCACCTCCGCCAGAGGATGTAAGTATGAACTTTTATTCAAACAAAAATTCGAACATCGAAACTAGGTTTCATAATGAGTCATTCTTAGATTAGCCATTATAGGATTATCTATTAACATATTTTCCAAATTCCCCTCTGTGGTTCATGTTAATGATTGATGGAAAAATCTATCGCTCACTGCATTTTTTTTAAATAGTTCATCCAAAAATTGTATCATCTTGTTTATACAAGATGTTTATGCTTTGTGAAACAAAAGTTTTTTTTTTATATACAGTTGAAGTCAAAAGTTATGCAGAATCTGCATAATGTTAATTAATTTACCAAAATAAGAGGGATCATACAAAATGTCATCATACATTTTTTTTTATTATTTAGCACTGGCCTGAATAAGTTATTTCACATAAAACACGTTTACAGGTCCACAAGAGAAAATAATAGTTGAATTTATAAAAATGACCCTGTTCAAAAGTTTACATACAGTTGATTCTTTATACTGTGTTGTTACCTGAATGATCCACAGCTGTGTTTTTTTTTTGTTTGTTTGTTTAGTGATAGTTGTTCATTAGTTCCTTGTTTGTCCCGAACAGTTAAACTGCCTGTTTTTCAGAAACATCCTTCAGGTCCCACAAATTCTTTTTTTTTTTTTTAGTATGTTTTGTATTTGAACCCTTTCCAACAATGACTGTATGATTTTGAGATTCAAACTTTTGAACAGAATGTGTTTTTATTTTGCCAGACTTGCCTAAATATCAGATATTCTTTATTTAGTTCTGCCCTTCAGAAGCTACTTACATGTTTCCCCAGAAGAAAAAATAATTAGAATTTACCCTGATCTTCAAATTACTGATCTTCCATGGTTAATGCAGTGTGTTCTGGAGCATCAGTGAGTGTTTGAACCTTCTGTAATGCATATTGAGTCTCCCAGTTGTCCTCAGTGTGAAAAGATGGATCTCAAAAGCATACAGTCAATGTTGGAAAGGATTCAAATACAGAAAAAGCTTTTGTGGGACCTGAAGGATTTTTCTGAAGAACAGCAGGCAGTTTAACTGTTCAGGACAAACAAGGGACTCATGAACAACTATCACTAAACAAAAAAACACAGTTGTGGATAATTCAGGTAAACTTTTGAACAAGGTCATTTTTTATAAATTGAACTATTATTTTCTCTTGTGGACTATATGTAAACATCTTTTATGTGAAATATCTTATTCAGGTCAGTACTAACATTTTGCAGATTCTACAAAGTGTATGTAAACTTTCGACTTCAACTGCATATATTACTTATTTAAACAACAATTATATTGTCCATACATACAGTTGTGCAAATTATTCATACCCTTGATAACTGTGATCAAAGGCAGCTATGAAAATGAATCTATCAAATTTATAGCGGTACCTTCTGCGTTAGAGAAAAATATAACGTGTTTGATCATATTTACCAAGGGTACGAATAATTTTGAGCACAACTGTAGATTCCTATGCACAGTCTGCATAGCATAATAGATGGATACAGATATTTCTCTAGAAAGAATCAATGTAATAAACTAAAGGCAATTAAGAATTATTTCTTCCTGTTAGCAACAGAAATCATTTTCCTCCTAGTTTTTTTTTTTTATAAGAGCACATCATCTCTAAATGTCAAATTCGTACATTTAATGAATTTGTTTAGAAAATTATATAGAACTGTTATCAATCAAATTAAATCAGTATATCAACACAATCCAGAGCTGGCAGAACAGCTGCATCTTAAGTGGCATTTAGATGCATTTACACAAATTGTTGGTTGCAGTTTAGCAGACATTTACACAGCTATTAAATTTACGAGAGCAATAATGTTTACCAAATAAATGGAAGGTTAATTCACTCAACCGATTTCAGGAAAGAAACACCTCTCTGTGTTAATTGGAGAATCCCATGTTGCTTTTTTATATATTTATCAAAATTTGGGGGTGTTTATTGTGATTATATTATTTCATGTTCACAATTCAGATTTACAGCACTGTGGTCAGTTATGACATAGACAAAAAATTCTAAATGTGAATAATATAGTGCAGTTACACTACCAATCAAATGTTTTTGAGACTTTTAATGTTTTTTAAAGAAGTCTCTTCTGCTCACCAAACCTGCATTTATTTAATCCAAAGTACAGCAAAAAATGTAAAAAAATTTTACTATTTAAAATAACTGTTTTCTATTTAATTATGTTTTAAAACGTAATTTAAACTCCAGTCTTCAGTATCACACGATCCTTCAGAAATCATTTTAATATTCTGATTTGTTGTTCAAGAAACATTTTTTGTTATTATTATTATAATCAGTATTTAAAGCAGTTGAGTAATTTTCCTTTCAGTATTCTTTGATGAATGGAAAGATCTAATGGGTCGAGGGTGATAGAAATTAATACTTTTATTGAGAAAGGATGGTTTAAATTGATCAAAATTGATGATAAAGACATTTATAAGGTCACAAAAGACTTCTATTTCAAATAGATGCTGTTCTTCTGAACTTTCTATTTATCTAAGAAACCTGAATGAATTCTACTCCGCTGTTTTATAACATAATAATAAATGTTTATTGAGCTGCAAAAATATTAGAATGATTTCTGAAGGATCATGTGACGAGAGTAAGAATGCCAAAAATTCAGCTTTGAAATGGCAGGAATAAATTTCATATAATACACACACACACACACACACACACACACACACACACACACGATCAAAATTAGAGAACAATTTATAAACAATTGAACAATTCTGAAATAATGTCATCTTCACTGATCAACAGTTGGAGTTTTTGTCCTGTCTATACCATGCTACCAGAACACCTTTTCCACAAAATAACTAAGGCATTTCAACAAAAACCATTATTTTGCAGAAAAAACACAATCAAAATTAGAGAACAACAATGACTGTAGCATGGAAAAAGATTACAACAAAATTTTCTGAAGGTTACAACAGTCAGCAATTAGTAGGAAGTGTACAGGCCTCTGCTCTGAATGACTTCAGCACATCTGCGGCCACAGGACAGCACTGGTCTCTCACACTGCTCTGGTGTGATTTTGGTCCACTCTTCTTCCAGTCTCCTCCACAGTTCGGTGACTGTAGTGGGTTTCTTGGCCATAACTTTGTCGCCAAGGATTTTCCAGAGTTGTTGAAGAAGGTTCTGATAAACATTTACATTCACTCTGCCATGTAGCTGTATAAGAGGCCCAACTCCTGCTGCAGAAAACATGCCCCAAACCATGACACTTCCTCCTCCACTTTTCACTGACTTTTTTACACACTTTGGGTTCAGTCTTTCTCCAGTTTGTCGCCGAACATAATGTTTCCCATCGGACCCAAATAAATTAAACTTGCTTTCATCACTGAAGTGAACTTTGGACCAGTTCTCCTCTGTCCACACAACATGCTCCTCAGCAAAGCTTTTGATTCTTTCTGCTAATGAGAGGTTTGGTCACTGCAGAGTGGGCTTTCAGTCCAAATGCTCTTAAACGTTGAGACACTGTATGACGAGACAGATCCTTAACCTGTTCAGCGCTGAACTGGTGAGCAATTCCAGCTGCAGTGTGGAAACGATTGCCCATTGAGATCCTCCGCAGTATCCTGTTCTCTCTTGTATTTGTCTTCCGTGGACGACCAGCCTTCTTGGGGGACTTGAATGAGTTTGTGATGTTGTAAAGATTCAATATTCTTGAAATCAGAGATTTGGAACGACCAACTTGTCTTGCTATGGCTGATAGGGTCATCCCTTTGGCCTTCATCTGGACAACCTGCTGCCGGAGGCTTTCAGTCACTTTAGAACGGCCCACCATCTTGCAGAGTCAGTGAAACTGGAAGTTAGGCTGCCAGTTAAATAGGGGTTGACAGATAATCAAGGAAATTAGCACCAGGTGCCAGATTAACACCAATAACTGGGAGGTATCTGAAAGTGTTCTCTAATTTTGATCAGTGTGTTTTCTGCAAAATAATGTTTTTTGTTGAAATGCCTTAGTTATTTTGTGGAAAAGGTGTTCTGGTAGCATGGTATAGACAGGACAAAAACTCCTTCAACTGTTGAGCAGTGAAGATGACATTATTTCAGAATTGTTCAATAGTTTATAAATTGTTCTCTAATTTTGATCTCCAGTGTATGTATATGTGTGTGTGTATGTATGTATATATATATATAAAATCAAAATATGACTTTCTGTTATGAAACAGGACATCAATTTCACACATGCACTGTAGAGGACATCAGGACTAAAAAAGCATGTTTATTACACATTTTGGGAGACACAAGAAGTGAATAGGGAATAAAATTATTTTACAATATTGCTATGAAATATTCAATATTATTATTCCTACTATTACATTTTTTTTTATTATATGTTGCCCCCAAAAACACATTCATATGCAAAATAGATACAGTTTATAGATAAACCTGTTCATGGCCTTTTACACGCATTTTGCATAAAGAAAAATGCTATATCAAATAATTATCATGTTTCATAACATAGTTGAGAATCATCATTATATAAAGTTTGGTACAAAACACTGTTTATGGCTTTTGTCTATTCAAGTCTTTTTATTTGATTAAAAAACAGGATTTTTAGAAGTTTTTTTAGAAGTCCTGCTGTCCTCTACAGAGGATGTAGCATAACATGAATAAAAAAAAAATAAAAAATAAAATTTCCCTGGTAGTCAGGAGGATGTATATACACACACACTCATATATATATATATATATATATATATATATATATGAATATATGAATATGAGAGAGAGAGAGAGAGAGAGAGAGAGAGAGAACTTACTTTAAATAGTCAAAAATATTTCCGAATGTTACCGATCAAATAAATGCAGACTTGGTGAGCAGAGAGACTTTAATAAATCATTAAAGGGGTCATTCGGATACCCATTTTCCACAAGTTGATATGACTAAAATACATATTTATACCACAAGGTTGAGTAAATTATCTAATGTTCTTTTTTTGGGTGAACTATTCATGGGTTAAGTCCTACATGCATAAATCATCACTTGTGGGATGGTTACCATGCACTTGTGTATTGCTGAACAAAAAACAGTATCATCACGTTCCTCTTTTGTCGTTTGTTTAGCTGGCTCAGCAGCTTATAAAAAAAAATAAAAAAATTTTTGTTCTTGTGAAACTCCACCAGACACCAGACCAACCCCCTCCAGTGTTGCCTAGGAAAAGCATCTCAACAGAGAACCTCAGTACACACAATACGTATGTGAAAAGCCCCATTGCAGCACTCAATTCAGGTCAGTTACTCTTTGCAATTGAAGACATTTGTTGCTCAAACCTTGATATTTGGAACAGCCTATCAGAGAACTAAAATATTATGTAGACTAATCTATTATCTTCATTTTTTATTCTTCCTCCAAAAAACAGCAAACAGAGACTCTGACTCAGAGCATGACTACGAGTCTATCGAAGAAACAATTAAAAACCCCCATGAAAGCTTGTTTTATTAGTTGTATTCTGCTGTCTTTATAGCAAGATGGGCCAAAGAAACCTAAGAAAGTACCAGCTACTATGGAGTCTCCACTGGAGCCACGCCTAATGCTAATCTAAAATATTTTCATGTGTCTAAATACTCAAAGACAATGCAAAGTTGAACAAATATACCATTTATTGTAAATTAGACAAAGTCCTTTTCACTGCTTTTTATAACATGCTGAAGAAAGAAAATAAATGAGTATGGTTTAATTAAAATGACTTAACCTGAACTGTTTTTTTTTTTTACTGAAAACAATGTACATAAGAAATGGCTCTGGTAATACAGATCTGATGGAAACAAAAATGCAACTAGGCTTCATTGTCTGTTGATCTGAAGTGGTCCTCATCAATAGTGGAGAAAATGTGTCCCTCGTTGCTGAGAAAATCCACAATTTGCCTGTAAAGAGAGAAGTGAGAAACTGTAGTGAAAAAAATCTAGTATTTATGACAAGGTGTAGGTGACGGATATTTGACTCAGAACTCGATTCACTGGGCTGTTTTCAGATGGCTTTTGCACAGTTGTGTTAGTTCGGCATTATGCAGAACAAATGGCATTGACAAGCATTTGCATAGTGTAAGCCGTGAAACATTTGGTGGTTAAAATGAGACACAAAGTTCACATCCGCTCTTTCAAATAAACGCTTCAGAATTCTGAAAAAAACATGACTTGCACAAACATTTTAGGCAGCCAAAATGCTTCTCAATTATAATTTGTGCTGAAATCAGCATATCATAATGATTTCTTAAAGGATTGTGTGACACTGAAGATCAGCATTGATCACAGGAATAATTTATTTGAAAATATATTTAAATAGAAAGCAGTTATTTTATAAATATTTCACAATATTACGGTTTTCACTGATTAAAATAAATGCAGCCTTGGTGAGCAGAACAGATTCTTTCAGAATCATGAAAAAAAAAAAATTACTCTAAACTTAAGCTGTAATGACATGTTTAATTGCTGTTTTTGTCACTTTAGACTTACTAAAAAAAAACTTCACATGTACAGAATGCCTCTCGCGTTTGTCTTGAGATGGATGTGCTACAAGACATGCAAAAGAACATGCGCTGTTGTTTGTTAGCAATGAGACGAGCAGAAATCATACTAGAATAAATGTGACTGGACACTAGAGATGAACCGACTGCAATTTTCTTGGCCGATTCCGATTTCCGATTTTTCAGTAAGTGCGATCTGCAGATTCCAATTTTCGCAGATTCCGATTTTTTTTTTAAAGAACTTTCATGAAAGCAGATACAGAAATATTTTCATTTAATTTTTTATTTTATAACAAAATTATTAAACATTACAGGATCTTCTCACTACAAAATACCTTTAACAAATAAAGTGCGTTGTGCCTTGAAAAAGGTATAAAATGAGTTCCTGTATATAACTAACAGAGTTATACAAACAAAAATCTTCTTTTCCTCAATGAAATTTTTTATAATAAAAGAAATTAATAAACATTACAGGATCTTCTCACAACGAAATAAAGTGCTCCGCACCTTGAAAAATTTAGAAATAATATACAACTAAGTAGGCTTAGTAACAAAATGAATATTATTATGGAAGAATTTTTTAAACAATTAAAGGATCGTCTCACAACGATAAGTTTAATAACAAAAAGTGCAGTGTCTTCAAACAGGTAGAAATAATGATGCTAGTACTAAATGGTATTACTTGAATATCCCAATAAAAGATAGCAGAGGCTGCTGACTTGTGGCTGATGAGCTTTGGCTTGGACTTAGAACGCTAGCTTTAGGCACTTTCCCCTTTTCAAACTGGGCATATTCAGCTGAGTGATAGTGTTTTAAGTGTCTTGTTAGGCCCCGATCACACCGAATGCACTTTTTATGTCTGAAAACGTGAGGCGCACAGCACTGGCTTTTTTGGGGCTGTTCACAAGTCGCGGCTTTTGCACGCTCAAGTTCGTTATTTCAAATGTAGCTGCGCGGTATGCTCGCTCATAATGGAATCGTGACGCGCTCATTTTTCCAGGCCCTTCTGAACATTTTTGCTGGTAGTTCCCCCCACGTTGTATTTTAGCCTTGCAAATGTTACGAACTGCCGTCTTTGTGTCATCTTCACTCACAGAAAAGAACTTCCACACCAAGGACGTGTTTACATCAGACTGGGAGTGTGCGCGTGGCTGTGACGCAATTGCCTGCGCCGCTGGCAATAAAAGGATCGGTCAATCGGTGCATCTCCACTGGACACTAATAGCGCATTCACTTTTGTGACCATTAACATCTTAAGCATGCGTGCAAGATTTTCAGTTTAACGCTTGTGTCAGCTGTCACGAACATCTCATATTCACAACGTCTGCACTTCTGCATATTGTCACACATTAATTCACACTGCTGAATAGTTTTTGTCCTGTGGCTTCTGCATAACTAAAATAACAGCGAGACAATAATTAATAATAAATGTATTAAAGAAAAGGCAGTTATTTTGAATAAGAATGCCTTTGATTTAAATGAGAGAAATGATTGTTGCAGTTTGAGATAGTTGAGATGCTTGTTTTAACAGGTGCAGCCTGTGTGAAGCTAAACGTAGAATCGGACATCAGAATAATCGGTTTAGAAACAGAGTTGAGAGTTCTGAGAACCGTACAGAAGAGCTGTTTGTGGTTCGTTCTTTTAATAAAGACGCCTTCCTGAAACCCATGTGTACAACTGTTGTGGTTTAAAGACAACTTCATATTCAAAAGGTTTCACTTATTTAGACATAACCAACTACATGCTGTTCTTCAAGTGAAATTTAACCTTTTACCTCATTTATTGTTTCCTGTCAGAAATGACCAGCCTTTTAAAAACCCACTTGTAAATCTCTCATTATGCTGTATTTTCACCAAATCCTGGATTTAAACATTTTGTTAACTTGATTTTCTTTCAATTAGCACAGGTTTTGTATTTCTTTGTAGAACTGATTGATCATAGACCTCACTGATCAGATCTTATGCACCTCAGTTTTTGAGTGATAAAACTAGGGATGGGCATTTCAGGCAAAAATGATATTTGAAAATCGCCTTGTATTATTTGATTATTATTCGAAAAATCTACTTTTTTACAAAAACCTACTGCCATTTTCTGAGCGCAGACACCAAAGCGTACACACAGAAAGCATGTCTCACACTCTTTTGCATTGCATGAACTTAGAAATAAACACAAAATGATCTTGAATTGTCCGTTTTGACAAGTATTCACGTAAACACAGCCGATTACGTCTTAAATGAATGTAAAAAGTAGAGAGAAAGTCTGTTAGTACATTGCATCCATTGCATTCGTGCATTCGATTTTAAAGGGATAGCAGCCACATTTAGTTGCTATCGTCACTGATGTTAATCAAGCAACAAAAGAAAGACACAAAACCACACACTGCTCTTGACTGAATCACTTACGTAGCCCTAAAGATTAATCTAAATTCATTTATAGACATAAGAGTTGTGTCTGTTTGAAAGAATGAAGAATATGGTAAACAAGTTACTATAAAGAATGCATAATTTAGCCTATGTAACTATTGGTATTTCATTGAAAAGACCATGTTCTTTATGAGTGGTTTATTTAATTTTAATATTAAGGCATGTTGTGTATCACCGCAGTTAAATTGTGTGTTTATCATGATTAAACCTTAATGTCAAACCTATATAATGATTTTGGAAATTTTAGAGAAATGCTTTATAAATGCACTGCACTGTAACTAAACCCATGAAATTTTAGCCGACTAAATTTACTGTAGATTTAGTTGACTAAAATCTTATGATATTTAGTCAGTTAAAACTAGACTAAAACTAAAAACAATTCAGATGACTAAAATATGACTAAAACTATTTGCTGTCAAAATTAACACCGGATAAAACAAAACAAAATAGGGCTTGTCGATTCTGAGTATTCAATTTGAAAAAAATAAAATAAATAAATAATAATAAATCCTCGATTTCATTATGCCAGTGTCGCGTAACCAGCAAAATACCGGAAGTTAGGGATGTCAAAAAGTATCGAGTTCGGTACTGAAATTTAAAAAATGTCCATTTCCCGCTCACATCTGAGCGTTGTTGAGACTATTTTTAAACATCGCTGATTGTCCACAGTATGCGCGCATTTGAAACATATGACTGTGATTGGCTATAATGATCAGTGCTTCACGCTCCTCATTGAGCACCAGTGGCGGAAAGAGTACTGAAAAAAATATACTCAAGTAAAAGTACCATTACATTCCAAAAAAATGCAGTGCGAGTAGAGTAAAAATTACTTGTTCAAAAAGCTACTTGAGTAAGAATAACAGAGTAGCCTATTTAAAAGTACTCATGAGTATTGAGTAGTGAGTACTGAGCTGTGGATTCTACCCCCTTATAATAGATGCCATACACTGCAATTTAAACATTTAGAAAACGTTGTACATACTGATTCACATTATCTTGTTTGTCAGAAAGAATTAAGAATATCTATCATCCAGCAGTTTTAAAATACATCAAAATAACACGAAACAACTGTTAAAGTGATGAACAGATATAAGTTATTCTCAGTACAATCATCACCATTTAAATTCTATAGTTTGAAAAAAATATAGATTTAAAATCAAGTGTAAGGCCACTGATAGCATTCTGTTGTTGCACATAACACATTCATGTTTAGAACAATGCAAAGAATACAAACACCATTAGAAACTCATTCCAGAGTTCAGCATCATACACCATGATACGAGTTAAAATGAGTTTAAAAAGAGCCAATTTCTTGTAATAATTTCCAAATTTCCAAAATGTTTTATCTACTGAAATATTCGGCTTTAGTTTGTGGGCGTTAGAGTTTTTTTTTGTTTTTTTTAACTGCGGTTAAAAAATCTTTGCTCTCCCACTTGCCAGACACAAGCAAGGCACGCACCTTCGGGAGCGTTCTAGTAGCTCGTATAGTCTGCAACTATAGGGTATATTACAAAAATTATCGCATTTCTAGGGTGACAAACTTAATAAAATATGACGACAGACATTTAAAGCTTTAGTTTAAAACGTTGATAGAAGCTTTGAATGTAAATGGCATGGCATTAAGTTCAGTCTAATATGAACGGTCAGAATGACCGCTATGGCCATTCTAGTAGTTATAGAATTCCGGTAGTTCTAGTGTTAATGGATAAATTAAATTTAACAGAACATGTGGATATATATTGACATTCAGAACATGCTGATTTCTCAGACTTTTGTTATTATTCTTATATCATTTTACTAGGTCTGTTTACATTTGTACTCTTTTTATGGTACACTAATGAATGGCAAAGTTGCAAGATAAATGTTCTTAAGTAAAATTGTTGATTTATTTTTTTTTTTTGTGAAAATTAATAATTTAAATTAATAGATTAATCAATAAATTAGTAAATAGATAAATTGTTATAAAATAGTCGTTTGTGGTAGTCCTAAGACAAAAAACATAATTTGAGGATAATGTTGGTAAAGTTCAATCAAAAACTCTGAGATGCAATATTTGCTAAGAAGAAATTTAGAAGCAATTTTTTGTAGGACACTAACCCCTCTAGATCAAAAGGACCAAAATGCAACTAGAATTACTAATAATTCAACTTAATTAATGAAGAACAAAACTGTAACTTACAAACTCATTAGTAAAACTAACACAACCTAAACTGAAACGACAAGTCAGTTTGAAAACTGTGTGAAGGACAAAAATCAAATTAAATGCAAAACTATGACAACACTGTTAAATACAGAACCTGAACTCTCATTTCTACACAATAACTGAAATTAAGCCTTAGATTAGGAAACAAACCACTGAGTCGAAAATATGATGAGAATTTAGCTCAAGTTTATGCAAGATCTCACATGAGCCTTGCTATGACAGAGAATAGAGGAAGCGTCTTCAGGGAAATAAAGGACGTGCTATTCTCAAAACCAATTCTGCTTAAAAGAAGAGAAACTAAAACTAAGAAAGAGGAAGAGAAACGTCAAATCCCTTTCTGGGTTAGGTCCACTACAAAAGCCCTTTCTATTTTAGAAACATGTCCCAGGAGAAGAGTTCTGTACCTGATGACAGTGACGCTCATGGTGTTCAGCTTCTGCTTGAGGTCATGCATGCTGATCCCTTGAGGCTCATGACAACTCTTGATCAGACTTAAAACCTGCACAAAGACCAGAGACAACATCAGAAAAACAGTTACAAACTGCATAGAAGACCACACAATGGAAATAAATGTATTAAAAAAAAAGTTTCTTTTTTTTTAAAGAAGATTTTTATGCTTATACAGTGCATGCAGAATTATAAGGCAAGTTGATATTCTGGTCATATTTTTTTTGTTCCCCAAGCACATTTTACTAATTTCAAAACCACATCAATCTTAATAACTACTATTGGTTCTGTATTTAATCATTTAGAAATGATATATAATTGTTGATGATGTGAAAACTTCTTATATTCAGGTGTACAGAATTATTAGGAAGGTCTTCTTTTACAGATAAAATGAGCCAAAAAAAGAGAATATCAGCAGTTTTCTATGTGAATTTACTTTAATTTGTAAATTATTCCTGTGATGCAAAGCGAATTTTCAGCATCATTACTCCTGTCTTCAGTGTCACATGATCCTTCAGAAAACGATTTATTATCCATGTTGTAAACAGCTGTGCATCATATTTTGATGGAACCTGTTTTTTTTTTTTTTTCCCCCCCTCAAGATTCTTTAATAAGTAAAAAGTTCAAAAGAACAGCATTTATATTTAAAACTAATATTTCGCAACAATATAAATTACCATTTAAAATTTGTGGTCATTACATTTAGTTTTTTTTTCCTTTTTTTGAAAAAAAAATTAATAGCTATTCAGCAAGAATGTGTTAAATTGATAAACAATGATAGCAAAGACTTAATATGGTTAGAAAATATTTATATTTTGAATAAATGCTGTTCTTTAACTTTTTATTCCTCAAAGAATCCTGAAAAAAAAAAGAATCACAGGTTCCAAAAAAATATTAAATGGCACAAATACTTCCAACTTTGATAAAAAGTAATAAATCAGCATATTAGAATGATTTCTGAAGGATCATGTGACACTGAAGACTGGAGTAATGATGCTGAAAATTCAGCTTTGATCACAGGAATAAATTATATTTTAAAGTACATTAAAACAGAAAACCATTACTTAAAATTGCTATAATATTTTACAATATTACTGTTTTTTTTTTTTTTTTTTTTTTTTTTTGTATTTCGCATCAAATAAATGCATCATTGATTAGCAGAAAATACTTTGGAATGGCAGTGTACACACAAATTATGTGCCTCCCAACTCTTGTACAGAGAAGCATTTTGACTCACTTGGTTCTGGTTGGCACTCAAACCATTGACTAGCATCATACTAGCACCAGAATAGCCTCCTGTGGAGCCCATGCTGCTCATGCTAGTATGAGATGTGGGCATCATGTTCATTCCTCCGCCTCCTCCCATCTATAAAACAGTGAGCACTGATTATCAAACATTACAGTCACAACAGAGACAAAACATACATGCAAACAATGAAATAGTGAGAGATATACTGGCCAGGTAAATATTTTGCTGCATTCCCCTATGACAATTATATTTGATGTTATTTAGGGCCGTATGATTTTGAACGATTAAATGAAAGGTAGGACTGTATATATATTGAATATATTGAATATATTCTAATATATTATTGAATATACTGAATATATTATATGATTTGAAAATCTTTAATTTAACATCTCGGTAAAGGTGGGTGATATAGCAAAAATATTTAACCGGCAAGTCTTTAAGGCAAAAAAATTTACTTTTGTGACTGTGAATAAGTGCAGTGTCCTGTGAGTGTAACTCTACCGCTGAGTTAACACTGATGTGAACGTTAGTCGCGTTGTAAACAGGTGCATCTCAAAAAATTTGAACATTGTGAAAAAATTCATTTTTTGTTTGTAACTTGTTTCAAAAACTGAAACTTTCATATATTCCAGATTCTTTACATGTAAACTAAAACATTTCAAAAGTTTTTTTGGTTTAATTTTGATGATTAGAGCTTACAGCTCATGAAAGTCAAAAATCCAGTATCTCAAAATATTAGAATATTTCCTAAGATCAATCAAAAAACAGATTTGCAAAACAGAAAAATTCTCTAAAGAGTTCTAAAAAGTTCTTTAAAGTATGTTCATTTATGTACTCAATACTTCGTCAGCAGCACACATTACAGCAAATGACTTGTAGTGTGGCATGGAAGTGATCAGCCTATGGCTGAGCCTTCAGATCGTCTGTATATTGATAGATCGACTGTTTCTCATCTTTCTCTTGAAAATATCCCATAGATTCTCAACGGGGTTCAGGTCAGGCATGTTGGGCAATAAAGCACAGTAATATCATGGTCAGCAAACCACTTGCAAGTGGTTGTTGCACTGTGGGCAGGTGCTAAAGTCCTGCTGGAAAAGGAAATCAGCATCTCCATAAAGCTTGCCAGCAGATGGAAGCATAAAGTGCTCCAAAATCTCCTGGCAGATGGCTGCATTGACTTTGCAATTGATAAAACACAATGGACCAACACCAGCAGACGTCATGGCACCCCAAATCTTTACTGACTTAAGAAACTTCACACTTGACTTCAAGCAGCTTGGATTCTGTGCCTCTCCAGGCTTCCTTCAGACTCTGGGACCATGATTTCAACATGAAATGCAAAACTTACTTTTATCTGAAAAGAGGACTTTCGACCACTGTTCATTGTCCAGTTCTTTTTCTCCTTAGCCCAGGTAAGATGCTTCTGACAGTGATTCTGTTTCAGAAGTGGCTTGTTAGTCCTTTTCTTGAAGACGTCCGAGTGTGGTGACTCTTGATGCACTGACTCCGGCTTCATTCTACTCTTTGTGAAGCTCTCCCAAGTGTTTGAATCGGCTTTACTTGACAGTATTCTCAAAACTGCAGTCATCTATATTTCTCGTGCACCTTTGCCTACCCAATTTCTTCCTTCCAGTCAGCTTTGCATTTAATATGCTTTGATACATCACTCTGTAAACAGCCACCCCATTCAGTAATGACCTTCTGTGACTTACTCTATTTGTGGAGGCTGTCAGTGATTGTCTCCTGGACCACTGTCAAGTCAGCAGTATTCCCCATTAGTGCGGTTTCAAAGAACAACAGATACCTGAAATTTATACTATATTTTGAGTTTATATAATATTTTGAGATACTGGATTTTTGACTTTCATGAGCTGTACACTCTAATCGTCAAAAATAAACAAAAAAAACAAAACCTTGTTTTACTGTACATGTAATGAATATAGAATATAACGTTTCGTTTTTTAAAATAAGTTACAATAAAATTTTGAGATTTATCTGTAGTATATTGAGACGAAGGCACCAGAACTGCAGCTGATAGAATAGCAAATCGTGGAAAAATGTTTAGCATCATAAATGAACCCTGTATACGTTTAATTCATATTCATCCCCATCATGCCAGGGCCTCTACAGTGCGACCATTTCAGTTGCATTTGCGACTATCAAAAAATATTTAGGAGCTCCATGTGCGACTGACCCGATTAGCATATTAGTGTTTGCGCTGAGGGGAGCTTCAAAGGTTTCTTTGTGTTTTGCAACATTAAGTAATGTATTATAGACATATCTCACAAATCCTTTTTTAAAGGGTAGAGAGAGTGTAAATAAGAGATTGTGCAGTGTAGCTTTGTTGATTATAATGGAACTTTGTGAGATCATGATAAACCAAGATGAGTGACAGCTTTTAATGATTTTTAAGGGAGTTTGTAAATGAGATATTGATTTAATACAACAGTTAAATAAACAAAGTTAATATTAAGTGACTTACATTGTCTGACTACAACACTATTGCTCCATTTCAACATCAAAAACAAATCACAACTGAGCCGCTGCGCATCTCCATTCAAACACAGCGGTGTTTCGTTTATGAATGAATGTGCGTTCTTAAACAAATCTAGTGAGTCAATGATTCAACTTCCCATTCATAAATACAGTTGAACAAATCAAATGAATATGATTCATTAATTAAATCAGTGACTGCCACCACCTACTGGCAGATTTAGTTTTATTTTTAAAGTTTTTTTTAGTTATTTAAATAATTTAATATTTCTATATTCAAAATTTTAGATTTAAAACATTAATCTTAACATGAATTTATGAATTTGACTGCCTTCATGCCCCGTCTGAGTCTCATTAAACATATGAAAATACACCTACAAGTCACTTGTGTGTTCATCCTTGCCACCTCAGAAGTAGAAATAAATTTTGTTAATACTGATTTTATTTGACTGGTAACTTATTTGTATTCTACTTGTTTTTATTCTGTTGTTTTAATTAGAAATTTAAAAAGCTTGATTTTTTTTTTTTTGACATCAAAGATGACATGCTTTGAATAAAGTTTCCAAAAATGCCATTACACCGGTAAAAACAAAATTCCCCTGTAAATAATTTTAAGGTGTCAAATATCACTTTGTAATGGGACGGCTAATTTTTTATCAGATATTTTGATTACTGATTAAAAGGTGCTCCTAAAATTAAAATTGAGCGTAGAACCATGTATGCACAAATAAGCATGTCAAATGTCAACTAGCTGTGAGCTACAGTATGAGTGAGTGAAAAGCAGGAGTGTAAGGAGAGAAGAACATGCTAGTCTCACCATATTCTGTGGTTTGCTCTGCTGCATATGAGCGTTCACAACCTCAAGCATGTGTGAAGTGACTTCATTCATGTCCTCCAGCACTCGGACGCTGAACGCAACCAGAGACCTGTTATTCTGCAACGAGATCAAAACACTGAACACTCACATACTTTCAGAAGGAAAAACCACATTCTTTTTCATTCACATTCAACTTCTTCCACACTTTCTGGACTTGAACTTACACATGTAAGAGCATATAAAACAGCACTTTAACTTACATTACTTTACATTAGTTACACGTAAGTTCTAACCTGAAAAGAGCGGAGGTTGCCGGAGACTTTGACGTAAGTGCTTGGAGGAATGACCGAGTTATCAACGCCCATGTCCTGGAAAAACAAAAACAACAAAACTAAATAAACAAACTAAAAAATAAATAAATTGTGGAGGTCATTAACCTCTGGGATCCCAGACTTTTAGATTAGCCAATTTCCATGAAGTCACTTTGGATAAAAGCATCTGCTAAATGACTAAATGTAAATGTAAATGTTCTAAATAAGCATAATTTTAATCAAGGTTTGTGCAGGTTTAATGATGGTAAATGTAAGTTAAGACCTTTTAAGACCAAGTAAAGAAACTTTAAGGAATAAATTAAAATAAGCACAATACGTCAATATTCTTCATTTATATGCAAGTCTTTCTTTTATTAGCCTGCTTGCATTTGCTGTTATTGTGTTACTGTGACAGACTAAGTTGTATACATTTTACTAGTTAGACTTGTTTAGACAGCATGTATTGCATACAAAACATGTTTTTGTTTATGACTATAAGATCATATTTGTTTATTTATTGCAAAATGAATTAAATAAAATAAAAAATAGCCTATGAGTGTTTATACTGAGTGTATGTTGACCATGTTTATTCGTAATAGATCGCAAATAGACGTTTAACATGCTAAACAATAATTCGTTTCTCAGATATAAAACTCAGATACAACCTCAGATGTTTAGCTACATTAATATTCTAGTGCAAAACAAGTTTCTTGACTACTGATGATGAGTTTTGCAAGCACGTAAATGTCAGGTATGATTTACTTGTTTCACTTGTTGAACAGAATTCAGAAAAAAAAAAGTTTTCGGAAATGACACGAAGTCTGTTCATATCTGTAGATCAGGGTGCTGAATAATGTGTCTTTGACCTTCATAATGTATGTTATGATTATATTCTGTTGTAAATAAAATACAACTAATCTAGAACTCCATTCTTTGAATCTTCTCACATTGTTTCTTACCTGACAGTCACAGTGTTGTTGATGGGCCATTAGGGAGGGCTCTTTGTGTCTCTCAGGTGTGAATCACTAAATATTCATGACCATTGTCAATCTCTTGCATATTGTCTTTCCATCACAAAAAATGTTTTGGTAAACTGACATCAATATATTGTCTTCTTTGAACGAGCGAACGAGATGATTTTCACATCATTTTGTAGAAAAAAACTCTAGCCTCTGACATCCAGTTCTCAAAGGTCTTGTGAACAAATATTCTGCATGTGTTAAACGGCCTTATTTCAGACACTTACATTTTGTAGTTTTTCACTAACCATGCATAAACATTGTTTTCTCAAAAACACAAACATGTACATTCATGTTGCTTGCATATTATTGTAGCCCAGTTTGTGCTGATTACAATGTAATCTGACTTCAGCCATAAAAATGTTTTTAAGATACTGAAAAATGCACAAATGTCAGAGCAAATGTCTTCAGACACCAGAGGGTTAAAGACCGGCTCCCAGATCAAATGAAAGTGTTCAAGCAGGTACGTTTCAATTTAATTTCATATTTAGAGCTTCTGTTATTATAGAACATTATTGCATATTTTAATCTGAATGTCAGATTGAATTAAACATCACAGTTTGTGTAGTTAATTGTTAGCATAAGTGTGGCTAACGCTAATATGCCTTGATGAATTTTAATGCCCCTACAACTTTTATTAGTGTAAAAGAATAAGAGGAAATTATGTGTTTACTGTTTTTTTACACAAATGACCCATGTAACCAAAATATGTGTGCTAGAGAATGTACAAATGTATCGTTAACGATGTTTATGTCCTTAATATTAATCTGTCAGAAAACGTTCTAGACTTATTCTTGGTTGGATAACTAATAGCAGGTTTATAAAGCCTGATTAAAATGATTTTATGCATTTGTAAATTTTGAAATTAACCCTAAGAAGAATGATTGCCATGTAACTACTGTTTGTTCTTAGATCATGTTATCTAACAAATGGAATCTTATTGTAAAGTGTTTTAATACTAGTTTCCATCTGTGATGGAATATATACACTTAATATATGTAATCTAAATTATTACAAAAGCTGAGATTTGTTATTTACTGAAAAGTTAAGATTTTTGCTGGTGTCACTGATCTAATGTTGCATCTAGTCAGACTTAGCCCACTGCTTTACTTAAGTATAGTATGTTTTCCTTTTACAGCTGCAGATTGAGGAAGATCATGAATCATCCCAGCAAACTCTAAAACAGACAACAGTTACATGTTTTTCAGCAGCAGCAGAAATATGACAAAACGTTTGAGTAAAGCTTGTTTACATTTTTTGGTTCAATGCTTTGTATTTATTTAGTTGTTATTTAACTTAAATGTTTACAATCCTTGAAATGCATTTATTATTTGTGGAAAAACTTGAAACGCAGTTTTAAATAAACATAAAAAGTGGCATTGGTTTTTGTACATTTTATTTTTGTTTAACTTTATTAGTAAAAAATAGTGTGTTGTTAATACGTTATTGTGTTTTGCTTTGGTACCGAAATTGGTACAGAGAACCATGGATTTTTACTGGTACTGGTACCGAATACTGCAATTTTGGTACCGTGACAACACTAGTTTTGAGTGTTCTGTTGTGTAATGTGTCATTGTTAAAAAATAAAGGGACAAACTGATACAACGTGTTGGCTGCCACTGAATGCACACATTATGTATTTTTAGTAGAACTGAATGCAGATTACATATAATGACAAATCAGGTTTTGTATGAGCACTATATTTCAACACTAATTCTGTAAATGAGGGGGGAAACGCACTAACAGTGTTAATAGTGAACACTTACAGTATTGTTTCTAACCAAAAGTTTACACTATTTAAAGTGTTAGCTGACCTATAGTCAGTGTTCATTTTTACACTGTGAGTGTGAATTTTACACTTTCAAATTTGCTGTGTATGATTACAACAGGGGTGGGAAACTTTCAGTACCTCACAATGTTTGCTATTAACTATTAACTTCCTAATAAATAGGGGTGTAACGATATTCAAAATAAACCGGAAAACCGTAATACACCACCCACGATACATAACTGCGATACTCGAAAGGCTGCATTATACAACTGCGTCGAACCTACGCCATAGCCTATGCATTTCATTATACTTCTGCATCGACGTGCAGTATGCAAACCGCTAGTCTGCAGTGTCCATGTGCATGTTGCTTGTGCAACCCGAAGTACCACGGTAAAAGCCGAAGAAGAAGCGGCTCACTGGAGAAGCATAACCGTGACAGCGGCAAATAAATATCATCAGATCATCAAATCATTATTTAAAACTACAGAAAAGGAGACAACAATGGAACAGGAGAAGATTGCATTCTTTCAATCTCCACAAAGATATATATTTGTACCACAGCAGAATAACATTGTTTGTTGCGGACAACTAAGTGATGAATAATGCTATGTAGAATAATAAATGACAACACTTGTTCATAGCTTTATTTTAAAATATTAAAATATATTAAAGTGTAAATAAACAAACAAACCTCGGAGGGAGGGGTTCTAGCAGACCAATCACAGTGCTTACATTTAGGCATCATTTCATTATTTAAATATTTTAAGGCAATATATTTTGGTAACATTTTACAAATCAACAATTTTTGAAGTCTCATTTGTTAACCCTTTTAAACCAAACGTGTCGGCGCTGACACATTAAACCAAGCTGTATTCATGTGACCATAACTCTTCAACCTTTTGCACTATCAACATAATTCAAACTGCTCCTGACAGCAAACATCATGCGCTTTTCAGCAATATATGGCTTATTACGGTAATTTCTTGCACTCTGTCAGCAAATGCCAGCAAATTGCCGGGAGAGCGGGAAGGATGTATTTGAATGGAGAGATAGGGAGCACAGAGATTTGGATCGCATAAAATAATAAATGAAACAAATGAAAACATAGCGAAGGAAGAGTAAACACCACAAGAGGCAATTGGGATGATTTTTGATGAGACTTGGCAGCAGGCTGAGTTAGACTTTTTCACATGTGGTGTGTGCATCGGCATAATGAGTCTGTGTCTTAAATGTATGGGTGTTTGCATATGTAAATGTGTTTGCGTGTATAAACAAAAAAGCCTCCTGAATGAAAACTCTGCAACCCAGTGTCACAAAATTACTCGTAGATATGTAATATAGTTGAATTTTGAAGTAAGAAGTGTTGAATTATTTTGATCATGATTTTTGTCTTTTTTTTTTTTTTTCCAAAATAAAAATCTGAAAATATATTTCAATTTTTTTATTTTTGTCTATTTAAATTTTGACCAGAAAACATCAATGGTCAATAACTGTACATTTATGAAAGCCATTTGTTTTCTGAAAAAAAATTATACCTTTCATTTGAAAATAGCACATTCTGTTAAAATTTTACAGTCAAATAAACAAAATGTGTGAAAATTACCTATTTTCCCCTTAGGTCTTAAAGGGTTAATGCACCATTTAAAATGATCTAACATAGCTATTATTATTGTTATTATTATTGTTATTATTAATTTAAGTGAACCTAGTGTTCTTTAACATTACTGGTGCCATGCCATGAAGATATGCCCTACAGCACAGCAAACCGTATCATGGCTCCAAAACTGAGAACAAAACTGAATCGTGCAATTCATTGAATATATTCTACACTTCCCATTAGTGATGTGTCTGAATACGATCATACAGTGATCAGAAAGTAAATGACATGTAAACGCTAAATATATTTCAATGCTTTCTCTCATAATTGTATCGTTAAATAATTATACAGTATTAGGGCTGGGCGATATGGCCAAAAAAAAAAAAAAAAAAAAAATTGTCAAATCTTTATTTCTTTCAAGTTTAAAGGCAAATTTTTGCTACAATGTGAAAGTTGTAAAAACTAGACAGTTAAAAATTCTTTATGGTCAGAACATTTCTTCACACTTTTTTCAGTAATTTTTCTTAACAAAATAAGTATCTTAATACAAAAAATTCTTTCTTAGCTCTGCAAGTTTTAATGAGTAATATTGTTTCAAATCAAGAAACAGGTTTGTGTTACCTGATGATGATGATGATGATGATGATGATGATGATAATAATAATAATAATAATAATAATAATAATAATAATAATAATAAATTGTCTCTTAGAAATACACATTTGGTGGAGGTTTTTTAAATAACCATTGCTCTTCCATAGCATCATCCATAGATCATGATAACAGTTAAAACCACAAACATAGCACCTCAATACCATGGTAAAAATGGTAATGTTTCCTGGTATTTGTATGAAAAACAGCAGTTTAAATATATTTTGTATAAATGCATAAACGCTATAGCTTAAATCACAAAGAAATGCTGTAATTATATTCCATTAATCCTCCTTCAATACATTTAATACATCAATACATTAATAATATAATAAAATTTGACATATATACCCACATTTCTGACACAATACCAGTGTGCAGTTAGTGCTACTACAGTAAATCTATGATAAAATGATGGTGATTTGTAGATTAAAAAGCCTTCTGACTGTATTGTTGAGCACAGTGTTTCTCTTGTTTGTCAGCCCTGTTTCATATTGCTATAAACAGTAATTTTTGTTATTTACTGAATTCAAGCGCTTCACACTAGTGCTGTTTAGTGACAGACTCAGCAGCGAGTGAAAGCATCTACACTTCGCACTCTTTTGTTCTGCCTTTGCTGCATAAACATTATATCGAACATTTTTTTATTGTTTATTCAGGAAATTCATATTGCACTATAATTATCATTATCAACGATGTGTGATATTTGCTTCACACATGCAGATTAGCATCATCTTTGAGCATAAGAATTTTGAAGTATGTGCACTACTCCAGTCTGAAAATATTTTTTTCTAAGGTAAGTTTTTCACTTCACCACATCTCTTCCACATTGAATAATTTCTCATCCTTACATGACTGTTAAAAGTTCACTTACATTTTTGTAAACCTTAATCTGTGCACTAAAAACTGACATATTGCATGACTTTGTGTCATACAAGGTCATTGTAAAATTTAAATGTTCAAGATGGTCAGTGGGGTACAGTTCATCAACTGTACCCACCCTAGAATCCTATTGCAGCACATGCAGTTTAGTTGCACAATGTAAGATGTAAGTTAATAGTAACATTCAGACAATGTATAAAGCAAATTAAAACAACTTTTTAGTTTGTGTGTGTGTGTGTGTGTGTGTGTGTGCGTGTGCGTGCGCGTGCGTGTGCGTGCACAGGATGCCCTGCTTGTAGAATGCATTGATGGATGACCAAACTACATTTGCCACCACTGTAAGTCACAGAGGTGTGTAGCCTAGGTGACTGAATGACCTTTGCTTTGTTTTAATGGTTTATTAGGCTATTAGTATTATTTTTTAGTTTTTATGTTCATTGTCATTATGTTTATTAGGTTACTGTTTGCATTTGGTCTGTTTTATTATAGCCGTTTGCTGTCACTATTAAAATGAAATTAAAACATTATATCTCTGTTTGTCATTACAACACAATGTTTTACATTTAACTATTTACATTACATTTTAACAATTCAACTACTTTTAACTAAACAATTAATCAAATAAAATTCTAAATTGAAATGAAAAATTTCGAATTCTCATTTTTTAAAGCTATTTCACATTTGCAATGAATTGGTTAGGCAGCTTTACAGCATTACGCATGAGTGTCTTAACTGTACTCTGGTACTGTTTCAACTGCACCCAACATGGGTACAGTTGGAACAAAAAAGCTTCTTGTGTTCATGAGCTAATTGTGGCAAATATGACCTACTTATGGATGTTAAAAAATATTCATATTTTAGAAGACAAGTAAAGGAAATGTCATCACATCTTCTCAGACCCTAGTTTTGATGTGGTAAAGGAAAAAGCAAAAAGTGTACCAATTGTACCAGGTATATAAACTGCGGGCATCAGGGAGCCATTATTAAAATGTAGGTCATTATAACCGCTTTCACTTTCGAGATTTGCAATTAGATGTTTGTCAGTGGTGCTCAGGATCTGCAAATCAGTCCCTTTCCGAATACTTCCCATAATAACAAAAGATCAATAATTAATATATTTTTCCAAACACTTGCCATCGCTGAAAATGAGGCAGGATGTATTCGTTTTTCCTCCTCCATTGCTTTTGCGGTTTGTTCTGACAACATCATGCAATTACTAGAATTATATCAACTAGAAAATCAATTTTTTACCCCACCCCTAGATTACAACTCTTAAAACAATGCTCAAATCCATCTAAACCAGTACCTCTGTGTCGATCCACTGCTTCACGTCCATAGGAGCTGCCGTCATGTCATCCACCTTATACTGGATGTTGATTGTGGATTTATCAGTGCTTCTGATGACACCAACTATAGTTACCTAGACAGTGCCAGACAAAACAGTCATCAATTCACTTGACAAAAAAAATAAATAAGAGCCAACGTTTAAACATATTAGAGAAAATGCATAAGTGTATCAGCCATGACTGCTGACACAACTACTTTCCTGTTTCAACTTTATGACCAAGGCGTTTATGTTCACTTAAACACAGAGGTATCCATGCAAAGATTATTTCTACATTTTAGAGCAGTCAAGTGATGCAGACAATCTTGTTTAACACAACTTCTCATTTTGAATTTGACTTTTCACTTTTCAATTTCATAATTATTAGGAACAGATGTAGTTGCAGAAAAGAGCAAATAGCCATGTGAAAAAACACACCGCTTTTAATTTCACTTTCATGCATGTCTGCAGTTGTTGTCAGATCATCAGTGGTTTTTCCTGTAACGCAGAGAGAGCCCATGCATATGGTTGCCAGGTTGGGAAATTAAGTAAACCAATGGGCAGAAAATGTATTGATTTAGAAAGAAATATGTTATTGGGGGATTTACACTAAGTATCTGGCAACCGCAACCATGAACGCTTGTGGAGGCTTGTTATCAGTGCAAGATAACACAAATGTGAAATGAAACATTTTCAGGATAAATAACCAGTGTGAATTAATCACAGATGATTATGTTTAAACAAAAAAAAAATTGTTAATTAAAAAAAAAAAAGAGAGTTCATCATGCAGCCCAATCTATGCAAAAATACTTGATTAAAACATACTTTTAATACAATAAAAGGAGTGAGTTTGTTCATGTGTGACATGTTCGGAGCATCATGACTTCATCTGGTCTCTGTTCTCACACTCACGTCGTACTGTTGCACTGTGGTATTTTAAGGTTAGGTATTTAGAGAAGTGGTTCCATGACAGATGAACCACCAAGAGCGTCCCCAGGCGGTACACCAAACAAATTTTATACAAATAGCTACTGTTCCTCAAAATGTGTTTTTGCTCTTGAAGATCATAAAGGGTGTCCTTCTTTTGACTCACAAGCCCTCAGGTTTGAGGATTATAACAATAATGCATTTTAACCAGGGCTGCCCTCGACTAAGGATTTTTCTGGTCGACTAGTAGTCGCTCATTTTAAGCATTAGTCAATTAATCGTACGTTTATTAATAAAATATTTAAATCATTATAATAAGCCTTTAATTGCCTACATATCCTAATAAGCGCTTAAGCACTCATAAAGCTTGCTCGCACCGCAGATGTAATGATTATAAATGTGTCAGGGAAAAACAATAAGTATGTTATAAAAATGTTTTACTTTTACCTGTATGCCCAAAAATGAGGGAGAAAGCTATTCTAAGAGCAAATTACCGCACCGGCGCATCCATCTGTCCTGCAGTAAGTGCATGTCTGTTCAGCTTCCACACAGAAAGCCCACATTTCTCTAGGTCAGTGGTTTGCAAACTTTTTTTAATATATGTATATATAGCCTAATTTGCGCGCATTGGGATTGTCACTCTCTGAACGCGGGATATTAAAATTGCTTTTGAATGCATGCGCACGTTTTGCTTTCGTTTTAACGGTTGCGTGAAACTCTCCGCGGTACTGAACGTGCGTTCTACAGGCGCGTCTAAAGGCTTTGTTATAATGACAGGATTAAGTAGCTTGCAGAACTCAGGACTGAACAAAAAGTCCGGCGTTTTCAGCGGTGAGTGGAACTGATAACTGATAACTCACTAAACTGATAAACGCAAATACAGATACGCACTTAACATTACATTGTACAACATTACATGTAAAGTTGCTACTGCTTACGTTTCAGATAATAAGCCATATTTGACGTTGATGAATGATAAGCGAATGTTGGGTGTACTGCCCAATGTATACTGTGTAACTATTACTACACATACTATAGCCATTAACGATCTCTCCATGAGATTTATTTATTTATTTAATTCTGCGACTAAACGACTAATAAAATTTTGGTCGACCAAGCCTTTTCTGGTCAACTAATGCTTAGTCGACTATTACGGGGCAGCCCTAATTTTAACAATAATAATTTCCTTAAACAGAGCTTCATATAAAATGAATTTTAACAAAAAATTTTTTGGAGAAAATCACACTGCGCAAAGACTACATCCGGTTTGGATTCAGATTGATGATGAAAACACAGATGGAGCAGATCACTTCCAAAAACACCCCCAAAGCTTCACAGTCCTAAACCACTTCCTGTGTCAACATTTCATTCCGTGACGTTAGGCAGTTTTGATTTATATGCTGTTTAATACGTCATGATCACATTATTTTACATACAGTCATAGCCAAAAAAATCGGCACCCTTGCAATTCTCTCAGAAAATTGTTCCAATTGCAAATTTTTTGGTATTTACATGCTTATTGTTACGGAAGAGCAAAATTAATGAAAAATTGCAATGAAGTATAAAGAACCCAGATTAACTTCCAAACTAATTCAAGCTGATCTGCAGACACAGGGTAAAACAGTGTCAGCTCGCACTATCCGTCGACATCTGAATGAAAAGGGACACTATGGTAAGACACCACTGCTGACACAAAGGCATAAAAAAAAACAAGACTAGAGTGTGCCAAAACTTATGTGACAAAAAAAAAAACACAATCCTTCTAGGAGAACATACTGTGGACAGATGAGACAAAAGTAGAGCTTTCTTGCAAAGGACATCATGGCACTGTTTACAGAAAAAGAAATGAGGTTTTCTAAGAAATGAACAACATCCCTACAGTCAAACATGGTGGAGGTTCAAAGATGTTTTTGGGCTACTTTGCTGCTTCTGGCACTGGATGTCTTGACTGTGTGCACTGTATCACGATCTGATTATTAAAGAATTTTGGGGCACAACAGTGTCTACTAGGTGTGAGCGATATGAGCTAAAATTCATATGACAATATTTTCCACTGACCAGACGTATTGATATTATATCACAATATGAGAAAATAAAAAAAAACTGGAACCACATTCAAGTAGGCCTTAGTTAAATTACAGGCAAAATATGCATTTTAACCTTATATAACTAGAAAAAAAAAAACATGATTTCAAGATCTAAGGCAAAAATAAACTGGTCTGACTTTAGATTTGTGCAATTATGCTACAGGGGTTGGACAATGAAACTGAAACACTGGCCAAATTTAGTGTTGGAGGTTTCATGGCTATATTTGTGCAGCCTGGTGGCCAATCTTCAATTGTTGCACATTCCACCAGTAAGAGCAAAGTGTGAAGGTTTACTATGTGCACCCAATGGTTCAGACGTTGTACCCTAAAGGTGGTGCCATGTATAAGGATGATAATGCACTAATACACACAGCAAGATGGTGACAGAGGGGTTTGATGAACATGAAAGTAAAGCTGAACATCTCCCATGGCCTGCACAGTCACCAGATCTGAATATTATTGAGGCACTTTGGGATGTTTTGGAGGAGCAAGTCAGGAAACATTTTCCTACACCAGAATCACATAGTGACCTGGCCACTGTTCTAGGAATGGCTCAAAATCCCTCTGGCTACTGTGCATGACATGTATTTGTCAATCCCAAGATGAAATGATGCTGTATTGGCCACAAAAGGAGGCCCAACACCATACTAATTGTGGTCTAAAACCAAGCTTTTCAGTTTCATTGTCCAACCCCTATACATAAGACACCGCAAAAGAGAAATAGCAAATGGACTGAAAGAACATGCAGATGGTGCTTATGGAACATTCTAGTGTTTCTTTGATTACCGATGTAAACAAAGCTGCTCTGCTCTGTGCTGCGCTGATCAACACAGAGGTAAATATGTATACATTTCTTCCTATATTTTGAGCATTGTGAACAGTAATCTTGTACTGCCTGCTACAGTATTTTCTCTTTTTCTGTCCGTATTCAGTGTCTCTGGCCTGTGTTAACGGCCATTTACAGACTGAGTAATATTTCCGAAAAATGCAATTTTGGAAAATTATTATAATACAGTTTGTGTGCAGTTCCAGATACTAATCTGATTCTGCATTTTTTTTTTGTGTATTCACAGGATTATTTAAATGCTTCCCCTAAATTCTTTATATGCTTAGAGGGCAAATTACACTTCTGCCTTTATGGAGTCAGAGAGTAAGGGCAAAAAAAAAAAAAGTAAATAAATAATAATAATAATAATAATAATAATAATATTATAATGTTATGACATATAGTACATGTAGTATTTTACCCTAGTGAAAAGTAATACATTTCAAATTCATTTCAAACTAAGTATAGTTCAAATCTCTTAACATATTTACTGATATATCCCTTAAGACTTATAAAAATTATAATTAAATACTTTATTTGAAGTACTACATGTGCACAATGCACAATTCTTAATATTAAGCCTAAAATGTGTTTTAACTATTGCTGATGACTGTATAATCTTTGAATAAAAAAGTCATTAAATGCAAGATATTTAAAGTGTACCTGAAATACTTGCAATAGTTCAACTTTAGCACAATCAAATATACTTCAGTTCATCTTTAGTTGGAATCCAATTTAGCACACTTTATGCCAGTTTAGTATAGGCTACTAAAAGTACAACTGCAAGGTATTTTTTATTAAAAACATAAATATCTACATTTATACTTGGCATGAAATAAACATATTTCAAGTACATTTTAGTGCGTGTATATATGTGTATATATATTTCTCTTTATTTTTTATTAGCCTGTGTAAGCCAAGATTTAAAAGGTTTTAAAAGTAGGCATTTTATGTCACACCTGATAACGTGCGCTTCTTTATCTTATTTTCAAAAAAATAAAATGCTACAGCATTTAAACTATTACTTTTTTTCAGCGTATGATGATCTTTATGATGTAGTAACGAACACAACTCATGCATGTGACAGATAATGCTAAACCTTGAACTCTTATTTTAAGGTTGCTGTTAATGCTGCGGAGCGCAACAGTGCTGTATGTCGATGCACTGCCCACTAGGCTACCGGCGCCGACATACTGCGGTTATTTTAACCGTTTCCTTTGTACTTTCGGTTTAAACCCTTGTAAGTGAACAGACAAGATGCTGAGAATGGCTTGATTTGAAAAAAGGGGAATATATCGGGATTTATAAAAAATTAACTTGTAAATATGTATGCACCGTACCAAACTCTTTTTTTCCTGGAGTGAAAGTAGTAATGAAGTAAACAACAATTTTAAATATTTAGATTTTAAAGTAAATATTCCACTCATCAATGCAAATGCGTCATATAAGTACTAAAGTGGTCAAGTGCAAAGACTGCAAGTGTGGGTATTTGGACAAGGCAAATGTTTTAAATGACAGCGAGGAGTGCTATAGGTTCACAATCTTTAAATCTTACATCTCAAGTTTAAATCTTTAAACTGTTATGAGAAAGTATTTTTAGCGACAACAATGCTCAATGATGCGCACTTCAATATTATGGTGGACACTACTGGATTTGTCCATTCTCCAGTTTTAATAGGACCAATGATGTAGCTTACTGTACAACTGCAGCTGAGGCAGCTGATTCTATTTCTGATTCTATTTCTGATTCCAATTCCTGGTTCTGAAAGCAATGAGATTCAATTCCAAGAATCAATTTCTCACTGTTGTTTTCGATTCTTGATTTTCAGATTGGAGGAACCTAATTTTGCAATGACTGCAGGATATAACAGCCACAGAAAGTAGCCTTCTCATAATGTGAAGGCTCATGTGTTTCTATAGCTCTGACTCATTTTATATTGTGATTTTGTCTGCACTGCCCATTAAATTAGTCATAGCCCATAGCTCAGCAGTAGACATGCATTTATTGCATGGATAATACAAAACATGAAGTAAAATACATGTGAACAGTTCAAAGATGTTTACTTTCACAGTATGCTTTGTACAAAATTAGCAAACTATACACTGAAACATAACCAAAACATTAACAACAACACTGATATAAGAGCTTGTGGTTTATATGTCAATCCGATGCGTCTCGGCCACTGATCTGTGCTCTCACCGTTTTCTTTCAGAATGAACATTGGCTAAATAACATTTATTTAATGGGCATAATAAAGTGTAGAAATAACTGGAGTACATACAGTCAAACCAAAAATTATTCAGACACCAGATTTTTAGATTTTCTTTTACTAGCTGGTGTAATGCATAATAGTTTATTTATGTAAGTGAGGATAACAAAATAAAGTAAACTGTGACTGTGATATATTATACACTAGGGGTCGACCGATATGTGTTTTTCAGGGCTGATGCCGATACCGATTATTACAGATTAAATGCACCGATAAACAATATTTTGAACCGATACGTGTCTGGTGTAAAAATGAAAATTTGTCATAATTAATAATAACAAGAGCTCTGACAATAACTTATTTACATGTTAGAAATGTTCATGTAATAGCATAAGCTCTAATAATTTCTCATTAATTATTTTCTGATGGCTAAATCATGAGGTGACTATCCATTTCATCATCTAATGCACATCAATTGATTAGCTTAAAAATGCACAATGTGTAATAAGTGTTATAATTTAATTGTCTTCATACCTCCATTGTAGAAGATGTTACAAAGACCTTTTCATGAAACTATAACATTAATAGCCTTATAGGCACACTCAGTTCCATAGCCTAAAATTCTCATTTTTTGTTGATGTGACACTACACATTTCCATCAGTTTTAATTTACAGTACAGTGCAAATGAAGGCATAAAAACATAAATTTATCTTTTAATCAAATGAGTTATTTTTTTACAAATGAGTTTACTAATAAAAATAAAACGTGGAAGAAATGGCATATTGTGTGATTATTCTCAACAAATTGTTTAATAATTGTAGTAGTAGTAGTAGTATTACATATATTCTACTGCACCACAGTTATATTCAGTTATAAATCTAACTTTTATTTTGACGAGTTGCTATGAGGAACTTCTAAGTTTCTGTAGCCTATGTATATGATATAACGATAGTTTTACTCAAATGAAATGGTCAAATGCTCATGAAGTGATTCTGAGAGCAGTTCTGGGGATGTTGTTAATGCATTTACGTCCTCATTTAGTGAGACGGGAGATTCTGAAAACACAGCGAGCGTCGCGCACTTTACTGTGTATTATACAAATCTGCGCGTCTGTGTCATATAGCCTACAGAGACACGCACAAGATGCTGGATTCATATTTAAATAGTCTGTTTGCGGCTTAATGTTTATAGATACTAGTCCATAGCATGAGACAATTTAAGTGTACGGACCTACTTTCGGTTAATTCATCCAAACTTTGACAAATTCCGTGACATTTCGTGTTAACATTATACAGTACATTCCATTTATATGACTGGATTCCGCTACTCCATCCGCGTTTTCTGCATCGGGGAAATCATAGATAATATTAAGGTGTTTTTGCAACTTCAGCGTAGAGGATTGTGATTTACTGAAACACAAGCATCGTCTGCTGACTTACCTTTGAGAGACAACAACTGATCACTGCCGCAGCTCCAGCAAGTGCTTTCTGTGTTAGAGTGCCTTCAGCCTTTGAGTTGATTGGTCGGATTCGTGACTCCCGACAAATCAGATGCGTGGTGGGCGGAGACTGCTCTAGTGGTGAGCTCTGACAGGCTGCGTCGGAGCCAAATAGCGCATTTCAAAATGAAATTATTTTTAATCGGCAAATCGGTTTTGAAAATAACCGATAATTCCGATTCCGATAATCGTAAAAATGCTTAATATCGGCTCCAATAATCGGCCGGGACGATAATCGGTTGACCCCTATTATACACTAAAAATTATTAATACAGTGGACTACCAGTAAAATTGATAATTTGGGACAAAAATGAACCTGTTCGACAGCATGCTCATGAGACTAGCTGTCAGTGAGGTTAAGGGTGGCCTGACATTATTGTCAGTTGTGTAAATATTCATACTAACATTTGTCTGGATAATTTTTGGCTGATTGTAATCTATTACACACATTTCTATCAAAGTTATCTGACATTATCAAGCTGAATTTGTTGTTTGTGTTCTTGTCATATTTTATTATTATTTTACCATTTACTATTACCATTCATAATGTGAGAAAAGGTGTCTGAATAAATTTAGGTTTGATTGTACCCATTTGATAAATGAAGTTAACCAACAACATTACACATATTCTTTTAGTTTCTGTACCCAATATTTGACAAATTTACCGGTAAATTACAAAAAAATATTGGTATCAGTACTCAGAACCGGCAAGTACCAAAAATAACAGTATCGGTATTGGGCGAGTTCTGGTAAAAGTGGCATTGGTGCATCCCTAGTTGTAACCATAATTATGCAGTCCACTATTTGAGGACTTCTGCCCTAGACATTTTGTGACCTTGTGTTAAAGAGATCTGACTCACCTGTGCGATCTCTACCTCTCCCACTTTAAAGACGTCCTCCGCCTGCACCGCTGACATCAGCTGGGACACAGTGCAGGGAACAATCTGCTGCGCTCGAGTTCTCTGCACAACACACACCAACAAACTCAGCTTCAATGACTATAACATTTAGATATAAAATCAAACACGAGTAGAAGAATGTCATGTCTAAGTCAGGAAAAGCAGTCAAGAAAATTGGACATTTCACAAAAATAGTAAATATACCTATATTGCATAAAGACTTCTAAATTCATACACACGTCAAAAGTTTCAAAAATCATTCTAATATGCTGATTTATTATCAGTGCTGGAAACAGTTGTGCTGCTTAATATTTTTTTGGAACCTGTGATACTCTTTTCAGGTTTTGTTTTATAAAAATTGGAAAGGTTTTGTTACAATATACACTACTATTCAAAAGGGGTCAGGAAATTTTTATTCTTTCTTTTTTGAAAGAATTAAACAGAATAAAATACTTTTATTCACCAAGGATGTGTTAAATTAATAAAAAGTGATGGCATAGATTAGGGCTGCCCTCGACTAAGGATTTTTCTGGTCGACTAGTAGTCGTTCATTTTAAGCATTAGTCAACTAATCGTACGTTTATTAATAAAACATTTAAATCATTATAATGAGCCTTTAATTGCCTACATATCCTAATAAGCGCTCAAGCACGCATAAAGCTTGCCACAGCTCACCGCAGATGTAATGATTACAAATGTGTCAGGGAAAAACAATAAGTAGACTGCATTAACATTTGAATAATATATTGATAAAGTAGCTTTCTTTGTTTTCGGCTTAAGAGATGAAGTCGGCGACTCGTCATCTCCGCAGTTGTGATGCGCCTGAATGCATATGTAGGCTATAATCTGAAAAAGTAGGAAGTTTACTCTCTATAGATCTATTTTAACGTCTGAAAGCCAAAGATATACACTGAGTTTCGCGCTCAAGTTCACGCGCATTGGGATGGTCCCTCTCTGAACGCGGGATATTAAAATTGCTTTTGAATGCGTGCACGCGTTTTGCTTTCGGTTTCTTTTAACGTCGCGTGAAACTCTCCACGGTACTGAATGTGCAATCTACAGGCGCGTCTAAAGGCTTTGTTATAATGAGAGGATTAAATGCAGATCTCAGGACTTAACAAAAAGTCCAGTGTTTTCTGCAGTGAGTGGATACTAACTGATAAATGCAAAAACAGATATGCACAGAGTCTGGCCTGAGGCGGCTGCCGCTTACTTTCATTTTGTTGTTAATGTTTATTTTGTTATTAAAGTTACGTTTGCAGCTTCCCGCATCCTTCTCCCTGAAACTTGAACTTTGTTACATACATATACATCTTCCTTTAATCGTCCTGGCGACCCATTTTTTAAGTCCCGCGACCTACCCAAGGTTTGAAAACCCACTGCTCTAGGTTAACATTACATGTAAAGTTGCGACTACTTACGTTTCAGATAATAAGCCATATTTGAGGTTGATGAATGATAGGCGAATGTTGGATGTACTGCCCAATGTATACTGTATTACTATTACCACACAGACTGTAGCCATTAACGATCTCTCCGTGAGATTTATTTATTTATTTATTTATTTATGCGACTAAACGACTAATAAAATTTTGGTCGACCAAGCCTTTTCTGGTCAACTAATGCTTAGTCGACTATTAGGGGGCAGCCCTAGCATAGATTTACATTGTTAGAAAAGACTGATATTTTGAATAAATGCTGTTCTTTTTAACTTGTTATTCATCAAAGAATCCTGAAAAAAAGAATCACAGGTTGCAAAAAAATATTTGGCAGCACAACTGTTTCCAACATTGATAATTCTAATAATAAATCAGCATATTTGAATGATTTCTGAAGGATCACATGACACTTAAGACTGCAGTAACCGCTGATGAAAAATCAGCCTTGCATAACAGGAATAAATTATATTGTAAAGTATATTAAAATAAAAAAAACAAATAAAAAAAACAAATCAAAAACATGTTATATTGTAATAACATTTTGCAATATTACTGTTTTTTCCTGCAGCCTTGATGAGCATAAGAGACTAAAAAAAGAAATGGTAAATAAAGGGACCCTTTTTATTTTTAAACCAATTAAAAAAAAAAAAAATCAAATATTTAAATTGATGTGTTTGATCAGCTTTAGTTTTGTGAGTTCTTGCAATAATTGAAAGAATTTATTACATGTACATAAAAAAATGCATTCACACTCATTCTTGCATATTTAGGCACAACTTGTTAGTTAATACCTGTCTTGTCAGTTAATAAATACTAACATATTGTGTCACATACAATGTTGATTTAATGTCACTATTGCTAAGGGTTGTATTATCTTTGAATAATAAAGGTCTTTAAATTAAAGATATTTAAAGTGTACTTGAAATATATTTGCAACAGTTTCACTTTAGCACAATCAAATATACTTTAGTTCATCTTTAGTTGGGCTTCAGCACGATACTTCCATTTTAGCACACTTTACGCCAGTTAGTATAAGCTACTAAAAGTACAATTGCAAGGTATTTTTATTAAGAACATAAATATGTACATTTAATTGTAGTATACTTAGCATGAAATAAATTTGAAATACACTTTAGTATATTAATTTCTTTATTTTTATTTTTTTAAATTAGCCTATGCAAGCAAAGATTTAAAAAAGGCTTTAAAAGTAGGCTATCATGTTAACTACTGTGTATCATACTGTAACATTTTGTCACAACTTGGCATGATGCTTCTTTATCTTATTTTCATAAAATAAAATGCTACAGCATTTAAACCTTTCTTTTTCTTTCAGCAAATGATGATTCTGATGATGTATCAACGAACGCAAATTTCAAGCATTTGATTGACAGTCAGATAAACCTTGCACTCTTATTATAAAGTAGTTGTTAATGCTGTGGTTATTTAAACCGTTTCCTTCACACTTTCGGTTTAACAACATTTAATTATAAGTAATTTATCATTCATATCATCTTTTGGACACAAATTGTTTTGCCTCCGTCCAAACGCCCAGTTTTCAAGTGCTCAGGTAATGTCAATGGTATGACTGAGAGCCACTGAAAAACTACAGAAAAGTAAAACTACTTTAAACGTACAACTACTTCTAGCAGTACTGGCCACCTAAGGAGAGATCACACGTTGGCTGCTCAAAAAAATGTGTTAGTGAGAGCGTGCGCGCCATCCTGTGACAGGCAATAAATGAAGTGCGTGAAGGAGAGACGTGATGGAGCGAATAACGATGTTCAAGGTATCCATTCATTCATTCATGCTTGTAGTAATTAAATGTGTATATTTTTTAAAGCACCGAATCGCTATAGATATTGCGATTCATTTGATTCTTAGTGTTTTAAATTGCTTACTGGCCAAAATCAATGATTCACGATTCAAAAATCCATGTTTCAAGATCGATACATATGAACAGTCAGGTTTTATTATCGATGCTTTAAGGAAAAAAAAAAAAAAAAAAAAGAACAAATTGTTACACCCCTAATATATACACATACACAGGGCTTGACATTAAGCTTTGACATGTGACAAGTAAATTATTCATTCACTTGTCCGAGTAAAAAATGCCTTTTTTTTCTTTGGCGTAAAAGTAATCCATTTTGAAGCAATAGTCTCATCGCTACTCTATGAGGTTTTACTTTAATCAGCATATTTGTGATATTTGCCTTAAATTGATTTCTAGGACACTTTTTCACTTTATGAAGGGCAATATTTTCCTAACCTTACTAAATGTACATGTCCATCAATTACGTAAAATTCTTACATTTTATCAATACATTCAGTTAGAATAATTAGACTCTGTATAGTTGTTACCATTCAAATTAAATCAGTATCAACAAACCCCGTCTTTCCACTGCAGAGGAAAAACCGAACCTGCATCAAAAGTGCCATTTAAATGTATTTACTCTGACAGTTTAATGAAGATAGGAGGTCTCAAAAATGCATTTAGACAGTAAAATTGCAAATGCATAAATAATGTTAGAAGATTTATGTTTTACTTTTTAACATATAAATCTAAATGTTGGAAAAATGCAGTAATTTTTAAAATATGAAACTAACCACCAGTAGGTGGCGGTAAGTCATTGTCTTAATGAGTAAGTCACGGATTCAACCATAGACTGATTTAACCAGTTCGCTCAAACGAACGTTCTTTATGAATGGCTCACTGAATCAGTTGGTACTGAAACACTGCTGTGTTGCTCGGAGATTTGCGACTGTTCTGCTATGGCTTTGCTTAGAACTATTTTCGTTAGGGATGCACCAATATGGAAATGTTGGCCGATAACGATAACCGATAACTCTTATATTTAGAGGCCGATCATTTTTTTTTTTTAACATGATTGCAAAAACAAAAAGCAAACACATACAGTGAACAACTGATTTTATTTTAAAACATTAACTTCAGAAAAGTTTGAACTGATCTCTGAACTATGCTCATATAGGATGCTCATATTTACCGTTTAACCGCCAGTAAGAATTTTAATTCTTTTATAATTTAATAATTTATAATATCAGTTAAACGGTTTAAATGTTTTTTTTTTTCTGCAAGTATTTTTTTTGTTTGCACAGTGAAAGAACAATGCTATAGCCTACTTAAGAATTTGTTTACTCACAGGCGAGTGTCCACACGTGCAGCATAGGCTACAGATATATTTTGCAGAGCAAGCACCTGCTTCACCTTCACTTAACTGATGCAGCCTATACGCAACACAGTGGCCAGCGGCAATATTGGATAAATGGCTATCAGAGAGTGAATCTGTGAGTGAATGTAGGCTATTCTGAATGGATTATAGCCTAGAAAGTGCGCAAAAAGGAGATTGAGCAGTTTCCGGTTAATCTTTGGTTGAGGTGCAGCGGTAAGGAAAATTAATCGAAATGAGCATCCCTACTCTGAACTATATTTACTATTCATTTCTATGGCCAACTTTCTTTAAACTTTCCTCTTTTTTCATGTCGAAAAACTCCCACACCGCTGACATCTTCTCCTTAGAAGCAGCATTATGTGCAATTCTCTTTGACAGATATCAAAGAATCCACGATTAAACCCCTAGTGGCCCATAGCAAGCACGTGAAGTGGTTCAGCCAGCAGAAATAATACCTAATTTATCGGCTTAAAGATATCGACCTAATTTTGTTATCGGACCGATAACGATAATACTAGAAATAGCATTTCTCGGCCGATACCGATATGGCTGCCGATATATCGCGCATCCCTAATTTTCGTTAGCAAAACTGCCAATGATGCATCTAAAATGTAAGTCAGTTAATACTAACTACTAGTTTATTGAACTGCAGTTGTAAAATCAATGTCACATTTGCAGTCGTAATGGTGCTTGTTCGTGTGATGTTGCTATAACTATCATGTTTATCATGTTAAATACAATATTTTTTATTTTTGTATTTAGTATGTTTGTTCTACAGTATGTTTGTTCATGTTTGTTTCTTTGTGTGTGCTGTTGTGCCTATTAGTTTAGATTTTCTGTGAGTCAGCTAGGCTGCATGAGCCTAAACTGATGCAACCTTGATACTGTCCGTTTTCAGTCACCATTTATACTGTAAGTAATACAATCAAGAATCATTCTCACCAAAGTTTCAGTGCTGCGCTAGTTATTGTTTGTTATTAATGTTTTAATAGGGTTATTTGTCTGGTCGGGCAAGTAAACTTTTCTTTCACTTGCCCTTTCACAAAATCCACTTGTCCCGGACAAGCGTATAAACCAGGGAAATCCCTTCCTCTCCACCCTCTGAATATTACATACGTATCATAACGTGATACGTGTAAACATTGTTTGGCGGTTTTAAATTGGAAAAAGCAGCTATATGTTTTTCTGAAATATGGATGAATGAAAAAGCACTCTTAGCACTCAGCATACCCGGTAACAAAGAAAAAAAAAAGTCACCACTGATACATATACAGGGGTTGGACACTGAAACTGAAACACTGGCCAATATAGTGTTGGAGGTTTCATGGCTATATTTGCGCAGCCTGGTAGCCAATCTTCACTTATTGCACATTCCACCAGTAAGAGCGAAGTGTGAAGGTTTACTATGTGCACCGAATGGTTCAGACATTGTACCCTAAAGGTGGTGCCATGTATAAGGATGATAATGCGCTAATACACACAGCAAGATGGTGACAGAGGTGTTTGATGAACATAAAAGTAAAGTTGAACATCTCCCACGGCCTGCACAGTCACCAGATCTGAATATTATTGAGGCACTTTGGGATGTTTTGGAGGAGCGAATCAGGAAACGTTTTCCTACACCACAATCACATAGTGACCTGACCACTGTTCTATAAAAGGAATGGCTCAAAATCCCTCTGGCTACTGTGCATGACATGTATTTGTCAATCCCAAGATGAAATGATGCTGTATTGGCCACAAAAGGCGGCCCAACACCGTACTAATTGTGGTATAAAACCAAGTGTTTCAGTTTCATTGTCCAACCCCTGTATATATGTTATAAAAGTTTTTTTTTTTTTTTTTTTTTTTTACACATATATTTTCTGTTTTCATTTTTGTTCAGGTTTTACATTCTTTTGTGATTTCTTTTTTTAATATGTATGCTTTGCTTTGATTTATTTTTTCTGTTTTAGTAATTAACTAGTAATTAATATTACTTTTAGGTAGTTGCAACATTTGCAATATATGTACTTCAATATACGCATTTCATTTCAGGTTTATTTATTATTATTGAAAATGATTTGAATAGTTTTAGGCGTAGTTCACAAAAACAACATATTTTTGATCTATTTTCTAAGAAGACAGACTAAAAACAATAAATGCATCTGATAAAAGATGATAGCTTTGAAAGCCACGAACTAACTTTGAAGGAAGAAAAGCATATAGTATAATGAATACTATAATATGTAAATAAACCTAAATTACAGGACCTAAAATGGCGAGTTTAAATTTGCATAAATGTACTGTCTGTATTCTATTAATAATTGGTTCTACTTACAAATAAGCTTCTTTAGGCAACCTTTGAATTCTTATTTTACTTTTGGTTTAACTTTGGTTTTGACTTGAGTTTTATAATGTATATACACAGACACAAATCTCTGTGAGGTTTCATATAGAGTTGAGAGAGACTAACCCCTTTCTTTTCTCCTCCCTGAGAGGCGGCTGGTGATCCAAATCCTCCTGGAGACTGTGTGTATCCAGCCATACTGGCCTCACCATATTTACCTGCCAAAATATAAATATTCTCTATTTCCACTGAGAATACTCCATGTATGAGAACAATACCAACATATTCACTCACTGTGAAGCATGACTGTAGTGCGTGTAACAGACATCCTGACAACACAAGACTTTACTGACTAAAAAACACTGACACTGACTGAGCTTTGATGATTCTCATTAGCAGGTTAGCAAAACTTAGTACACTAGAAGCCAAAGGGTGTTACACATAGATAATTACTAAACCACGTACCTTGGTTCCACATTTTACTCGCGTATGCTTTTCTCCTGAAGACGAACTACACCGACAAAACACTCGAAATTCTCCCGCCACCACTGATAGCTCACTGTTTGACGTCAAGTCCGCGCGCTGAAAATGCGCATGCGCAGGTCAGCACTACCGCGAAAGTCTGACATTTTTTTTTTTTATAAAAAATACTGTTGCGTAAGAAGAACCCTTTTTATATTAAACCAATATAAAATCTTAATATTTAATTTGATGTATTTGATCCGTTTTATTTTTCGAGTTACATTTTTATTAAAATATCGCTTTCACACATGTTCTTGTGTGTTTAGGCACAACTTGTTAGTTAATATCTGTCCTTCTAATAAATACTAACATACTGTGTTAGTCACGTATGATCTGATTTGATATTTTAATATATAAGTATAAATTAAATTGAACAATTTTCCTCATAATACATGTTGTATCTAGTGCTATTTGAATAACACAGTACAGTGATTTTAGTAGTGTCGTGGAAAAAAAAAACTTTTTATTGAGGACTTTTTTTATTGAGAACTTTTAATGTGAAATAATGCATTTCCGGTGTCGCAGAGAGTTGTTGTCACGGTATTTTGTATGTCGCGTGGGGTTCTTCAGTAGAATCGATGAATGAGTCAGTTCTGTGACTGTGATATAAATATATATTCCTGGTAAGGAATATAAATGGAAGAGACTACACAACAACACCTCGTCTTTCTTGAACTCAGACAGAAGCTGCAAAGTGGCATTTTGTTCGTTCGGTAAAGTGTGTTTTTTCCCCTCTCTGTATTGCTGTTCGTTTGTACAGTGTGTAACGTTACAGTGGTTCATCTGAGGATGTGTTGAAGTAGCAACAAACTATTTACGTGACATGTATTCGCAGTAAAGCTTAACTATTACCTTTGCTCTAATAGGTAATAATGTTATTTTTTTTAGAATGCAAGCAATGACAGATCACGTAACAACTCCAGAGACAACCAAAAATGTAATAATTTCTGGTAGTAGCCAGTTTATTGTACTTGTTAACATATTTAGTGAATTATACAGTATAGTTTATGATTTCTGACAGAGCTAACTGTTTCTGACACTGTTAGCTCTACACTCAGACACTCAGTAGTAGTGCAGTAATTAAACACTAGATGGCAGTATTAGACAGGAGGTTAGACATCTTCTTGGTAATTTATTAAGGCGAGACACTGCAGGTGAATAGAGTAAAAAAATAAACTAATAGTTATCACCTTACTTACCCAGTTGATTGATTACTTTGACAACTGCAATCATTTTTTGTATTACAAGTTTTCTAAAATATTAGGTTTAAATATGCAAATTAGGCATTATTTAATGAAATATACCCTAATTTGCATACATTTCTAGTACAAACATCTAAACACTTGATAAAGTCAGTTTCAAAGTTCTTGTTTAATTTGTTTGCCATATTAGAGTCAAATGTTTTTACAGAGGGGATTTGGGGGAAAGTTTGGTGTGTGTAAGTGCTACTGAAGTTGAGATTTATGGCTCAGTGTAGGAAAAAAAACTAATTTGAGAAAACAGCCTTTAAAAATATGTATTGTATTTGAAATCTGTTGACACAAATAGATAAAGTGCTATAAAAGAAACATTTAACAGTGTCTTTTGGATGTTTTCTTTCCACTAGTATGAAAAAACACTTTATGAAAAACCAAAAAGCCCAAAATCTCAAATTTGAGAGGTTTGGCTGCAGTGTCTCCCCTTAAGGCAAAAATGTATATAAATATTAAAATGACATTTTTAAAGTCATTTCGTGTGAGAAATGGATTTCTAGAAACAAATATTTTGTGTAATTATAATTAATATGAACATATTTACCTTGCACGCATAATAGTTATTTAATAATCTAGACAATTGGGTGATACTGTTAAAAAAAGTATTTTTTTTAATATAGCATTGTTTGTACAGCAGTACATAATGAACCTTTTTGAAAGTGTTTGATGGTTACAAAAACACACAAGGTGTTAAAAAAAAACCTGACTTTCAAATTACTCCCTCCAGCTATTAGACTAAAAAGTTTCAGTTTCTGCTCAAACTTTTATAATTTCAGAAGTATTTGTCTTAAGGTCCTTTTTTACATTTGGGTCATTCCATGTCAAATCAACCATTTCAGAAACTTCCCCAGCTCAAATTTTCGATTTTGCTAATATGTATAGTGATGAAAGCCAAAATACTAAATGTCATAGATGAATATTTACTGAGTAATACACTATTTTGTAGAGGGGTATCAAAATGGCAGTTTTCACCTGAGAATCAGAGCCAAATTACAGGGGTGTAAAAATGACTTCAGAAAGATGGCAGCATCATAATGTTATTTTTAAACACAGATTGATAGCTCTATTAGTAAAATCTGTTGACTCTAGCAATATTTGTTACATTATGTGCCAATGGTGACCATTCAGAAATGGGGAAACAGGACTTTTCAAGTTTTTTTTCTTCAAAGTTGCATGCCTTTAACTCAAGAAATATTAGATCTTAATGCCTTTTTAGATATTGGGACTTAACAAACTTCATTTTTAGGGCCATATATGTAATTTAAATATGGCTTCAGCAATAAATTGTTATAATGTACACATTTTCAGTGTTCAAAACCAAATGTGGGTCACTTTGCAAAAATATAATACTACTTTTTTAAAAAAGAAAAATGTCTGAAGAACAAATAATGTTAAAACTAGCGATGTATCTTGTTTCTTTCTGTCAAAGCTACTGCATTGAACAAACCTGTCTAAATGCCATAAATATTATTTTTCCAAAGTTTGTGTACGTATAACTCAAGAAGTATTAAAGATATCACAATATGATGTACTGGTTTAAACTGTAAAATAGGATGATTCTTGTAGGGCTTAAATTAAGAACTAAGGTAGAAGGAATTTTTGGAAAATGATTTGGAAAGTTTGAGATCTCGACAAGCTTTACTTATTTTATGTAAATTTAAGATGACACATTTAATAAGGTTCATTAAATTTTGTATTTAAACCTTGGGGAATCCAACAACTATTGTAACACATCTTATGTGGAAAATATTGAACCATCCCACCATTTTTGAGATCTCTACGACAACTCAGACACCTTTAGGGCAGAAGAAGAAGAATTGGCAAATACAAATACAACAGTATTAAATATTGGCGACATGAATGATTAAAAAACAGACTTATAAATTAAAATAAGTATCTGTCATGGTTAGGGTGCCTATTTTTTCAATCAAATATTCAAACTTCTATTTGTATTTGTATTAAATTCAGCAAATAACTCCTTATTACCACATTTTGCTACAAACATGAATGACATCTGAATTGTGATGTACTGACAAGAGGTGTGCTGTTTTTAACTGATTAATGGTGGACAATAAAGCAGGAAAAAACATTTACTTAACTGAAAGAAAGAAGGACACTAGTTGTATTTGGAGATCAGAATATTATAGAGACTTGAGTGGACACTTTTCAGCAACCTAACAATGCTGCATGTTTTACATGGACAAACACCTCTGAAATGTTGTTCTTTATCACAAATGTTTCACCAATGACGTTTTATTTTACCTCCTCAGCAGTGACGTTGTCAGGGATGATGCAGAGGTGAAGATCGAGTCCAAACAAGACTCCATCCTGAGCATCCAGACCCCTGACAAGACCTATCAGGTGAACCTAACCCCTGGTGTGAGTCTGGTGGAGACGTCATGCCAGAAGAGTCCTGGAAACACTGAACATGGATCTCACTTCAGACTGCGGCTAAAGGTGGAACAGCCGTCAGGTAAACACTGATTATTATTACCCATAAGAACTTTTTCTCACTAAACCCAGGTCAGCATGTAGAAGTCTTTAAAGACTCACTCTCATTTGATTCTCTTTGGATTTCCTTGAGGAATGTGGGTAATGAGAGCATGAGCTGCACACACATACCAGCTTAACAGAGACTAATGAAGAACAAAGCAAACTCCAGTAACATGACCTGCTGTTCTCTCTACTTAATTTCAGAACAACTCAGAGTCAGCTGACTCAAACCTATTTATCCCAGAAAACAGTTTTTTTTTTTAGTTAAGCATATTATTTGTTATTTTCACAGTGTTTGCAATGCTATACAGCAATGTTTGGTATTGTTAAATGTTGTTAAAGCACTTAGAGGAATAGTTCACCCAAAAATTGAAGTTTTTTTCATGATTTACTCACCCTCAAGTCATCCTAGGTGTATATGACTTTCTCCTTCCAGACGAACACAGTTGTTTTAAAATTTATCCTTGTTTTTAGAAAAATGCCTCCGGGGGGTTAACACATGTCTTCTGAAGCAGATCCATGAGTTTTTATAACAAAAATATTTCTATTTTTAAAATTATAAACTCAAATCACTGACTTCCAACCGTATGCGCGTTCATGAGAGAGTCGAGATCCTGGTCAGTGTAAACGTTATTCAGGTTCAAACAAATAAGGCTGTGCAAAAAAACTCAAGCTCTTCTTCTCTTATAGTGAAATCCACTGACATTTTATTTTTTACTTCTCATTTTCGACTTTTAATTTGTTACTGGCGTTTAGTATTGCTCTATCTTAGTTTGTTTATTCTCACCAAAGCTTGTACTACAAATCTGGCTTACGTCATTCTTCACATGTCAGGTCAGAGAAGGAGCTGGATCTCAACTCTCTCACAATCACGTATACGCCGTTGCCGGAAGTCAGTTATTTGAGTTTATAACTTTAAAAATAGAAATATTTTTGTTATTAAAAAACCCATGGATCTGCTTCAGAACACATGTGTTAGGAGGAACATGCTAAAATTCATTTGGATAGACCTGTGGAGTTCTGGAAGAATGTTTTATGGAGTGATGTGACCCAACTGGAATTTTTTGGACCCATGGATCAGCGGTATGTCTGGTGCAAAAAAGGCTAAGCTTATAAGCAGAAGAACACCATCTCAGTGGTCAAACATGGAGGTGGGCCAGTCCTGTTATTGGGTTATTTTACTGTAGCAGGAAGTGGAAATCATGACTATAAAGGACATAATGGATTCTTTGAAGTATCAGGCCATTTTGGCAAGAATTGTGATGCCTTTGGTGCAATGACTGAAGCTAATGATCAGTGGACTTTCCTGCAGGTTAATCATCCTAAATTATATATTCAAATCTACCTATGCTTGGTTAAGGGATCAGTCATTAAATGTTCTCCAGATGTAATTCTCTTGGAAAATATTTGGTTGAATTTGAGGAAAGCAGTGGCAAAGTGAAAACCAAAGATTATCAGTGATCTGAAGGCTTTTTAGACAAGGAATGGCCCAAGATTGCAGTAGAGAGTTGACAGATGCTTCAAAGCACTTACAAGCAGCGTTTATTTGTGGTTTTAAGGAATAAAGGATTCTGCATCAAATTTGACTTTTGGGGGTTGAATCATTTTGAACAAGAACGTTTAAAGCCAATTTGATTTTTTTTTTTTCATTATTCATCAACTTCCGTTCTCAAAATCACTCAAATGTGTATTAATAAACTTTCTCTAATAGTGTACTGATGCCTTTGTTGAATTGTTTTCACAAAATTTGGTTCTCTGCAGCAATCTTGCAGGTCTAGGGAGTTGAAGAATTTTGATTGCAACTGTGCAGTTTATGTTATTTCACAGTTTTTGTATTAAAAAATACTAATAGAGCAAAAAAAATCTAATAATAATAAGTGAAATTTAAATATTCATACTCTAATAGTACATCAGTAATACTACCCATGTTGTGTTTTCTGACCTTATCTAATCTATATCGTCAGATGAATCATTGGTTATCCAAACAAGTATTATCTCTTGGTATGTTTCCTAAACCTCTGCTTCAGTTTTGTTTATTTCTTCTTTCAGAAGCTCCTTGCAGCGTGATTGGACAGCTGCAGGTCAATGTGACGTACTCCTTCCTATGCCAATCTTGTGGGTCCATGGTGCTTCAAAACAGGTTAGGAGTGTTTCTTTTTTATTTCCACTGATTTGGTGAAGTAATGCATCAAAGAATATTGAAAAGCTCACTATCAGACACATTATTTCAGTATTCAGCGATTATCTTCTAACACTTGAAGGGCTTTTGGGCGAGTACTTCCTTTGCCCAATGGAAACTGGAATGCATTAGTGGACGACTGGTGCTGCCACCCCGATCCCTTCGCAAACAGGAAGCTGCTCCCGCGAGATGGAGACTGTCTGCTCGGTGACACGTTTCTTCTGTTGGCTCGGGATGGCAGCTGTGAGCAAACTCTTGTACGGGAAGAAAACTCACTTCAGAAAGCCTCTGCAGAGGTAAGCTGGTGTTAGGTGCTAACTAGGTGCTAAAAGGCAGATTCCTTCCTGGTGAAATGGTTAAGCTTCAGAGCTGTTCACACAAAGACACATGGGTCATTCTGTGGCATCTCAACCAGAGGTCCCCGGCTCAAATTTTTGATTTTGCTAATCTTTCCTCAGGTAAAATATAGACATGTATAGTGATGAAAGCCAAAATATTAAATGTCATGGATGAATATTTACTGAGTAATCCACTATTTTGTAGAGGGAGGTCAAAATCGCAATTTTCACATGAGATTTAGAGTCAAGTTACAGGGGGTGTAAAAATGACTTCAGAAAGATGTAAGCATTATTCTTATTTTTATGAAGAGATTGGTTGACCATTCAAAAACTTTTCAAGTTTTTCTCCAAAGTTTGCATGCCGGTAACTTAAGAAGTATTAAATATATCTTAATGCCATTTTAGATATTGGGTCTTAACAAACTTTGCTTCTGGCGTCTTTATTTTTAATGCCCTGTGAGATTTAGTTCTGGAGATATTAACTTTTAAATATAGCTCCAGAAGTAAATCGTTAAAATGTACACATTTTCAGTGGTCAAAAACCAAATGTGGGTCAGTTGAAAAAAATATGATACTTCTTTTCTTTTAAAGAGGAATGTTTGACGAACAAATAATGTTAAAACTAGAGATGTGTCTCATTTCTTTCTGTCGAGACAACTGCATTGAACATACCTGTCTGAGTGCCATAAATATTATTTTTCCAAAGTTTGCGTGCCTATAACTCAAGAAGTATTAAAGATATTGCAATATGATTTTAGATTCTAGTTCTTAATAAACTTCTCTTTTGTAATCTTCATTTTCAAGGCCCTACATCATTAATTCCCAGAGATATTACCCATTTTCAGTGGTCGAAAACCAAATGTTGGTCATTTTGTATACAGCTGTATACTTCAAAATGAAAATTGTATCTTGCATAGAACATAGCTGTCTTAAGTGCTAAAAGTGCACTGAAATGGTCAAGTTGAGGCATATTACCTTGCTTTCTGTAGTCTATAAATAAGATTCTATATTTGAATCAGTTTCAGGTATATTTGGAGGAAGGGATTTTGTTCATTTTAACAGCTTCTGAAGCTACCAAGAGTTTAAACGTAATATTGCAACATGTTTGAAACAAATCTCACGCCTCATAGGGAAGTGTGGTTGCTTTCGACACATATTGCATTCACATCAGTAAACCAAGATTTGCCTCATCTGGATTAATTATTAGAATTAATTAATTTTTATTGTTTTAAAATATGAAGAATAGTCATGGATCAAGTAGTATCTAGTGCTAAAGGGCATATTTGGCAGAAATACTGATAGTATGTCAAACATTTAATGTCTCTCACACTTGAAATAATAAACGGTATAATTCTGAAACCTAGGAAAATGAAATCTTGGGTAATCTTATTTTACATTTCACACTGTTCATACTTTACCCAGAGTTAACAATTAATCCTGGTCATTCATAATCTGACGTGTCACACTGTACAATCCTAATCCCTGGGTTACTGTTATTATTTGCATATTTGCATTGTAAACATTAATAACCAGATAAACACAAATCTACAGTAGGTTTTTGACCATTAAAAATGAGTAGGATACTAAATTTTGAGTTGCACGGAGATCTTGATATTTCTGGGATTAATCAATACAGGGCCTTAAAAATGAAGCTTCCAAATGAAAAGCTTCTTAAGAACTAGAATCTGAAATCATATTAAGATAACTTTAATAATACTTGATTTACAGGCACACAAATTTCGGAAAAAGAATATGACACTCAAACAGGTATGTCCTATGCATTTGTTTGATAGAGAGAAACAATTTCAATATTATTTCTTCTTCTGACATTTTTCTTTGAAGAAAATAAGTATCAGCTGTATACAAAGTGACCAACATTTGGTTTTTGACCACTGAAAATGGGTAACCGTCAACAATCTGGACATGAAGCCTCATTGAGATCCCCATATCTCTGGGACTGAATGATGTAGGGCCTTGAAAATGTAGATTCCAAAAGAAAGGTTTATTAATAGCTGGAATCTAAAATCATAGTGTGATATCTTCTTGAGTTATAGGAATGCAAACTTTGCAAAAATAATATTTATGGCACTCAGACAGATATGTTCAATGCAGTTGTCTTGACAGAAAGAAACGAGATGCATCTCTAGTTTTAACATTATTTGTTCTTCAGACATTCCTCTTTAAAAGAATATATCATCACATTTACTCCTGGAGCAATACTGAAATACCAGTATTTCTGGAACCAGATCTCATAGGGTATTAAAAATAAGAAATAAGATGCCAAAAGGAAAGTTTCAAATAATACTTCTTTAGTTAGAGGCATGCAGACTTTGGAGAAGAACATTTTTTAATGGTTACCATTGGTACATAATGCAACCAAGATTTGGTAAAGTCAACGGATTTTACTAATATAATTACCAATCTCTGTGTAAAAATAAGATGATGCTGCCAGCTTTCTGAAGTCATTTTTACTCCCCTGTAACTTGACTCTGAATCTAAGGTGAAAATTGCCATTTTGACCTCCCTCTACAAAATAGTGAATTACTCAGTAAATATTCATCCATGAAAATACTTTCATCACTATGCATGTCTATCTTTCCTCAGTTAAAATATTAGCAAAAATTTGAGCTGGGGAAGTTTTTGAAATTTAGATGATTTGACATGGAATGACCCACATGCAGTTGTGATTTTTTTTTTTTTCCCACACTAAATAGTGCACGGATCTCACTTACACAGCCCGAGGCTTGACAGAGCAGGCAGATGGCTTCCTTTCATCACAATAAAGGCTGAAGAGGCGGGGAGGAAATCCAGTCTTAAAAACATTACGGTCGGCCGGGCTGCAGAGGAGAACTGATCATGTCTTTAAGAGGGATTGATTCTCTTTCTCAAGCTCAATCTGTGTGTAGCCCGTGGCCATGCCGAGGAGATAAAAACACGCTTTCCAGCACTTTTTCAATCCTAAACGACTTCAGCACATAGTCGTCTGTCTTCTTATTGATTTCTTTTTTTAACTAAATATTTTCAGCATACAGTTGAAGCAGAAGTTTGAAAACAAGTTGAAAAATTGCTTGCAGATTTTCTGCAAAAGTGAGAAACTGTTTTTTTAACAAATGCTTAGTGAGAAGAAGTGTTCAGCCTCAGGAGGACAAAATAAATATTACATGAGAATGTTTTATTTTCTGTTCGTGTTACATGAGAGTTGCATTTTTTTCAACCTTGTTACCAAAATGGCAAGTCACAGGTTTGCAGATTTTCACCTAAAATAAGCTAGGCTCGTTATTTTGTCATCCCAAAAAATGTTAGACTGCAGTTAAAAATAAACTAACCAATGTTATATAGAATATGCTCCATCATTCTAAAGTTTAGAGTAAGATTTTTTCAGAAGTCTCTTCTGCTTACCAAGGTTGCATTTATTTGATCAAAAATACAGTAAAATCTGTAATCAATTAAAATAACTGTTTTCTATGTGAATATTTGTTAAAATATAATTTATTCATGTGATTAAAGCTGAACTTTCAGCATCATTACTCCAGTCTTCAGTGTCACACGATCCTTCAGAAATCATTCTATTATGCTGATTTGCTGCTCAAGAAACATTTCTGATTATTATCAGTGTTGAAAACAGGTGTGCTGCTTCACCCTTTTTTTGTGGAAACCATGATACACATATTTTGCAGGATTTTTTTTATTTATAGAAAGTTCTAAAAAAATCTATTGCATTATATTATACATTTAAAAATATTTTTCTGATAAAAAATATTTTGATAAATTTAATGCATTTTTACTGAATAAAAGTATTTTTATAAACAACAATCTTACTGATCATAACATTTTGAACAGTAATTTGTATTTACCATAAACTTAAGTAAAATATATATTTTTTAATTAATTTTTTTTTTTTTTTTAACAATATTTTTTTTAATAGGGATGAATGGCTGCAACTGACACATCCACTTAAACTAATAAAATGTATAAACATTTTTAAATAATTGAATAAAAATTAAATAAAAGTGATTTTTCATTTTACATTCCAGTAAACTATTCACCTGAATCTCGCAACTTTTGGAATTTTTTATATATATATAATTATTATTATTTTATTTTTTTATTTTTTTTAAAGCACACAATAGTATGAAGTACGTACATGGCTGAAAATAGCTGCTGTTTTTTTGCTCTTATGAATATGGCTGAACTATCTGAACCTGTAATATTTATTACTAAAATAACCACTGCCATATAATTCAGCGTATGACCAAATTTGCCTCTCACCGCAGTATTTGTGTGTGTCCGCAGCAGAAGCGCAGCAGTAAGCGTGTGACTGTGTACTGCAGGAGCTGCTCTGTGGTTCTGGGAGAGGAAGTCACTGCAGGTATGGAAAGCAAAGCAGTGTAATAACTGTGGTAACACACCATTGCAAATGAAGAAAACCAGAGCTTTTTTATATAAATCATAAAGTCATCCATTACTCACTGGTTCCATTACCAACAGCCTGAGACTCAAATATATATATATATATATATATATATATATTTTAAATGTTTTTAGACTCTTGGGTATTTATAAAAGTGCTGTGCTTTTGAAACTAAAATGGTCAGTTTATCTGTTTGCAAAGTTTTATTTGTAGTGATTGTAAGTTCTTTAGTTTTTTTGTTTGTGTTTTGCCACTATAAAGGGATAGTTCACTCAAAAATGAACATGCATTTACTCACTCTCATGTTTTTGTAAACCTGAATAACTCACGTCTTCTGTATTAAAAATCTTCCCTTCATTGAAGTTCTCAAATCTCTTTTGCTCTTACGCATGTCTTGTTTGATGTCAGTTTACAAACCAGACACGAGTTTCGCCCACATCAAGAATTTTAAAGCAGGTTAATTGAGTTCAGCAACATAGATTAATTGCTCATTTAGCGATGTGTCACTCCACATTAAACAGCACAAAACAGCATTTATTGTTTGAATATTGTAATAAAATGGAGAGAATTTGAATTCTGATACTTTGTTTCATATTAAAAGTAACAAAGAACAAAGCTTATTATGATTTATTGAATGGGAGGCACACTACAATGATCGTTCATTAACTAAAAACAGTCTAGACTCATTAATTTCTGGAATTTAAGAATAGATATTGTTTTGTGAAAACGAGAATTGATAAAAATTGAGACGTCAATATTTTTACCCAGTCCTATTATGTATTCCAACTACAGTATATTAAAAGAATTGGAAAAGTGAAAGGGCAATGTGTATTAAGGTATTATAAAGCCTATTCTGCCCTACAAAGACAAAAGACATTAACTCGCTAGAGTGTGAAACAGAGAAAAATCGTTTTTTTTTTTTTATTTGTCCAACCAAATTAAATATAGGTAGGAGACTAAACATTTGGCAATTAGATGTTTTAGATACCTATAATTAATTTGGCTGGACAAATTAAACAACTTTAAAGTCATTTTTCTCAGTTTCACACTCTAGCAAGTTAAGATCTTTTGCCTTTGTAGGGCAGTATAGATATAGTGTTTTGTTAGTGTATCACATTGCGACTGTGTTATTTATGGTTATAGCTCATATTTAAAAACTTTTTTCCATGCAAAAAGGTGGAATTAAAATCAAAGACCGAGTAGAAGAAGAATTAATAATATCAAAACAAAAAGGAATTAAATATAGATAGCTAAATATGCATGTACTATTAACAAATCTAGGTAAAATCATCAAAATATTTGAACCATAAAATAAATAAAATCAAAACATTTATTTTAAGGCTCTCTATGGGAATATGTTTTCATTCCCTTAGGGTGGGTTTTGAGTCAGCTAAGTATTTTTTGGGGCCTGCTAACCCTGGTTTTGACTTTAACAAACTTGTATTGTGGGGTACTAGTGTTCAGCTAAATGTGCAAAATAAATATTTCAGAAAAACGAAAGAACTGCTACAAACGATCTTAATCAAAACCACAATAGCACTGTTGGTTGAACTGAATTGAATTTTCGCCTTACTAAACATAGCTGAATAATGACTTTATTGTCTTCTTTAGAGCTGCCTTATGCCTGAAATTTACAGCATAACACTGTTGTTTATTAATGTGAAGCTGCTTCAGAACCTTCTGTTTTGTATAAAACACTAAAGAAATAAATGTGGTTTGACTTAATCATTCTATTGTCTTCTGTGCTGAAATTTGTTTCATAATGGATTAACATTAACACTGTTATTTTCCTGTTTATTAATGTGAAACTGCTTTGAAACAATCTGTTTTGTATAAAGTGCTGTATAAATGTGTGACTTGACTGCAGAATGCTGCAGTTGACAAATCAGAATTAAACATTCCAAATGTAATTTCAAATGCACAAGATGATGTAGGTTTTAACATATTCCTTCTATTTGTACACAGCTTTCTACACAGTATTCAGTTGAGAGTCATTTCCATTCCCAAAATAGTTTGCAATATTTGGCCTGGAAAATTTTTTTTTTTGAGCTCAGAATTGTATTATACAATAAAACTCACATATTACGCACATATTATCTGTGGTAATTTCTTATAATGTTACACCTCCAGCTGTTGTTAATGTGCAATTTGTGTGTTTAATATATTTCACTATCCTTTGTGTTTCAGAGGTGCTGAAGTTTTACATAACTGAAATATTAGTGAAGCCACATGAAGATGGAGAGTGTGATATAACACGGCTCAGTTTAGTGTCGGAGCCTAATTCAGAAAGGTTAGCGAGTTTGATTGATTTGATTTATTCATTTTGTTGTCATCTGTAGATCACATTCAGTTGAAGGGTTTTTGTTGTGTCTCTTACAGGCAGCGATTCTTGGAGCAAACCCTAGCATCCCGGCTGGTCGAGCTGTCATCGGCACAGAGTATATTTCGCTTTTCCATCCAAACCCCAGATGGCAAAGCTGTGATTTTGGTACAGACATTAAACCTCATACTCTGTAAAAATCATATTTAGGGCCCAAGCACTAAAAGTCCGTAGGCACCTATTGAAACCATTGGCGTTCTTCTTCTGTTTCTTCCACTTCTTCCGCCATTGAGTATATGACAGCCCAGCCCATAGTACCACTTGCAGGAAAGTTGTGGAATTTGGCACCCTTCTGATTCCTTGGGTCATGCCGAGTCGAATAGATACCAAAATTCCAAAATAATTGTTTGTAAAACCTTGTCCTAGACGGTTTGTCTGATTTTCACCAAAATTGGCTCAGTTTATCTTCAGACCATGCTGGCAAAAAGTTATGGAATTCAGGTTGATTTGTCCAACTGTTCTTGAATAACACTCAAATGAATTCTACGAAAAGTGCACAAAAATAGATGTGAGGCTATATCTCCGCAACGGTTTGGCATATTGAGACCAAACTTGGTGTGTTATAACAAGCATTACCTGAGGCTACCTGCAGTGTTTCGGTGCAGTGCTGCCTAGTGGTCATGGGTCATGAGATACGAAAAATGGATATTTTAGCTTATAACTTTTGAATGGTTTGTGAATGGTCTCTTTAGATTCGGTGCATCAGTCGAATGACACCCATGTCAGCCATATTGAGCATCTGCCATTTTGAATTTTGTGGTAAAATGCTATGCATTTTATGAACGCATTGACGTATCGTTACAAAACTTGGTGTGGGTCATCAGCATGATGCCCAGAAGGAGCCTGAGAAGTTTCGAGCCAGTGACACCTAGTGGTAAAATCAGATATTCGGATGCTTATAACTTTGGGTGTGGTTGACTTATTTTCATGGGAGTCACTTTTTTTAGACTCCTGAATCTTTGCTGAATCCAGCAATGCCAAACCTTGCCTTATGGTTTGTGCAGCATTGCATTTTAGCACTTCATAACCATTTGCCAATATCTTAGAAAAACGTTACTCCTATTAATACAAAACCACCGTAGGAAAATCGATATATAGCATGCTATTGCCAAATTGCCCAATTGTCAAAATTTTTGATGGTAAGTTGCAAAATAAAATGCAAACAAATTCAGCCATCGGTCATTTTTTCTCTTCTCATATGTAAAAATGTCTATAACACCAAAACAAAGATGAGATATTTTCACCAAATTGGACACACGTATGTATGGGCACACTCTAAGGACACATAAAAAAATTGGTGGAATTGGGCCTCTTGGTGGTGCTATAATTGAACAAAACATGAAATTGCCACTTACTACAATAGCTAAATTTTTCCCAATGCATTGGTGTACCATTACAAACCTTTGTATGTACCATCAAAACCATGACCTGAAAGTACTCAAAACGTTTTAAGAAAGTGAAAATGAAAGTGATGAGACGTGAGGCCAAGTATGGCCTCATACTAGGAATTTGTGCTCTGCATTTAACCCATCCAAGTGCACACACACGGTAGTGAACACACACACACCGTGAACATACACCCGGAGCAGTGGGCAGCCATTGCATTGCTGCGGCGCCCGGGGAGCAGTTGGGGGTTCGGTGCCTTGCTCAAGGGTCTCACCTCAGTCGTGGTATTGACGATGGAGAGAGCGCTGGATATTCACTCTCCCCACCGTCAATCCCTGCCGGACCTGGGACTCGAACTCGCAACCTCTTGGTTACAAGTCAGACTCCCTTTAGGCCACGGCTGCCCCCAGCAGCAGTGCCACCAATTAAAGTGCCACAGTGCCACCAATTAAATCATATTACTAGTGGTTGTTTTCATGATTTGTCTCCCATTTTGACTAAAATCACCTTAAAATGGCTTTAATGAATCATTGCTGCAGTTGATCTGATGGTTCCCTTGCCTAGTGCTTGGCCCCGTAATTGCTGCTTGCAGCTGTATTTTGAAGATTGCATTCTAATAAGCAACTAGTCAATAGTGAATAGTGTTCTCTGAATTAAAGTGTTACCAAATCTTCAAAAAAAAGTTATTTGTAGCTTTCAAACAAGGCTTTGTCAAGCCAACATCAAAGTTTGTTTACAACATTTACTTGTGTAGTTAATTTAACTGTTTTTCTTCCAATGACAGTGGCTAATCTGACAGAAAAAACTTTGAAACAAGTAGACTTTTTGTACACGTTATGTCTCCTTTAAAACTAATCTTTAGGTAATTTCTTTTCTCTTTTAATTATCAGCTGTGGCTTCTGAACACGGACGCTCTGGTCGCCTCATTTCCTGTCGCAGCAGCAAAGGGCGACAGCTTCATCTCCGCAGATGATGATCATCCCGAAGAGCATCAGTCATGTCAGGCCGTTCAAGCAGTCAAAGTGCTGTACATCCTCTGCTCTGACAGCAAACTCAAAGAGTAAGTCATAGTTCACCCTGACATCTGCGTTTATTACTCATATTAATGTCCATATTTAATCAGATTACACCTCATCATGTAAATTAAATGACATTTAGGGTTTTGTAGTGTAATTTAGGAATATATGCACCCCGTGTTAATCTTTGTAGACCATGGTAAAAAAATTAAGTTGGCATGTTTTTTGTTCATTATAATATTTGATACCCAAAGCTTTTCTTGCTCATGTAGTTAAGTATAGTGTATATTAGGCTCATTTCAGATAGGAAAACAAAGCGCAGTTTATTCAGAGACGCAAACTGAGCAAAAATATGAAATTTGGTGCAGATGCTGATATTTATATGGACAAAAAGTGAGATGAAATTTGGATGCTTGTAATGTAAATCAATTAGGTATTTCTAGCAGTATAGCAGATTAGCAGCAATTATATAAATATCAGTCGTCACTCTGTATCTCCAATAATATGTTTTCGTAAGATGATATTTAAATGATCAAAACACATAATGAAATGCAATCCAATGATGATTAAGAGATGAACAAATAAACATTCCTCAAAATTATGATGATCATATTGAAACTCACTGATTTTTCTAAACAATTATGGATAATCAAGTAAAGCCAAGCTGGTTCAGTCCAGTTGTTCATCGTGAAATTTTACTAATAAAAACACAGTTAGACTTACGTTTATTTTCTAAAAATCAGTAAAAATTTTACAGCAAAAATGCGAAGCACATGTACAATAAAAACATGTTTCATTTGATAAAATCGAATTGAACTATTAATCAGACAACAGAAGTCATGTTGATTATTTAGAGACCTTAGAAGCCTTAAATATGACACTAACCAACAACTAATCATAAACTGAAAAATACTTTTGACTTGTTTAACTTTTAACATGCTCTGCTCAGTGTCAACATCAGAGACAAACTGTTTAAAATGTCAGATAGCAAATATGTTAACTGGATTGATAATGATGCATAATATTTTTGTAATATGTTCCAGTAACGTTTTAGATGCTGTTTAGTTTTTATTTGTCATGTTATTACTAAGTAAATTCACACACACAAATGTTAAATATTAGTTTACTTGAGAATTAAAATTTCCTGATAATATGCTCACACCCATGTCATTCATATATATTATATATATATATATATACAGTCATGCCCAAAAATATTGGCACCCTTGCAATTCTGTCAGAAAATGCAACACTTCTCTCAGAAAATTGTTCCAATTCCAAATGTTTTGGTATTCACATCCCTGGATGGGGATGGAAAAGCAAATGTAAGAAAAGAGCACAGTCCCTACAGTCAAACGTGGTGAGGTTCAAAGATGTTTTGGGGTTGCTTTGCTGCTTCTGGCACTGGATGCCTTGACTGTATGGTATCATGAAATCTGATGATTACCAAGGAATTTTGGGCACACCGTAGTGGCCAGTGTCAGAAAGCTGCGTCTCCACCAGAGGTCATGGGTATTCCAGCAGGACAATGACCTGAAAGACACTTCAAAAAGCAAATGGTTACAAACAAAGCGCTGGAGAGTCCTGAAATGGCCAACAATGAGTCCAGATCTGAATCTGAATGACCTGGAGCAGTTTGCAAAAGAAGAGTGCTCCAAAGTTCCAGTAGAGAGGTGTAAGAAACATATTCATGGTTACAGGAAGCGATTGATTTCAGTTTTTTTTTTTTTTCCAATTTTTTATTTTTTTTTTCCACTAGATAAGACCCTTATTTCTTGACTGAACCCATTGATTCTCAAAAAGTTTTATGCAGAAGAATCCTGGAATGTTCTCCTCGAAAACCTACATTTCTTTTCGACTGAAAAACAGACATGAACATCTTTGATGACATGGGGGTGAGTAAATTATTATGGAAAACTAATCCTTTAACACAAAACAAATATCTACTAGGCGGCTTTTTACTTACGTTCTGTATATTTTATTTAAAAATAAAATAAAAGTCTTTACTGATGTATAAAGCAGTTACTTTTTCAATTTGTTTTAGCTACATAAAGCCCTATATAAAAAATACATTAAATTAAAACTCAATTTCAGTCATAACAAAGGTTTAACAAAATAGTGCATTTTGACATTATTAATTAACATAAAAAATTGTCATTTACATTACTAGAAATGTATTTAAAAATAATAATAGATTTGAATGAACTACCACTGTAAAAATTGTAAAAAGTACAGCAGTTAGTAGCCAGGAATAGACTGCAAATGCACAAGCTCAGAGAAATGCTTCCTCAACATGTGTAATGTTCCCATTGTAAGAACTTGAGGAGCTGTGGATATGCTGGAATCAGCAGGTGAATCACAGAGGGATTGTGGGTGTGCATTCTGCACTTCATTGTCTCTCTGACACCAGAAGGTCGTCACGACTCTCTACGCCTCTTACCTCGTCTTGCTCACCTTTTTTTTCAAGTGTACATTAATTCTGCCTGTTTTTCTACCCTATGCTAAGAGGTGCGCTTTAACATCTACCCTCCTCTCTGTATGTAGAGGTGTGGGGATCAAACATGATTCATGGCGCTCAGATATAGGCCCTGAGCCGTTGTGCTAAATAGAGGATAGTCTTAACAGGAACCAGACTTTTGACTACCCACATAATGTCTGGTTAACATCGGAGTTTAGTCTGGCTAAAAACTGCTCACTTAAGGCCCTTGCACACCAAGTACAAAATTTTCATATGCGTTTTTTTTTTCATATTTGTCAAAATTTGTGTTGTGATTATACAAATAATTGGTAATGCATTACAGTAAGTTTCATTACTTAACATTAGTTAATATGAACTAAGAATGATCAAAACTTTTACAGCATTTATAATATAATTTTATAATTAATTTATTAATTTCAACATTTACTAATGCATTATAAAAATGTATAAAAGTTGTGTTTTTTTAACATTTGGTAAATGCACTGTGAACTAACATGAACAAACAATGAACAGCTGTATTTTTATTAACCAACATTAACAAAGATTAATACATAAATTTATTTATTTTTATACATTTAGTGGACTAAGTGGACTATTTTTTTTGATAAACTATTTTATTAACAACATAATGTCTTAAAATACCTTTTAGGGTTATGATAACCAAAACAGTCCTGAGCTAAATCAGGTTTTGATCTCTGTAAACCAAACTATCACTTTAATTAAATTATTTTTTCCCACTAATAAAAATATTTCTCGTTAGCTAGCTCCACACTGGAGAGCTGCTTTATAACAGGAAATCAAGTTGTAATTCTATCTGAAATCGACAGGTTTTTCATGTTAAATACGGCAGAGCTGTTTGGTTTAAGGCTATCTATTGCATAATGGACTATATAAATAAACATAATGTGACTGGACATTACTGGAGTAAGTTAACATTACTGAACTGCAGAGCTCCTGCAAACATCCACATTGTTGTAATCAGATGCTTTCACACTGCTGTCAGTTTTTGTTGTTTATTTCGTTACTGAGTAACTGACTAAATGTATATTTACGTATTCATTCGCTCAGATTCTGCTGCGTTTGCTCTGAAGCACTGTGTATCTTTTTCTCTTGAATTGCATCTAGGAGGGCTGAATTACAGTCTTGCACTACAGCACCACACAGGTCAGACCGCATTATTGCAGGCTCTTACATTACATCATATGAGATCAATCAACTACTCAACAGCAAATATATTTGTCAACAATCTTTTACTGTTGATAATATTGACTAATCTTTTCAGCCCTACATGGTAATTGTGTATAATCTAGCAATAAATGGTTTTAACACCACCCTGCATCATATTTGCTAAATGAAATCCAAACTCCAAAAATAGTCTTGCTCATCAGAAAATCTACCACAAAGATGATTCCTGTCTTCCTCTGAGCCAGATTACAACTATTTGTTCAATTCTCAGCCCATTTTCACATGTATGGATGATTCTAAATACATTATTTGATGCCTAATCTGGATTGTAAGGTTAAAATTATGGCCAGTCACAAGAAAATGCAAATGTGAGCCAGATTTTGTAAAAAAAAAAAAAATAAATTGAAAAAAAAAAAAAATATATATATATATATACAGGTCCTTCTCAAAAAATTAGCATATTGTGATAAAGTTCATTATTTTCTGTAATGTACTGATAAACATTAGACTTTCATATATTTTAGATTCATTACACACAACTGAAGTAGTTCAAGCCTTTTTTTTGTTTTAATATTGATGATTTTGGCATACAGCTCATGAAAACCCAAAATTCCTATCTCAAAAAATTAGCATATCATGAAAAGGTTCTCTAAACGAGCTATTAACCTAATCATCTGAATCAACTAATTAACTCTAAATACCTGCAAAAGATTCCTGAGGCTTTTAAAAACTCCCAGCCTGGTTCATTACTCAAAACCGCAATCATGGGTAAGACTGCCGACCTGACTGCTGTCCAGAAGGCCATCATTGACACCCTCAAGCAAGAGGGTAAGACACAGAAAGAAATTTCTGAACGAATAGGCTGTTCCCAGAGTGCTGTATCAAGGCACCTCAGTGGGAAGTCTGTGGGAAGGAAAAAGTGTGGCAGAAAACGCTGCACAACGAGAGGGGGACCTGCGGAAGCAGTGGACTGAGTCTGGAGTAGAAACATCCAGAGCCACCGTGTACAGGCGTGTGCAGGAAATGGGCTACAGGTGCCGCATTCCCCAGGTCAAGCCACTTTTGAACCAGAAACAGCGGCAGAAGCGCCTGACCTGGGCTACAGAGAAGCAGCACTGGACTGTTACTTTTTTCGGATGAAAGCAAATTTTGCATGTCATTCGGAAATCAAGGTGCCAGAGTCTGGAGGAAGACTGGGGAGAGGGAAATGCCAAAATGCCTGAAGTCCAGTGTCAAGTACCCACAGTCAGTGATGGTCTGGGGTGCCATGTCAGCTGCTGGTGTTGGTCCACTGTTTTTTATCAAGGGCAGGGTCAATGCAGCTAGCTATCAGGAGATTTTGGAGCACTTCATGCTTCCATCTGCTGAAAAGCTTTATGGAGATGAAGATTTTATTTTTCAGCACGACCTGGCACCTGCTCACAGTGCCAAAACCACTAGTAAATGGTTTACTGACCATGGTATTACTGTGCTCAATTGGCCTGCCAACTCTCCTGACCTTAACCCCATAGAGAATCTGTGGGATATTGTGAAGAGAAAGTTGAGAGACGCAAGACCCAACACTCTGGATGAGCTTAAGGCCGCTATCGAAGCATCCTGGGCCTCCATAACACCTCAGCAGTGCCACAGGCTGATTGCCTCCATGCCACGCCGCATTGAAGCAGTCATTTCTGCAAAAGGATTCCCGACCAAGTATTGAGTGCATAACTGAACATAATTATTTGAAGGTTGACTTTTTTTGTATTAAAAACACTTTTCTTTTATTGGTCGGATGAAATATGCTAATTTTTTGAGATAGGAATTTTGGGTTTTCATGAGCTGTATGCCAAAATCATCAATATTAAAACAAAAAAAAGGCTTGAACTACTTCAGTTGTGTGTAATGAATCTAAAATATATCAGAGTCTAATGTTTATCAGTACATTACAGAAAATAATGAACTTTATCACAATATGCTAATTTTTTGAGAAGGACCTGTATATATATATTTTACATATTTTCAGAAGTTTATTGGCATTAAATGGAGTATTTGAAAATATTTTTCCACTCCTAATTTAAGTTACTGCATGTTGTAACTTAAATTATATATTTTAGACGGCAACCACAAACAACGTCTTTGTTCAGGATGTCAAGCAGTACATCAGAACGCAACAAACACTAAATTACCCCCATTATAATCAACAGAGCTGTTTATACTCATCCGTGACACTGCTTGGAGGTTATGTTCAAGTTTGCTGATTGCTGTCAGATTTGAAAAACTAATTGGTGTCGGATATAAAGGATATAACATCAGCAAGTATAAGCAGTAAAGCAGAAACTCTACTGGTTGGCAAATGTTGTACAATTTCCTCTGGCCAGACCTAGTTTAGAAGGGCGTTCAGTTTAAAACTCAGAAGTGTTTTGGGTGTACAGTGCAATATTTAACTGTATTATATTATTATATATATTATATTATTATATTATGTTATTTTTTTTATTTAGTACTGACCTGAATAAGATATTTCACATAAAAGACATTTACATATAGTCCACAATAAAAAAAATAATAATGGTTTTGTAAAAATGTATAAAAATTACTACATTTTAAAGTTTATATATACATGCATACACTGCTTTGTTTTTTTGTTTAGTGATAGTTGTTCATGAGTCCCTTGTTTGTATTGAACAGTTAAACTGCCTGCTGTTCTTCAGAAAAATCCTTGAGGTTCCACAAATGATTTGGTTTTTTGTGTATTTGAACCCTTTCCAACAACAACTATGATTTTGAGATCCATCTTTCTGCACTGAGGAAAACTGAGAGACTCGTATGCAACTATTACAGAAGGTTCAAACACTCACTGATGCTCAGAAAGAAAAAAATCTGCATTAAAAGCCGGGGGGTAAAAACACTTTCTGTTTGAAGATCTGGGTAAATTTAACTTAGTTTGTCTTCTGGAAACACGTAAGTATCTTCTGTAGCTTCTGAAGGGCAGGTCTAAATGAAAAAATATGGTATTTAGGCAAAATATGAAAAATGAAAAATCTTCATTCTGTTTAGAAGTTTACACTCCTGGCTGTTAATGCATTGTTTTCTCTTTTTGAAGCATCAGTGAGTGTTTGAACCTTCTGTAATAGTTGCATATGAGTCCCTCAGTTGTCCTCACTGTGAGAAGATACATCTCAAAATCATACAGTCATTGTTGGAAAGGCATTGTGGAACCTGAAGAATTTTTCTGAAGAATAATGAGCAATTTAACTGTTCAAGACAAACAAGGGACTCGTGAACAACTATCACTAAACAAAAAACACAGCTGTGGATCATACAAGTAACAACACAGTATTAAGAATTAAGGGGATGTAAACTTTTGAAAAGGGTCATTTTTATATTTTTATTTATTTTCCTCTTGTGGACTATATGTAAACATCTTTAATGTGAAATATCTAATTCGAGTCAGTACTAAGTAAAAAGATGCTTTTTTTTTTTTTTTTTTTTTTTTTTTTTTTTTTTTTGGTAAAATTAACATTTTGCTGATTCTTCAAGGTGCATGTAAATTTTTGACCTCAATTTAATTTACTTGAACTGTCTTAAACTCTTGAATATCTGTCAAAGATTCAGTGCTGCAAACTTTGGCAAATTTAGTGACTAGTAGCTCATTTTCTCATTGCATTAGCATGGACACTTCAGCATGAAATGAAATTCACCATATCCATTTTCTTAATGCATGCTGTAGATGTTATTGCGAACAATGTTCATATTTTTACTCTAAATGTCATAACTGAAACTACAGACTTCTCTCCAGTGACGCTTGTAGGACCTCTCCAGTCATTTAGTGCAGATTAGATTAGAGTTTGTCGTTTTGAGAAAGCTCTCTGGTGTGCAGCGTGCATCAAAATGTTTGTTAACACTCGGTGTGTTTCATTTCTACTGAAAATTTTCTACTTTAAAGCACTGTAGAGCATGTCAGACATTTCAAACAACAAGACAGCCTTGACATTTGAAAACAGCACTGATGAGTAAAAGAGGAGAAAACATTGTGCCATTAGAAACACCAACTGTAGTAACTGTGGCATTTTAACAGGCATTTTAATGATCTGTTCATCAAAAATGAAAATTCTGTCATTAATTAGGTAGCAAGCAGTTTTGAGCTTCTGGTTACAATATTTGATGAGTATTATGTATGTGTGCTGATCATTGTTTATATGAATTAAATACTGTAGGTTGTTTTATAAAACCAGAACATCCAAGCATTGTCCTTTGTTCCAGGTCATCCAAGATGTATTTGAGTTTGTTTCTTCATGGGAAGAAACAAAAATGTGTCATATCATCTCTTGTTCACTAATGAATCCTCTTTAGTGAATGGGTGCCATTAGAATGAGAGTCCAAACAGCTGTGAAGCTAAAAGCTGCATGTTTTTCAAGAAACAAACCAACCATTTTCAACTTCAAACTGTTGTTTCTGGCAATAACATGCATCCATAATGCATAATGTTGCTTTTTCAAGTGAAAAAAGTTATCTGAATCAGGAAGGAAATATGCACAGATCAAGAATGATTTACCAGAAGAGTTCTAAATGATGGACTTTTTGACTGAAGGAAGTGGAATTAATGATTATGGACTCACATTTTAGCTGGAAGCAATGGTCCTAACATGCAGCTTTTGCTTTCACAAGATGTTAATTGATGGACTGGAGTGGTTTGGATTAATCGTGGATTATTGTGATGTTTTTATTAGCTTATTCTGATGGCACCCATTCACTGCAGAGGATCTATTTGTGAGCAAGTGATGGAATGACACATTTCTCCAAATCTGATGAAGAAACCAACTCCTCTACATCTTGGATGGTCTGAGGCTGAGTAAATGTCAGCTAATTTTTATTTTTTGGGTGAACTATTCCTTTAAGAGATGACTCAAATCATTAAGAATCTGTTAAGGAGCCACATTTAAATTTGAAATACAGTCCTAGACTTCCTATTGCACTTTGAAGTAGAAAAATGTGTCTGATATCAAAAGTAATTGTAATCAAAATATCAAGGAGTAATATCATATCAAATATCAAGAGTATGTAATTGACCAACTACCACAAAAAAAGTGTCTGACTAAGGAGAAATCCTTGTTTGTAGTAGTGCATAGTGGTCCCTGGGTTTCTCCAGCATTTCAGCTTTAAGAGCTGCATGTGCACTTCCTGTGAAATTACAGCACAGATGGGTAAATGTCAATGAAATGTCCTGAATAGATCATCACCATAATGTGTGTCAGGACATAAGTCTTCCCATTTCTCCGCCCGCTTGGCTGTCTTCAGTGCTGCGTATTGACAGATCACTGTGACATGATTAAAACGGCAATGTTTCAAACTGTCAGATTAATATAATTTAAGGTCCAGCTGCTTCTGCGGGTGCAGCGTTATTGCACAGAGGTAGTACCGCTTTCTGTTTTCACCCTCAGTCAGTATTCCTTATCATTTTTGTTCTAGCTCAGGAAAACCTAGTTTTATTGGTCAGAAGCTTCAGCTACCTGAACAGAAACACTTAGTGGACCGAAACTGTTTCAGTTTGCCATTTTGACAGAAAAATAAAACTAATTCAGTACAGAACAGTTCTTAAATCACATTTATTACTGTAGTGCTTTATGTAATACAGATTGTTTTAAAGCAGCAAAGTAATAAACAGGAAAACAATGTTAAAGTTGAAAAATGTGTCAATTATGAAACAAACTCATCTGTATAGCAGTTCTACAGCAGACAAGTGTCATTATTCAGCTTAGGTCAGTTCAATGTTTTTTCATTTCAGTTCAATAATAGTATTAGCAATGATTGTGTTGAAAAGTTCAGCAATGTCAGATAAGTTTAGCTATAGTAAACTCAATATCAGACTGTAACATTTTGGTTTATTTTATGCAATAACCTAAGTTGTATTCATTTGTGTATTGTATGTATGTATGTATGTGTAATTCATAATTCATTTTTTTTTTTTTTATTAAAATATAAATAAATTATCCAGAGGGGCATTAAAGTCTGAAACTTGAAAATGTGGATTTTTCTTTTAATTTAAAATACAAATTTAGAGCCTAAATACAATCAAGTAAAAAATCTAGAAAAACAGAAATAAATTATCCCGTGGGGCCTTAAAAATGCAGATTTTTCATAACATAAAATATTTAAGATTCTGCATTTTCAGATCACTAATCAAAGTGAATTAGTGATTGTTTTTTTTTTTTTTTTTTTTTTACAGTTTTTCTGATGATACATTTAGCAATAAAATATTGAACTAGAAAATAATGCAAAAGAACTTGATCACTAGTTCCTTCACAGTGAAACCCACAGGTTTTTTTTTCTAATGATCAGTGTTTAAGTAGTTGGATTTAGGGGTGCGCCGATCCCATATTCCGTATCGGTATCGCTCCAATATTGCCATTTTCTTCCGAATTGGAGTATCGGTCAGACGAGACTGATCCAAATCCAATATTATGAGAATACTGTGTTATTGCGTATATTGTGTTATTGTTAAGCCCCACAAAAGCCACAAACACATTATAAAGCACCCTAAAGTTTTCGTGCATTAATTTCAAGTGTTCTGAATCTGTTCCATAGTTTAATGTGAGGTACAGATTAACATTTAAGTCATGTTCACGTAAACTCTTCTCTCTTTTGCCGCTGTCTGTCATCCTCCATTCAGCATTCAAAATGCGCGTCGCGTTTGGTTACGACAGTCAAGACGATAAAACTCTCCCTATTATATCCAATCTGTGAATAAAGATCAATGGTCTTGCATAAAACGACTTGCTGGATTTTAGTGCTGTTTCTAAATCGTGTTACTTTTTACCGGGGGTCTGTTGGAGCCTTTCGTATAATAATCTTTAATACTTTTGCGAAATCATATGGTGCTGCCTCAATGCTGTGCTATACATTTAAAAGAATTGTCTTTTAATTTTATAATATATTTATATATTATAATTTTACAAAAATACAAAGAGCAATGTGTATTATTTTACCAGATTTAATCTTACACTTATTCACTTTAAATTGTTCCCTATTAAATAATGATTTTTTTTTTATAATTTTAGATATAATAATTTTTTCTAGAGTAACTTTTACTACTGAATTATCCACCAACCTAGTTTATAATAGTATTTTTTTATTCATTTTTATTCATATATTCATTTGTTGTTTTTCTTTACAATAACATTGTCTATATTTAGTAGAGTGATGGTGAACACACATTCAACACTGATTTAGAAAAAAAAAACTGCACTAGTATCAGATTGATATTGAAATCGGTAGATACTCCGAATTGTTGGTATCGGAACGGGATCGGTTCTGAAAAAGTGTTATCGAGCCAGCCCTAGATGGATTCCAGCGTAATTTAGTTCAGATTTGAGAAATTATCCTGGCAGGAGCAGTATGAGAAGTGTGTTCCTTCATTTCCCTTTCTCATCTTGTGTTTTTTCTTCCTCTCTTTGTAGTGTTGTGGATGTCTGGGAGAAGGACATTAGCGTTCATCCTCTGCCGCTCCCTCAGAGCTCATGCGAAGAGCTCCAGAAGCTTCTGATGTCCAGCACCTCCAGACTGCCTGCATTCCTGCGATGCATGAACTCATATCAGGTCACATACCGCTCTGACCACATGCATGCTCAAACACATGACTGCTTAGTCATTATACTTCATTATATCCAACTGATCTTTTACATTACATTTTTTTCATTTAGCAGATGCTTTTATCTAAAGTGACTACAACCGTACCATATTGACCAGAATATTAGACGACCATGGTTATAAAATGACCACGTTTTGTGTTTTATTAAGAAACAAAAAAAAACTCACTCATTTTAATTATATAATAACTAGGCTATCCATCTCATAGCAGCTTACCAACCTTTCATTGTAGTCTTCAAATCTGGGTACTGTCTTATGTTTTAAAATCACTTACAGAGAAAGTTTGGTTCCATCAGGCAAACATGACAGTCAAGATTTATGCTGCTGTAAGCTTTTCCTTTTCTTTTGTTTTCAATCACATTGTTCTAACATTACAGACAAACATTACATATTTCTTTGCACACATTTGTTTTCCACAATACAAAAATATCATTTTATCCTATTCTCAAAAAGTCAGTATTGAGAGATTAACTCTCACAGAACTTGTGAGGGGAAAAAAAACTTGCAATTACTTTTTTTTTTTTTTTTTTTTTTTTACTGTAATTATACATGCACAAAGCACAAATAGTTTTACTGTGTACTACATTGTTTATTTTCCTAGTTATTTACCTATTGCTGCTCACACATTCACAGAAAGAGCTTACTTCTATGGTGCAAAATGGGGATTTACACTGAGTTTATTCTTATTGTTGTTAAATTATGTAAGAATAAAGGAGCAATTCTTGTTATGGTTAAATTGTATGGCTAACAAGGAATACAAACAGCACTGAGATCCATATAGTCACTGTTTGTTTTTTAGGCCTCAAAAAAGATGTATACGTAGATGTGTAGGCAGTTTCATGTTTCTAGATGTCTTATTGTTGTAGTGTAAATTGTGAAAGGAAAAAGGGGCCAAATACTGAGCCCTGAGGTACCCCAGTTGTTAGTTGAAACTTAATCTTAATTCAAAAATCGTAAACTTCCCATCTTAATTATATAACAATTAGGCTATACATCTCATAGCAGCTTACCAACCTTTCATTGTAGTCTTCATATCTTGGTACTGTCTTATGTTTTTAAATCACTTACAGAGAAAGTTTGGTTCCATGAGGCAAACATGAAATGACAGGAAGAGCTTACTTCTAAGGTGCAAAATGTGGATATACACTGAGTTTATTCTTATTGTTGTTAAATTATGTAAGAGTAAAGGAGCAATTCTGGTTATGGTTAAATTGTTTGGCTGACAGGGAATACAAACAGCACTGAGATCCATATAGAGGCTTTTCAAACTTGAAATTGTTAACCCTGGGTCATCAGGTACAGGTACGCAGTGCCCGCGATAACCTCCCTGTGCTGAGTTACATCGTATCATGTGTCGAAGATAGCCAGAGATATTGTCAAAAGCATCAAATATTGGCAATATTAAGAGGATTTAGCAATTCCAATTAATGTAGGCCTGTTACATTCTTCTTCTTATTATTATTATTATTATTTCATAGCGAATCACCGCATAATAACAAAATAAATAAAAGGATAATAAAAGACTAGGCTATTAGCTTACACCTCATTAAAAATGTTTTTAAAAAGTTTTTTTTAAAACAGGGTTATTCATTTATACAATTAATTATATACCTATAATTAAAATTATTACCACTGCAGTCATTAATGAAAATTAAGATCAACTTTATTTTTATGCACTGATTTTCAAAAACAACCTGTTTAACGCAGAATACGTTTCTTCTCATGTTTTATAGGGCCACAAGAGACAGTTATATACCGTTATCAGCATATGTTGAAGTAGATTCGTCTTTCGCCGTCTCTGAGAGCGCCCTTAATGCAGCTTTAGAAAGCTTGGCGTTTTTACTTTCACTTTCGGTATAGTGAATGAGATACATTCACCAGCATAACTATTGTGCAAAGTTTGCACGTTGCTTGTGTGATATCCATTGGCCCGCCTGCATGGTTTAAAACAGAAATATTTCCAATAATGCGACGTAAACACCTCCAACTTGCGGTTTTGCGTTTTCCGCTGCACTATGTCTTCTGCCATGCATCCAGCAGCAACAAGCAAACACCGCTCCATTTCACACTGAACAAACAAGGGGCCAAATACTGAGCCCTGAGGTACCCCAGTTGTTAGTTGATGTGATTTAGATATACAAACATGGCTGAAGCCTACACTGTGACCCCCCTCCCCCACCTGGGACAATCAGATCACCTTTCTTTGTTCCTCATCCCCAAATATTCACCCCTCATCAACCGTGTGAAGCCATCAGTGAAGACCATCAAAGTGTGGCCAGCGGGGGGAGACCTCACACTCCAGGACAGGTTTCAAAATACTGACTGGAGTATGTTTGCTTCTCAGGCCACATGTGGCTTTTACACGGACATAAACGGCTATACTTCCTCTGTTCTGGATTACATTAACACCACCGCAGACAGTGTTACAACTCAGAAGCAGATCACCACATACCCAAATCAGAAGCCATGGATGAACAAGGAAGTGCGCCTCCTGCTGTGGGCACGCAACACAGCCTTCAGATCAGGAGATGCACAGGCCTACAGCACATCCAGGGCAGATCTGAAGAGGGGCATCAAAAAGGCCAAACACTGCTACAAGCTAAAGATAGAGGATCACTTTTCCAACTCTGACCCTCGACGCATGTGGCAGGGCATCCAGGCCATCAGTGACTACAAACCCAGCCATTCCACCCTAACAGACACAAATGCCTCTTTCCTGAACGAGCTCAATGACTTTTATGCTCGCTTTGAGAGAGACAATAGAGGATCTGCCACCAAGCTTACATCTACAAATAATCACCAGTCCATCACACTGACCTCCACAGATGTGTATACTGCACTGAGCCGGATCAACACGCGCAAAGCTGCTGGACCAGACGGCATCCCTGGACGCGTACTTAGGGCATGTGCGGAGCAGCTCGCTGGGGTTTTTACAGACATTTTTAACATGTCCCTCGCTCAAGCAGCTGTGCCAACTTGCTTTAAATCCACCTCCATTGTGCCAGTGCCAAAACACTCTAAACCATCATGCCTGAATGACTACCGCCCTGTAGCACTCACACCCGTTATCATGAAGTGCTTTGAACGGCTGGTCCTGGAACACCTGAAAAACTGTCTCCCGTCTGCACTGGACCCACTCCAGTTTGCATACCGGAGCAATAGGAGCACAGAGGATGCAGTCTCCATAGCGTTACACTCTGTACTCACACACTTGGACAATAAGAACACTTATGCACATATACTGTTTGTCGACTTCAGCTCGGCATTCAACACCGTCATCCCCTCCAAGCTAATCACTAAACTTGGAGATCTGGGCATTAACACCTCACTCTGCAATTGGATTATGGACTTTCTGACCAACAGACCTCAGCATGTTAGGTCAGGCCTCACTTGCTCTACCACCATCATGCTCAACACTGGCGTACCACAAGGCTGTGTGCTGAGCCCTTTCCTCTACTCCCTCTTCACCCACGACTGCAGAGCCTTGAATGGATCAAACACCATCATCAAGTTTGCAGACGATACTACGGTGATCGGTCTCATCAGCAACAACGATGAGACTGCCTACAGGGAGGAGGTCCAGCACTTGGCTACATGGTGCACAGAAAATAACCTGCTCCTTAACACCACCAAAACTAAGGAGCTGATTGTAGACTTCAGGAAGGAGAGAGGAGGCACACATGATCCCATCCACATTAACGGGATGGCTGTTGAGCGTGTTCCTGGGGACCCACATCTCAGAAGACCTGTCCTGGACCACCAACACCTCCAGCCTGGTCAAGAAGGCCCACCAACGGCTCTTCTTCTTGAGGACACTGAAGAAAAATCAGATGTCCCCAGCCATCCTGGTGAACTTTTACCGCTGCACAATAGAGAGCATACTAACCAACTGTGTCACAGTCTGGTATGGAAGCTGCTCTGTTGCGGAGCAAAAAACACTGCAGCGGGTGGTGAAAACTGCCCAACGCATCACTGGGACTCCACTCCCTGCCATCAAAGACTTGCAGAGGAAAAACTGCCTGCGTCGTGCACGCAGTATTCTTAAGGACTCCTCTCACCCCGCCCACAGACTGTTTTCTCTCCTGCCTTCCGGCAGGCGCTTCAGGAGCCTCCGGACTAGAACCAGCAGACTGAGGAACAGCTTCTTTCCTAGAGCTGTCTCCTTACTGCCCCTCATTGATTCCACTGCATCTCCTTCACACCTTCACTTCCCTCATCCTCCTCATACCTCTTTAATCAACCATAACCTTTGTATTTGCACTATTAACTTGTATTTGCACTACATGATCACTCATATGCACTAAGGGACTTTAAAACCACCTAAGGGACTATTCTAATGCTCATTTGCACTACCTGTCTGTCTTCACTCTCAATCATTGTATAATTGCAGCATATATTATACTGCAATTCACTACTCAATCCACTGCACTGATACCTCGGATGAACATCTGATCAAAATTTCACCTGCAGTATTTAATATTCTATTCAGTATTTAATATATACTGCACTTCATTGCACATTTTACTACATTGTAAATATCCCATTTGTAAATATCCCATCTGTAATTCCTGCCTATAGTACATAACCATCTGTATATTATGTTCATAGTATGTATCCATCTGTAATTATTACCATAGAACGCTTTATCTACATTTAAATTATTTAACTTATATCCTGCACTTTACTTCTTATTGCACTTCTGGTTAGACCTAAACTGCATTTCGTTGCATTGTACTTGTACATGTGTAATGACAATAAAGTTGAATCTAATCTAATCTAATCTAATCTAATGTGTCTTCAAACCAAAATTCCCCTTAAAAAAATCAGGCTATGACATAGGACTTTAAGCAGTCAAGTGCTGTTCCCATAATGGTCACCATCAAAAGGACAGACAGGAACACCTGGTGATTTACCGTGTCAAACGATGCGAACAGATCCAGCAGAATAAGGATGGATGATAGCATCTAGATTTTATCTAAAAGTTTTGTTAACCATCACCCCATCTGACAGCATTTTTAATTGCCCACCTTCAGCTAAGCTTACATTAGTACCTCTCATCTGCATCGCTTAAGCTGTAAAAGCCTTGGAGTGGAAAAGATGAATGCTTTTCAATAGCCTAATATATCAAAACAAAATATAACATCTCTTTGAAGCAGATGTGCGTTGTTATCAGGCAGATAGCCTGCTTGAAACGCTCGCCTCAGTTTCTGTGGTTTCTCCAGCATATTTGCTCCCAATTAAGGAAGCAAAACATCTGTCTCTTGGCAGTCTTTTTCCCCCAGCTCACTGTGAAGAGTTTCAGGGCTTGACCCATGGAAGAAAATAATGCTGATGTGCAGCTTTATCCTCTTCAAAAGAGTGTAGATTTGCATTTGCATTCTTATTGAGAAAGAAGTGTGCAAGGGGAGTTTTTGTAAGGTCTATAACGCTTGAGGTGTGAGGGAACGAGCCTGCTACCAGTTTTTAATAATTAATAATGATGTGGTGCATGTGTAGTTTTGAAACAAAATTCAGCTGAGGTCATTTACAGGGTGACTGAAATTACAAAAGCTTTGTGTTACATTAAACAAGCTTCTTTTTTGGTCCTCCTTTTGTTGTCGTGGTTTATTTTGACCTCGTTTCTCATGCTAGCAACATGTTTGCGCTGCTGTAGCTGTCGGAGGCATTGAACTTTCTCCACCAAGTGGAAAACTATCACTCATCCTGCCAATTTTTGTAGTGCTCTGATGATAAAATGACAGACAGGCATCATCAAGCACATGTGCCTCTGGGAATGCTGCGTAGAGTTCATTCAACGCCTTTGTTGTGCTGAAAACAAGCAGACACTCACAACACACTGACCTATATAGATAATAAAAGGTTATTGTTGATCAGGCTTACATCAATAGATGTTTTCTAATGTTGATCCAGGTAATATCTGATAGGATCAGAACTTCAGAGACACATTATTTAAAGAGTCTACATTCATATGTTATGATGTGATAGTTTGGTTTGCATCAAATTTAAACTAATTTCTTGTTTAATTACTGTTATATACACATTTAGAATTATAGATTATATATTGTAAAATATTTTACAAGTCTTTACTGTCACTTTTGAAGAATGTAGTGCATCCTTGCTGAAGAAAAGTGTAATTTGAATGGTAGCGTATACAGCTACAGTGGTGTACAACACTCGGCTGTAGTCTGATGAATGTAATTGAAATACTACTGGCAGTGTAAGGCTCACTGAAGGCCGAGAGGAACCCACAGCAGGGATGAATCCTTGAGCCAGAGTTCATCATAATTTATCACAGGGCTCAAGGCCTGCATTGAAGCTGACTTGGTTAAATGTCGCTACTTTTTGTTTGCCACATTTTTTTACATTATGCTGTCAAAGTACAGTGGCCATTTGTGGCATTTTTTAATTTTTAGGTTGTTACTGTAAATCTGTAAAGATCCCAGAATTAGTAATTTCTTAGCTGATGGACAAAATGATAATGCTGCTGTTTTTGAAGTTAAACTCAGCTTTATGCAACAGCTTAATGTACACATGTTTGGGGTCAGTAAGATTTTATTGTATTTTTTTAAGAAGCTAATGCCTTCATTCAGCAAGGATGCATTAAATTGATCAAAAGTGGCAGTAAAGACATTTACAATGTTACCAAATACTCTTTTTTTAAATAAATGCTGTTTTTTAAACTTTCTATTCATCAAAGAATCCTGAAAAATAAAATGTATCGTAGTTCATCAAAAAAAAAAAGAGAAATGTTTCTTAAGCAGCAAATCAGTATATTAAAATGATTTCTAAAGGATCATGTGAGACTGAAGACTTGAGTAATGATGCTGAAAATTCCGCTTTGATCACAGCAGTCAATTACATTTCAAAATGTATTAACAAAATAAGAATCAGTTTATTTAAATTGTGATATTTCACAGTATTACTATTTTTACTGTATTTTTGGTCAAATAAATGCAGATAGTTGCTTATCCCAAATTTTAAATGGTAGTGTATCTGAACACTCCAAAACGTCTTGAAAGCATAAAAATAGTTTGTTATTATCAACCTTTTTGACCAGCGAAACCTAGTTTAGTGTGAAATGAAATTTTGTAAAAGAAAAAAATAAATAATAATAATATATTTGATGGTCCATTGAGATGAAGAATTAAGAGAAAGAATTAAAAAAGACACAGCTAATATTAATTCCGACACATTACAATGTGGAATATAGTATTTCATGCATTAGGTTATATATTTGAGTGGTGTCAAAATTAGCGCATTAACGCAGGCGATTCATTTTTTTATTTTATAGCGTTAAAAACGCAATTAACGAATGGGCGGGGCTAGTCACTCACAACTTCTAAAGAATTGCGTTTATTTAGACGCAGGGCGTCTTTACGAGCACATCAAATGAGAGATTTTTCAGACACGCTCTCCAAATTTACTTCAGCGCCAGACGCGAGTCAAACAAACTTGCTGAAGGGCACAGGTAGCTATATGACATTTATTATAAATGGTTTATGTGAAGATTGTTTCAAGTTCACTTAAATTAGAAGTTTTTAAGTCTAATAAATGTTAAAGTGATAGCTCTCAATTATACTGTGGTTTTGAATGGTTGTATTCAATGGTTAAATATTAGGGGGAAAAATAGAGACATCAGTTAGAATCAGTGATACTTGCCTTCAGTCACAAAAAAAGATGGCATTTAACAAATATCATAAATATATATGTTCTTTATGTTGTATGTACTTTAATTTGAATCATGAATGTGAAATTATTACAATATAAAAGTATAATTAAAATCTTTAATGTCAGGTAGGATTAATCGTGATTAATTTTTTTTATCGATTGACAGCACTAATATTTATATTATATACTGCACATTTATGCATGTAATAGGTATTACAGATGCTCTATGGTTTTTTGTACAGTGTACATACTGTACTATATACTGCATACATTGTAAGAGTAGTATATTGTATTGTGATCTAAACATAATCTGTCTATCCTCTATCTATAGGTGGCCTACATGCGGATGTGATGCCCTGAGCTCAGAAACCACTGGAGGAGCAGTTTATCATCACAGTGCAGAGACGCATGGAGTCAGATAGTCTATGAAAACCTTTTTTTTTATAAAACCTTTAGAGTTGTGTTATTTTTTTATATAGTATACAAAGCTCTAAATGATTTGAGAATAGAGTGACTTGTATATCTTTTTAATAGATATTTTGATGACAGGTGTTGTCTGGCAATCTGTACCCATGTAAATACCCATCCTGCTTCATTACAAGCACATTAAATGTCATTCCATGCACTCTTAAAACATGTTGCTGGTTTGGGTTCACTTTCTATCTTAGGAACAGTGTGCTTTCTCCAGAGTTTATGAGTTTGCAGAAGTGTGCAGCCCATTGAGTGGTGGGAAACACTGTGTTCCCAGAAGTGACTGAGTAAATATATTCATAGATCTTTCTGAATATGCTCAGAGCTCACTGTGCTTCATCACACATCAGGATGACAGATGGGAACACACTTTTTCTTTACAAGCGCCTGGGTCATCAGGGTGCTTCGCTTTGTGTGGAACGCACAGAAATGTACAGAAATGTTGTATTGCTTTATTTTAAAACCAGCATAAAGTCTACTTGTATTATTGCTGCTATTATAATTTTTTTCTTTGAAACATTTAATTATTTGTCAAATTTTAAAGCAGTCTGAAGAACACTGAGGACCGATCTGAATGCTCACACTCTGAAATACACAAACCATCATGTTTCTTCACCAGAGAGCTACAAATACAATATATTGTCTATTGAGTTCATAAATTCATAAGAAAAAAAAAAAAACATAAGATGAGGACAAGCTTGATTAATAGCAGCTGGTTTTAAATATGGGAATGATGCACATTGCTTCATTTGATGTAAAAATAAAAATAAAAAAGGAAAATTAATCAAATCAAACTGTGATTGTTGACCTAAAACAGTTTGAGTGTTTTCTAATGTTGATGCATTACAAAAACAGTTCATTTGAATTATAATAATATTGCATATTTTACAAATATATACAGTTGTGACGAGCATAAGACGCAGGTTGCGATTTGTCGGGCGGGGGATTTCCCCCCCTCTGGTCTATGCATCCCTGCCTCTGCTGAATTATTTTGATCTCCTAAGTCCGGTTGTGAATCAAATGATTCGCCATACGCGCTTCAAAGCCCGATTCTGAATCAAATGATTCGCGATACGCACTTTAAAGCAGTGTTAATTTCGTTGACAAATAATTTTCGTCATTAACTTCGTCAACGACATTTTTTTCCACAGACGAAAAAGAAACGATAACGAACTAAAATTCTTCTTGAAAGACAAAAACTATGACAAAAATCTACAGGCATTTTCGTCAACGAATAAAAACGAGACGAAAAAATTGAGGAGGGACGATATGTAAAGAGATTCATTCAGAAAACTCTGTTGTGTAGTAGGAGGTTAGATGCGTACAAACCGGCGGGACACATAAATACACTTGCTGCACCTCTTATAAAATGCTCAAAAATATCAATATGTAGGAGAAGTGCAGACATATGGATACATTTGACGACGCAAGAGAGAACTCAATTCAGTCTTGTTTTCTGAGCGCAGACACCGAAGCATACACACAGAAAACACGTCTCACACTCTTTTGCGTTGCATGAACTGAGAAATACACACAAAATGATCTCGAATTGTCCGTTTTGACGAGTATTCACGTAAACACAGCCAATTACGTCTTAAATGAACGTAAACAGTAGGGAGAAAGGGTATCAGTACAACGCATCCATTGCATTCGTGCATTCGATTTTAAAGGGATAGCAACCAAATTTAGTTGCTATTGTCGAAGTCACTGATGTTAACTAAGCAACTGCTCTTAACTGAATCACTTACATAGCCATAAAGATTAATCTAAATTAATTTATAGTAAATGTCTGTTTGAAAGAATGAAGAATATGGTTAACAAGTTTCTATAAAGAATGCATAAATTAGCCGATATAACCATTGGCATTTAATTGAAGAGAAGACCTTGTTCTTTATGAGAAGTGGTTTTATTTAATTTTAATATTAAGGCATGTTGTTTTTCACCACAGTTAAATTGTGTTTATCATGATAAAACCTTAAAATCAAACCTATATAATGAGTTTGGAAATTTTAGAGAAATTCTTAATAAATGCATTGCACTGTAACTAAACCCATTAAGTTTTAGCCGACTAAATTTATTGTAGATTTAGTCTACAATAAACTAAACTCTATATAACTAAAATCTTATATTTCGTCGACTAAAACTAAAAACAATTCAGATGACTAAAATATGACTAAAACTAAATGCCATTTAAAAACTAAAATTTCAAAACTAAATCAAATTTTGTTGTTAAAATTAATACTGCTTTAAAGTCCCGTTCTGAATCAAATGATTCACCGTACGCACTTTGATGTCCCGTTTTAAATCAAATGATTTGCGATACGTGCTTTGATGTCCCATTCTGAATCAAATGATTCGTGATCCGATTGGAGCGCTTTGAAACAGTGAATCATTTTGTGATGCATTTGTTTATTGATTCAGAGTTTCAAAAAGCTTCATTGATAGGCTACTGTGGTCTTTGCTCGCTTTCTCTATAATAATTTATTTGCTGTTCGAAATGAAATAGTTACAATTAATAGGCCTAACTTACAATGTTTTTATTAAATTGTGATCATGTTAGACAGTTTCCGTCGTATTAAAAACATTTCATGACATGACACTCATTATCTGGTACTTGCCTAAAAAGACAGGTATATAATGTGTGTTGTTAACAGATTACACTAACATTAGGTTACTTAGGCTAAAGCCTTACTGGAGTTGGGTCAACCTCCGCCTATGGAGAGAGAAAAAAACTTTCAAAAGCATAAGACGCACAAAATCTTACCAACCCCAAACATTTGAAGTGTGAGTATATATAGGTTGAAAGCTTAGGAGGAGTTACAGTCAGAAATATTTTGAAAAACCCCAACACACGTTTATAAAATGCTATTATTTTCCTGATTGATGGGTTAGATGTTTATACAGCATGATTACATTAGGTGTAGGGCTGATATTGAGTTTGATAGGAATGTTGTTCCAGAACCAACATCAGATGTTGATAAATCACGCTGTGTAAAGCGAAGTGAGTGTGTGTATTTATGAGTACAGTGAGCTGATATTTTTCATAGGGCTGCTGTGCCACTGAAAGTATGAATAAGCTAATTAAACACATGTACTAGTGAACTGTGACAGGCCTCTATGAATAGCACTACTTGACTAATTGTAGGAGAAATGGCACAAACTGTACTTTGACATTTTATTAGAACCGCTAGCATACTATAAATAGAGTGGAAAGAATTATGGAAAGACCCACTATAGATGAGATATATACCACAGACTTTAACAGCCCAGCTGTTTGGTATTTTAAGAAAGACAGTCTTTACGATCATGACGGCAAACACAAAACTTCATCAGTGAAGGGCGAAAACTGAAAGCGAATGGCAAAGGCAAACCTCAGTAAACAAAAAACGAGCACAGAGAACTTCACAAAGCCAACAACCATGAAAGACCTAGAATAGCTAAAACTTTTAATACAGACACCAAAGTTAAAATGAGAAAAAGATGAGTCATGATTATAAAACCTGGACAGTCGGAGCACCAAGATGAATTTCATCTTATATATTTATGACTAAACATATGTAAGACATATATGTTAACATTTGAAGTGGATCAAAAAAAAGTTAATCAAAGAATGGGTATTGTTTAGGTTTTTAACAACTTTAATGAAAGGTTTTGATACACTTTAAATGTACTATATGTGCGTGTGTGTGTGTATGTGACTTTAATGGAACTGTTTGACTTTCAAAACAGCTTCATTGTTCTATAATGTTTTCCTAGTTCTCAATTCTGTTTTGATATACAGTATATTGTGCCATTCCTCAAGTAGATCCTTCAGTTTTAAGGGAGATGGATGAATTCTGGTTTGCACTGTTGAACACACTCCCGTGGGGAAAATCTGGTAACTTTTATCTTTAAACAGCAAAATCTAGTGTCATGTTTCAAACGCTCCTGTCTTATGGATAATTCCATTACTTTATTAAGACTAAACTGTCAGGAAAAAAAAAAAAATCTGTCATTATTTACTCACACTCTGATGCCACATAACCACTATTATAGCAGAGGTGGTGAAAAGAAAGTATACATAACTAAAATAAATAAATGATAACAAAAATCAGTAAACACAATTATATAAAAAAGATACCATATCAAATTACACTTAACTAAGTTGTAAGATAACTTTTTACAGTATTTTTATATAGTTTTCTTTACAATAAGTCCGTTTGTAAAATGTCATCTCTACCAGATATTCCACAGTCAACTGTAAGTTGTATTATTGGATGGTGGAAGTGAACAGCAGCGACGAAGCAGAAAACCATGTAAAGTCATAGACCGGAGCCACCGAGTGCTGAGGCGCATGGTGCGTAAAAGTCACCAGCGCTCTGCTAATTCCAGTGCTGAAGACTTCCAGACTTCCATTGGCATTAATAGCAGCACAAAAACTATGCATCAGGTGCTTTGTGGAATGGGTTTTCATGGCCAAACAGCTGCTTGCAAGTCTCACATCACCAAGAGCAATGCCAAGCGTCTGATGGAGTTAGTAAACCATGCCAAAACTGACTCTAGAAACCCGTGGAAACCTGTTCTGTGGCAAGACAAATCACACTTCTCTTTATGGCAGTCTCATGATTGAGTCTGGGTTTGGCAGATGCCAGGAGAACATTATCTGCCTGACTGCATTGTACCAACTGTGCCAATGTTTGGTGGAGAAGGGAGCATAAACTAAGACTAATAAATGCTTTAGAAGTATTTTTTATTGTTATTTATTGTTAACCAAAAGGGTGATAGAGTGGAGAGAACCTTAGGCACATATCCATGTCTTGGTTTGAGGATGACTTGACAGTCATTAGGCACAAACTCAAGGCATGAAGCACTAGTTGACAGTGCTTGTAAGTCACCCACTCGCTTGACCGACGCTTATGCCAGAAGTAGGACAACTTACAACAGGGGCTGTAAGTCGACTGACTAGAGGGGCACAAAGGGAGGCCCTCATAGGGCTCTAAGGTATATGGAAAAGTCCCATGTCGGCACAAAATAACGACAAGGTGGGTTCAACCTCCGAGCTCCCCTCAAGAACTTAACGGCCAGGCCATTTTTGCTGAGTGACTGGCCAGCCACGATTTTTCAGGATTCACTGCGATGGCTGCCACATACACTTTGAGTGTGGAAGGTCAACACAGATGACAAATCACAAGAGGATGAGTCCTCAATCTGTGCTGCACACCAGCTAGAGAAGAATGACCATTAAAGGACGAAGAGGCGCCTGCTTCCAAAATGGTATTAGCCACCCTCATTGGGAGCTGTAAAAGCTTGTGAGAGGGGCTACCGATAGCAGTGAGAGTTGTTGTCTGAGGCAAAGAGGTACACTTCTGCCCTCCAAAAGACAGACCAGATCCTTTGAACCACTTGGGAGTGTAGTCTCCACTCTCCCGGAGCTACACTGTCCCGGGACAGCATGTGGCTTGGCATGTGGACTCCCCTTAGCACTGTGCCCATAGAAGGAAAAGGGAGTGTCACCTAACACCACCTTGGTGATTTATAAAAGCTACCACCGTCATGTTGTCTGAGTGGACCCCCCTCAAGGCTGGAAGGAAGGTTTTTAGGACAAGAAACACCAATATCCATAGGCCGTTGATGTGCAGATGCTGCTCCAGGCTGGAAAAGCCAAACAACGCTGTGCCCTCGTACAGTGCTCCCCAATCTGAGTTGGAGGCATCTGTCATCAATACCTTCCTTCTGGAGGTCAATCCCAACAGAACGCTCGTCTAAAACAGGCGAGGGTCTTTCCAAGGGGCCATGACTCTGACACAGGTGGTTTACCCTCACGTGTGGGATAGTCATCAGGCCTTGAGCCAAAACAGGAGGGGCCATATGTGGAGCAGGGCCAATGGACTTGCAGAGGAGGCTGAAATGATGCCGAGCATCCTCTGAAAAACTCTGAGGGGACAAGAAGTCCCAATTCTAAATGACCCCTCATGCGCTGAACTGTCAGTGAGGAAGTAGTGATTGTAAAAGCCTGACTTGATGTTCGTTAAAAGAAACTTTATGGCCCCTTTTACAAGCACACTTTGTACTGCGGCCTGGTGAATGTGAAAGTCGTTGCCCCGTACCAAAGTTTGGATGACACCTCTAAAACAACAGGGTCTATGAGCGAACTGGAGTGAGTTGCCTTGTTCTCTGGTCTGCAGGACCCAGCTTGACATGCCTGGGATGGCTTCCCAAGTCTGGAATCAGGTGGCAAGTAGCTGCAAGGAGGTGGGAAACTGACATTTGTGGTAGTGAGAAGAGGAGAAGTGTTCCTTTGTGTATGTAGGTCCAGGAGATCAAGCCGCTTGCAGCTGATGAGGGACGCTGATCCTCACGTGTGAAATACACAGGCAAATCTACACTGTAAACCCGAACAGTGAAATTAATTAAATGAAATGAGTTGATTTCACTCAAATAATAATGAAAGTTCATTGGACTTAATTGAAATAAGTTCTGTAAACTCAAAATGTCGTTGTAGTAAGCTGAACTTAAAATGATTGAGTTTTCTAGTTCCCAGCATGCTTTGCATCAGACAACATGGAAAATAAATGTTGAAATTAAGTGTTATTTTGTGTGTTTTTGCACAAGATTAATGTAGAGAGACACAAGTTAGTACTTAAATGTTGTGTTATGTTAGGATTTACATAAGTTTCTCTTATGTTGGTTTTGTAGTGTTACCGTTGTGGTAAAGAGTAGAGCCTGTGGTTAGGTTGAGGATGGACAGTAACTAAAAAACTTAACTAAGTATTTTTTGGGTGACTAAGTATTTAAAGCTGGGAGTAATTAAAAAATGTAAGTTAATTGCAATCAAATTGTATGAGCAAGGTAATTCTGTATTTAAAGTTGGGAGAAATTATTTTGCATGAGTACAACAAACTCAAAACTAGATGTTTCTGCTTACTTAAAATTGGACATTTCACAACTTAAACAATTTGATGTAACTGATTACCTCAATTTTTTTGCGGGGAGAGTGATGCACAAGGGACCTGTGTCAGCGTGAGTTCACTCGAGCCTGAGCGTGAGTCCTGTTGCCCCACAGTTTCTTCCTCCTAAGAAACAGGAGAGCAAACCGGGGAGGTCCACCTTCATGAAGCATGGTAAGACTCATGGGCGAGCCACACTCGCTGAGTGACGTTTGAAACTATGTTGCCCATTTGCCCTATATTGACAGAATGGTCACAGGGGAAGCCCTTGCTGAGAGCTGATCTTCCGGGGCTCCTCTACAGCAGGGTTGCCAGGTTTTCAAAACAAAACCCGCCCAATTGCTACTCAAAAGTAGCCCAAAAGTAGCCCAATCGCGTTAGAGGGGGTAAAATACACGTTTTGTGGTGGGGTTCCTCTGGTAAAATTTGCATTCCATTGCATTGCAAACCACGGATTTGGCAACACTGATTGGCATTAAACAAATATAAACAAATATTAAAAATATACATTCTTCATGTTTTTTTACATTAACTTAAAGCATGCATGTGAAATTATTGCAATATAAAATATATATTATAATATATATTATAATTAAAAACTTTAATGTCAGGTAGGATTAATTGCAATTAATTTCAGGAGAAAAGTGTGATTAATTTGTTAATTTTTTAATAGATTGACACCACATTAGTTCATGTTAGTTAATTCTTTGACCAGCGTTAACAAAGGAGACCTTAATGTAAAGTCAAAATCTTTAAAAAAGCAAAAAAAAAAAAAAAGAAAATTCCAGAATGTCTGAGCTGCTTTTTCCCATAAATTGGTGGACATTGATTTTAACCATTCGGCTCCAAAAAATACAAAAGCAGCATGAAACTATTTCAAAAGTAGGTCTTTCTGCAAGTGCACTACATTCCAGGTGTTGTACATCATTCAAACACGTCCGAAGAATATATGAACGTCTTATTATAATTGTAGAAAGCATTGAAAAATGGCATAAGAATGTGTTTATGGTCTTGTTTATTGTATTTTTGGTTGACCACTGCCACCCTGGCCTTTTTCCTGTGTGGTTGTACAAATCCACTGCATCGCTTCACTCAGCGCCTAATTTAGGGGAAACCGCATTTGCCAGCAGGCTGCACTCCATCAAAGCGCCGCTGCTGTCTGTGGAGATGCTGCCAGCGCGGGCCTCTGGGAGCCGGACGGGTGTTCAGTTCCACCGAGTAACACAGTTAGTCCAGATCCTCATTGTGCTGTTTCTCTGACAGCACTTGTGTTTTTGACAAATAACAGCCTGGAGCCAAAGTTACTTCTCTGAACAGACGCCTGCAAAATGCGCTGAGAACATGTTTGCAGTAATTGTTTTTCTTTTTTTTTTTATTATTATTATTATTAGATTTTCATTTTTTTTATTACACAACCAGAATCTTTAGATATTTATTTTATGACTTTTCTACATATCTGTATATAGTGAAGTCATCAAAACAATAAAAAAAAAAAAAAAAAAAAAAAGATATTGGGATTTTGTGGTGATCAAAAATATTAAATCCAATCCCTCTAATATTAGTTCGCTTCATCCTGGTTTCCTTGACAAAAAGCCAATAGTATTTTTCCATTGCCTTCTGGATTATTGCAGAAAATAGCTTTGCGACCAACAAAAGTTTATGATTCTTACATGTTTTGTTCATCATTATAATCTTCACAAATTAATGTTGAAGCCTAAATACAATCATCAGATGTAAACAGCTGAAAGTAAAGCTATAAACAAACTAAAACAAGCTTTGCATCAGATGTCGGTGATGTTTTAACATGCTGTATAGTTAGGCAGCTCACTAGGTTTTGGAACAGATCTTATGTGTTTGCAACATTCCCCAGTGCAGATGGCTCAGATTTAGAGTTTTTACATTGCACTTTCCCACTCACCCTGTCCTGATCGCTCAGGGTCCTGTTTGAGTCTCCATCCCTTCTCTCTCGTGATAGAGAAGATTCTGGTTCTAAGTGCAAGTCCACCGTGTCTCATTAGGAGCTCCACACCGCATGCTGTTGAACCTACAGAGAGGCCAAGCCTAAAGGCAAAGCCTGCCGGTGAATCCGGCTTTGTTATGCAGCAGTTTGAGGGTTGTTTCTTTAACAGACATCATAATGAAACAAACCTGCAGTGTAAGCAAGGTGAAGTTAAACCCACCTTGGTCGGGTCGAAGAAGTTCCACAGTGAGAACTTTCCACTTTCTTACTTCAGCAAATAAATATGAATGAGTTTGCAGAACTTTCTGGCTCGGGCGCTTCAGCTTTTTGATGATCTGTCTGTAAAAGGCCTGTCGGGTGTCTTCAGTGCATCCAGAGAAAACAGCTAACAAATAAAATGAAAGAGTTGTCAAGGAAGAGAGATCAAATAATGATTTAAAAGTTTAGCCCTGAAGTATAAAACCTACCTGCATAAAGAGTGATTATTATTATGGGTTATAATACAAGAGTCCTTCAAACTGAGCTCTGAACACAGCACAACTGTTTTCAACATTGGTAATAATCAGAAATGTTTCTTGAGCAGCAAATCAGCATATTAGAATGATTTCTGTAGGGTAGGGATATACCGAAATGAAAATTCTTGGCCGAAGCCGAAACCGAACAAAATGAAGCACTGGGCCGAAGACCGATTACTAAATACGTTTTTTTCAGGGGGTTTTCCCTCCCATGTATTTTGCCAAGTTTTTTCACCATTGCATAAAATTAAAAAGCCAAAATGTGCTTTTTACAGTTTTGTCTAGCTTATGATTTTGAGATCCATCTTTTCACACTGAGGACAGCTGAGGGACTCATATGCAACTATTACAGAAGGTTCAAATACTCACTGATGCTTCAGAAGGAAACATGATGCATTAAGAGTCAGGGGGTAAAAACTTTTGAACAGAATGGAGATGTACATTTTTCTTATTTTGCCTAAATATCATTTCATTTAGTACTGCCCTTCCCTATATACTTACATGTTTGCCAGAAAACAAAAAAAGTTACATTTACCCCAATCTTCCAAAAGTTTTCACAAGTTCTTAATGCATCTTGTTTCCTTCTGGAGCATCAGTGAGCATTTGAACCTTCTGTAATAGTCCCTCAGTTGTCCTGAGTGTGAAAAGATGGATCTCAAAATCGTAGTCATTGTTGGAAAGGTTTCAAATACAAACACACACACACACACACAAATAACAGAACTTGTGAAGGATTTTTCTAAAAAACAGCAGGCAGTTTAACTATTCAGGACAAACAAGGGCAAGAACGACTATCACTAAACAAAAAAAAAAAACAACAACAACAAAAAACAGCTGTGGATCATTCCAGTACGAACACAGTATTAAGAATCAAGTGTATGTAAACTTTTGAACAGGGTCATTTTTATAAATTCAACTTTATTTTCTCTTGTGGACAATATGTAAACATCTTTTATGTGAAATATATTATTCGGGTCAGTACTAAATAAATAATAACATGCATCCCTCTTATTTTGGTCAAATAATTAACATTTGCAGACTCTAAAAGGTAATTTGATGTGTTAAGCTGATATTCCTATAAAACTTCTTTGAAATGAGCATAAGCAGAAAAGAAGAGCATAAGGCCTTTCCTACAAAAATCCTGTTTGTAATTCATCATGACTTTCATGCATTAATGCTTTTCCATAAGACCAGGAAGCCTGCATTATGCTAGTGCATCTATTTCCAAAAAGATCATGCTCTGTTTAGAACTCAAGGGGTCAGTAGAATTATACAGCATGCTGTTTGAGCTTCACAGAGGAGCTGGTAATGATAGATGGACAGTAAGGCAGGAGCCAATCTGTTTGCCTCCACACAGCCAAGATAAATAGCCCAATTTAACCCGGCAAACACTCCTGCCCCCGGCCTCATGGCTTTCTGCCCACTCTCAGACCAAGAAATGAGAGCAATAACACCATCATCAGACAACAGCATCTCAAACACACAGCATCTCAATGGGCCAATCAAACAACCTTGAGCAAAATCACACTTGAACAGTTGCAAAGCCAGCACATACTTAAGAGACATAAACTGTAATTCCTGCAGAAGTGATGATACAAAACATTACATGAAAACAGTTTTTTCTAGCAGAAAATGTCAGATTAAACTAATTTCTGAGTTTTAGCTTTGAAATGTAAAGATCTCAGAGAGATTCAAATGCGGTTGTGTAATTCATTAAATGAGAGAAATGGTTGAGGGCCTGAATGCTTTCTGTGAGCGGCTGTGTGTGATTTAATATCTTCGGAAAAATGAGTTTGCCCCCGTAGGTTAGCACTGAATTATCTCTATTCTCCCTGTTCTGTACTTTTGAGTGTTGAACACATAGCCTGAGGACGCAGCAGCAATATCTTACTCATTTGATTATTTCATGAAAGCTCTGCATGAAATCAAATAAAATTCAGCTGTGGCTGTACGGTTTTATCCCTCTCTTTTTGTATTTTTGCGCATGTATGTGGGTTTCCTTGCCAACAAATGTGAAGTTATTAATGAATCTTGAGATTAAGACGCTGAAAGTGTTGTCTTTGTTTCTCTTGGGCTTCATTATTGTCACCGTCACAGTTTTGTGAGCCTTTACTGAGGCCTTCTGCTCTTCTGAAGTATTTTCAGTTTAATGAATCCTAGGAATCATTTTCAAACATCAAACATTTTTAGAGTGACACAAACCAACTAACAGCACAAAACGCCCCAGAATTCAAAGATGTTGCTATACTGCAATGCTACACTGCAAATTTTTTAGTAGGGGCCAAGCACCAAAGGTGCGATGGCACCTGTTGCATCCGTTGGCATTCTTCTTCTTCCACTCTGAAAGAAGACATTTGGCAAGGTTTTCAATATTTCAAAAAACCTACTTTCTCAAGAAACTGGACTCTTCTGTAGTACTAAGACCAACAAAAAATTAAAAGTTGCGACTTTCTAGACTGATATGGATAGGAATTATGCTATCATTCTGGCGTACCTGTGGTATGGCAGCAAAGTTCCTTGATTATTACACCAGAATAAGAGTATAGTTCCTATCCATATCAGCCTAGAAAATCGCAACTTTTCATTTTCTGTTGATCTTAGTACACGATGTAATACAGAAGAGTCAAGTTTTAAATAGGAAAAATATTGAAAATCTTTGGTCATTTTTGAACGAGATGCTAATGGTCTAACCAGATTCAATGATTTATGTTAAGCTATGCTGAAAGTGCATAAAAACATAAATACCAATTTTGCCATAGTAAGCCAAACTTCCTGTCCGCCATTTTGATTTATGTTGAAAACCTATTTTTTCTAACTCCTCCTAGACTGCTGGTCTGATTTTTACCAAAATTGAATCAGATCATCTTCAGACTGTGCTGACAAAAAGTTATGGATTTCGTGTTGATAGACAAAACTGCTTCTGTCAATTAGTTATTTTAGTACTTAAGTTTAAATTAAAATGAGAAACGTTGCCTTGGCAATTATTTGAAATGAAATCGTTTGTTTTAAATATTTGTATTTTATTTTAGTTAATGTTTATATTATTGTGCTAATTAAAAAGCAAATAGGTTATATTCAATATAGCAAATAAGATATAAATATTAAAATAATTATAAGATATTTGCACACTGAACTATATAACACAGCAGATGTGTCTTCCTCCACTCTCCATTCTTCTGTAATTTATTTCTGCTTCGGTATTCTCTCTTGCTCTCCTATTCTGCTGTATTCCCCAATTAGACTGTTCACCTGACACATTTGCCAAAGAAAGGTTTTGTTTTTTTTCCACTTTGTATGTAAAATGGTCCGTATCCACTTGACACACAGAACTTCTGAAGGTAAGGGGAAAAACTGGAGAATAGTGAAAATAAATAGAAAGAGAAACAGTTTTTCCTTTCCATCTGAAGATACTTAAATCTTACTGATTTTAGTTTCTTAACTGTTCCATGATTCTATTAGTGCAAGGGGTCATCGGATGCAGTTCACTTTTGCATGTTGTTTGAACATAAATGTGTGTTGGCAGTGTGTGTACACATTTACCCTATAATGATAAAAATCCACCCAGTGGTTTTTATGTAATCTAAAAATAATTTCTCCTTTTTCAAATCAAGCCATTCTCAGCAATGTTTTTTTGCAGAGCTGATTTAGAGTTTTTTTTTTTTTTTACACTACTTTTAACCAAAGTTTTTTTTTTTTACCAAAGTATATTATAGACTTTTCATTAAGACCCTAAAGAATCATATCAACTTGTGGAAAATGGGCATCTGATGACCCCTTTAAAGGAATAAATGTTTAAAAATAAATACATACATACTGTACATTCATAAATTGCCATTGATGAAATGAAATGGTGAAGAAATTATAAAAAAAAAATTGGTAAAACTGGAAAATGATCCTTTTTTTTTTTTTTTTAAAGTGGAGTGCTCCTTTAACACATGAATAAAATCGCTGGAATTATGCCATAATGCATCTGAGGCTGTATCTCTGCAAAGCTTGAAAATATTGTCACCTCACACTGACAACACCACATCAGTTTGGAAATGGTGATGAAATTATTTAAAAATAAATAAATTTGAAACATGTAAAAGTGTAAAAGGTGAGTTTGCACAAACAATCGGATCATAAGAAACATTTGTTATGGAATCAGACTACAGACGTGTATGTTTCGCAATTAATTAATCTGAATGCAAGCGCAAAATCTATTTGAGACCTTTAAAATAGAGAGTGACTACTAGGAAATAGTTGACTTATATTGGGTCTGTTTCATACTCAAAGCCATCACATGACGTCAGTAATGATGTAAAAGTCACATAACTACTTTTACAGTGCTTCTTGCTTTCTTGCACATGAATTTGTCAGGTCACTCATCATTACATATATCAGTAAGCTCTTATCAAAATTGCCCCCACTCAGAAAGGCAACGTAACCAGAGAAGTAGTAATTGGCTCTATCAGCGGCGTGATGAAGAGAAGTGTTACGGTTGAGCGCCACACATCTGCTATCTATACCGCACACTCAGGTTTCACGCCACTTTAGCAATATTACATTTCGTGTTACAGGACAGCATGTACTGTTTAATTAGAGCAAGCTTCAGATGGGCCGCTCTCTGTAACCACAAATTACACTAGCCATACATACACATTAATGGAGTCATATCAGATGTTTTTTCTCATTTCATTGGATGACATGTAATGTAAAGTTATTAAAGTTTTTGTGCTGTGTATATATATAGAATTTATACTTCTACATTCTACATACTTTATTTTGCTATTTTGATGCCAAAATGTGTCGTTTAGCTTATGTGATTCATGCAGAACCAATTCTGTGTGTGGGTGGTTGTCCAAATTTGACAAAATATTAATTTGTCAACACAACACTACCAAAGAGTTTTATCATTTAATGAGATATGTATTATATAGCCATTTAAGTGTCAGTCTGTCTTTGAAAATGGCACATCTAGGGGATCTGGTGCGTTAATGACTAAAAACAGCAACCTCTGATTCACAAAATGTGCTTTTAGACACAGAAATGAAGTGAAGTTATCCTTGCAGTGTCAAGTGCTGATGATTCAAATTCATTTGCTTCACAATACATGAAGTATAGGTCTCTGTGGAACAACAAGGCGACGTTTCCCAATTATTGGGCGCTTTCAAACCGGTCTAGGCATTTTCCAACTATCCAATCAAGATCGTAGGCATTGTCCAACCATCCAATCAAGACCGTACAGAAGCGGAAATGCGTTATTATTATTTTTTTTTTTTCTTAATTTTTACTATTATGTCGATATCGCAAAAACATTTATGTCAAAAAAATTAAATGTGTACATAAATACAGGCTACAGTACCCATTTTCTTTAAAAACATTAAAAGTGTTAAATTAAACTACTGAGAGATCTTTAATATGGAATTCTTTCATAAACCAAATTTCCCATTCTTATATTATAAGATACAGCTCTTGTATATAATAATAATAATAATAATAATAATAATAATGATTTACAAAAATCTATTTACATCCATATGCAGGTGATCTCTCTCCTCATTTCACCGCTTTCTCACTTTATCACTCATATCTGATGGGAAAACCGTATTCAAGCATTAGGGAATCACCCACTCAAGATTTAGCAAACCAGGCACAGAGGTTGAAAAACACCTACCCTGTTGGAATACGCCCCAAAATTGAGGAACGCCTTTTGTTGCTCTGCAGAGACCTCAGTCTCCAATACAAGTCCAGCCCAGGTGACAAAAACAAAGTAATGTAATCTATTACTTTCCATGAAAAGTTACTTTTTATGGAGTAATGCAGTATTGTAACATATTACTTTTAAAGGTAACTTTGAGTGAAAAAAGCATTATTTGTCAGTGGTTTTGAAAATATTCACTCAAAACCTTAAAGGGGTCCTATTATGCTCTTTTACAAAGTCTTTATATTGTTTTGGAGGTGCACTAGAACATGCTCTCATGCTTGGTGGTTCAAAAAACGCATTATTTTTTATATAATTTACATTATTACAATGTAAATATTACAATGTACAATGTAAATTATTTTTCCCCAGCCTGGCACAAATGGCTCGATTAGTTCCGGGTTTGATGAAGGATCGCCTTCTGAAAAACAAAATGTGTTGTGATTGGTTAGCTGTCCCACAAATTAAATATGGAAATTTTTCTTACAAAAACACATTGGTTTGCTGCAAGAGGCTTTTATTGACCCTGAAGCTGTTGTCCATGCTTTATCGCTAATCCTCCACATCGTCTCTCCCCACCCACCAATGATTCGAATTTCTATAGGCGGGATACAGCGTTGTGACTTCACTGTAGTGCAAAATAGCCGTTTGTTGTAGTTCTTGAAAAGGGATTTTTTAAAAACTCCCTTTGGAAAGTTTTTTTTTATGCCCAAACATACACACCACACACTGACTAAAATCCAAAAAGTGAAAAAGCATAATAGGACCCCTTTAAGTTGCTGATAATATAACATAAAGAGATATTTACAGAACATTTACAAGCTCATTTTTGACTGGGAACACCAAAGTAGGTAAAGGATTTTCAGTACAGCACAAAGGTTAATAACCTAAAAAAAGCTATATTTTTGGCAACTGTTTATGTCCTTTCACTCCAAAAGTGAAATGAATAAGCCTCAGGCTAAAGGAAGTGCCTCCTCACTCCTGATTTCTTTCAACATGGGGACAAGACAGCTATCAGTGAATGAATGGGGGGAAAAAAGTAACTTGCGTTACTTATTTCAAAAAGTAACTCAGATATTTTCTCATAAATGTAAAAGTAATGTGTTACTAGTTACTTGATGTGTAATGTGTTATCAGGATTTGAAGGTGTTCCCTATGCATAATAAACAAAAATTACTCCACTATCACATTTCACAGTCTTCAGGTGACATACTAGCGCTGTCATTGCTGTCCCCTAAAAACTAAGAGCATGACGGCCCTGTAGCCATGGATCACTTCAATGTTCAATAACAGATCGTCTATGATCAGGTTTATTTATCATTGTCTCTGGGTGCCATTTTTCTGAGCTGTTTTGCATCTTTATCTCTGTGGAATCACAGTTTGGGTTTGACTCTGACCACAAGTATCATTCTACTAGTATTTCTAATTCCAAGATAAATGCAATAGATTTTTACATGCTTTGTGAATTTTTCTGTTTCACTCTCTGTAGAAAAGGGTACAAAAGCTTTTACTGAGGCAGTAATCTCTCAAAAGCCAGAAATGTGTACTATTTTCACTAATATGTACATTCAATGTACTAACATGCCTTTAAAGTTTTAATATGCACTGTTTAAGATTAAATAAATTACAAAGCATATGCACAGAGCATTCTTTAGAACTTTCTGCATAATGATAAGCCAGCTCGTAAACTTCTGGTGAAGCTCATTTTATATGTAGGTAGAGACTCTTGAGACTCTTCTCCTGCCTCATTCTTATCATAAACTGAAAAAAATAATAATTCCAATTCGTAAATGATGACAGCGGCATGAACATTCAGTTTCATATTATTTAAATGCTGACAGTTAAACACTATCATAATGTGTTTAGGGTAACTTTAGCTAGCTAGCGATGCTTCTTTTCAACAACATCTTAATAGTATTCTTGATATTCAATTAATTGCCTTCATAGTCATGAACACATTTTTAAAATCTTGTAACATTTTAAATGCCTTTACATTTTTTAAGATGAAAATGACATGAAATTTCCTTTATAACCAGAAGATGGCAGCAGAAGATCACCCATTGGTTGCATCTGCCATTTCAACTCCCTAGTTTTTTCAAGTTTTGCTTTTCAATTTATTATAAAATTACTAGTGTAGCAAATTTTAGTACTGAAGTATATAGTATAGCAAGTGCAGAAAGTCATAAAATAAAATGAAATAAAAAAGCTCAAACATAAAGGGTTATTTAAATACTTATATGCAGTGGTGTAGTGGTGCCTGAAGAAGTGGGTATATGCTTAATTTATAATTGCTCTTTATATATACAACTGAAGTCAAAAATTTACATACACCTTGCAGAATCTGCAAAAAAAAATTATTTTAGCAAAATAAGAGGAATCATGCAAAATGCATGATATTTTTTATTTAGTACTGACCTGAATGAGATATTTCCAATAAAAGACATTCGCATATAGTCCACAAAAAAATATATTAGTTAAATTTTTTAAAAATGACCACGTTCAATTTTTCGATTCTTAATAATGAGTTGTTACCTGAATGATCCAAAGCAGTTTTTTTTTTGTTTTGTTTGTTTTGTTTAGTGATAGATATTCATGAGTCCCTTGTTTGTCCTGAATAGTTAAACTGCCTGCTGTTCTTGAGAAAAGATCTTTTCTCTTTTTTAGCATTTTTGTGTATTTGAACCTTTTCCAACAATGACTGATTTTGAGATCTATCTTTTCACACTGAAGACAACTGAGAGACTAATATGCAACTATTAGAGAAGGTTCAAACGCTCACTGATGCGCCAGAAGAAAAAATAAACATGCATTAAGATCCAGAGGGTGAAAACTTTTTGAATTTGAAGATCATGGTAAATTCAACTAATTTTGTCTTCTTGGAAACATGCAAGTATCTTCTGTAGCTTCTGAAGGGCAGTACTAAATAAAAAAAAAAAATATGATATTTAGGCAAAATAAGAAAAATGCACATAACTTCATTCTGTTCAAAAGTTTACACCCCCAGCTCATAATGCATATTTTTTCCTTCTGAAGCATCAGTGAGCATTTGAACCTTCTGTAATAGTTCCATATGAAAACAAACAAGGGATTTATGAACAATTATCACTAAACAAAAAAGACATTATGTGGATCATTTAGGTAACAACACAGTATTAAGAATCAAGTGTAAGTAAACTTCTGAAAAGGGGGATTTTTATAAATGTAACTATTATTTTCTCTTGTGGAATATATGTAAATGTCTTTTATGTGAAATATCTTATTCAGGTCAGTACTAAATAAAAAATAACATGCATTTTGTATGATCGCTCTTACTTTGCTAAAATAATTAACCTGCAAGGTGTATGTAAACTTTTGACTTTCAAAGGAAGCTGTCTTTTCTGCGTTTTTTTAGGAAATATTTGCATGTATTCTTTACATGCGATTGAATTAGCTATTCATGTGGTGGACTGTCATGATTTTGGCTAATGCAGGACACTACTAAAAGATGTGCATCAGAAGGGATAGAATACACAAAACCGACTGATAAAGAAGTGGGTACTCCATATATCTGCATATACCCTCCACTACACCACTGCTTATATAGCCTAATTTAAGCCTAAGTTAAATATTTATGGTATAAGAATTAAATAATGCATTCAATATGAATCAATATGAATTTGAAATATTTTAGATTTAATTTAATAACTACATCTTTTAAGTTTTAGCATGAACTGTAAAAGCAATTAAATAGCCTATATTCAACCAAAACAAACTTGTTACTGTAAGATGTGAAATTATTTCCTCAAGAACTTAAATTCACAATCACAGATTCCATGCAACAGAACACAACTAATCTGAATATGTGATCTTCAAAGAGAGCAAACAACACCACCCCCTTGCTCATTTACGACCCCTTCCTTCCTCTCTTCAACCTGACTTTTCACACTTTCCCTAACAAAAGGTTTTCCCACTTAAATTTCACCAGGAATATCTATGTACCCCATGTGTTATATCTTGTGAATATGTTGTTTTTCCCCTTCATGCTTGGTATCATTGTAAAGGTCTCTGTGCGATTGGTAAAATGGTCTCAATTTTGCGGCAGTCATTTATATTATAAAAAAGATTGGAAACTTTTGTACAATTATGTTCTGCAACTTAGGGGCGTGTTTACCCCTTAGGGTGCCACGGGAATGTTTCTCTTATCTCTGGTCAGGTGTGACACTGGGTCACGAGAACCTAACCAAAAGGTCTTTTTATGTTTTTACAATCAAAGATTGGAAGATTTGTTTGTTCTGGTCTGAGTATAAAACCAAAGTAACCGAACACCACGGGGCCACTCCGCCTATCGGAGGCCCGTAGCATGGAGCATGTCTCTATGCTATGTAAATTTCCTGAGATATCTTTACTCTTAGAATTATCTTTGAGCAATTGATGTTAGGTATTTATTTAAATTGGAACTGCATTTAATTCAAATTGGATTCTCATTGTTTAATTCTGCAATTGGCATTAAATAGTATTTACCTGGCAAATAAACTGTTATATTTGATTCATTCTGATCTTTCCTGAAATCATTATGATTATTATATTGTGAGGAGGCTTTTGTTACCGCAGATACATGGCCGGGATAGGCAAGCAGCAGGCTCTATGAATGAATGGAGCAGTAGGCACTTCTTCTGAGACCCCCTGACTTGTCTATCGCTGATGTTTAGCACGTTGTATGGGAAGAGGCTATGTAAACTACACTTTTTGTATAAAGCAAGCAGTAGGCGGCTGGCAGAAAGGTAATTAGCCACCTGCAATCCTCTGACTAACATCAGGCCGGCGGGTTTGTGATCGTATGATCTACGTAGGCCACGTAAGACATAAAAGCGACATGAGGTCCCCAATGAACGGATAATGGAAAGTATGGGATTTCCAGAATAATCAAATATCTAAATTTATAATTAATACTTGTGATCAGTTTGTAATTAGAAACATTACCTAAATTTAGTGATCACTTAAAATTGGAGTCAGATTAAACGCGGAGCTAAACAGAAACTGAATTCTGATAAATTAAGTGAATTTTGCCATACTAATGAGAAAAGACCGAACGCGCATTAAACCTTCAACCAGGCCGCTGGACTCCGCTTTTGGGCCAGTGGGTGGATCCTTACATTACTGCTGTTTTGTTTTTCTGAATTTAGGGTTAACTCGCACCATTCTTGAAATGGTATACATGGACGTTTGGTCCTCTTAGACAAACAAACCTTTTCTTTGATTGTGAAATTATTATGTAGAGAAAACAAGCAAAGGACACTCCGATTATGCTGGCTTGTCTAAAACAAACTTATTTGTTATTGTTAGCTATAGTCCACCAGATTACGCAAAACATGTAATTTGGTGTCGTCCAGTAGGATAGGACACATCCAGATGACAGAGGGGCAGCGCCCAAATCAAAATTACATTATGGGTGTTGAAGTTTTTGACAAAAATCCTTCTTCTTTGTTTTCTCTAACCATGTTCACCAGTTATTCCTGTTTTATTGAATGCTCATCTTGCCAGTAATGAGTTACTCCTTTAAAAACATTATCTATAGTTTCAGTACAGAAAATAGCTTTAGTTGACATGTAAAAGTCAAATTAATAAATCTGGGTTTCTGACGTCAGGATGTACAGAATGAGCTGCTTCAGTAAAGACTCTCTTTGTACTGGCCAGGTTCTGATTTTGAAGTTATTTTTTGTCACACAGGATGGAGGTAAATTATAAGACACGTGCTGAAGAGAAGCGCTCGTCACTTTGGCGCAGGAGAGTGTGATTGTAACCAGATGATGGCTGTGAATACATCAAAACACACTCAAACTGCATGCAGCAGTAGTCTGGCGTGGCTGACCCGCTCAAACACATGCATGTCAGACGATTGTGAGATTTACAGACCCAGAACACTTCAAACAAGAGCAACATGTCAAGCTGTGCAAACAGGACGGGGATTTAGATACAGGTTTTATTGTCTGAAGAGATGTTATGTCAAAGTTTTTGTTTAAAAGAAGAAGCTGTTCTTCAAACCCTAGTGAGCAGCTCTGCTGTCTGCATAGAAAACATCCATTGATTTACAATAGAGACTCGCTCAATTTATTTCAATAATTTAATCTAAAACAATGTTTGCATATGTGTTTTTGTTGAGTGTCATATTTGATGCATCCAAAATGCTTTTATGGCCTATATGAATTAGTGAGAATATGGAGGAAAACACCTCAGTTTTATTCAAATATGCAATTTGGTGCACAATGCTGATATTTACTAGGGCTGTGCCGATATTCGGACGTGAATTATAATGCGTATCTCGTCAGTAATGCCGGTTCTCTGATTAGCCGTAAATCTTATTCACCTGTTCATTCATACAGCCGCGTTTACTACACAGAGCCGTAGTTCGCTGACAATATTACATGAAGGAATTCTAATGCTCGCAATATGAAAGAAATATTTTACAGTATAGCATACTTTTTACTTTGTAAAATGATATGAATATCAGTTGTTATGCTATTTCTCCAATGTCTTAGTAAGATTAGTACGATTTTTAAATGAACCAAACATATAATGCAATGCAATGATGATTGAGAGATGAACTAAGTAACGTGCCTCAAAAGACTGATGATCAGATTTGAGAAACACCCAAAAAAGCGTGGACTAAAAATAATAATGCAAAGGGTATGTGTTTCCTATTATTTTATGTGATATCCTCATCAGTAAGACGAAAGACTGCAAGGAAACACCTATAATTTTTAACAATACCTTGAAAACGATTTTTTTGGTTTTTGTAGACACTGCTACACAACTAACAAATATAAGAACAGGATACTTTCGACAAATGAATTATAAAAAGACCTGAGAATAACTCTCTGTACATTGAAAGAGTTAAGCTTCCTCAGCACAAACAATCTTTGGTGTGACTTTTTAATAACTGCATCTGTATTTTTTTCATCCATAACTTAACCTGTTATCAATCATTCCTAAATACTTGTTATCTTCTACTACATCCACCTGTGTGCCATTAATGACCACCCATTGAAGTATAAGTGTTTTCTTACTAAATCTGATGATCATGTTCAGATCTAATTTCATCCTATCACACCATAAAGCAAATTCATACAAAATTGAACAATATCCTAGTCTGGATATGAAAGCACAGAGCACAGTGTCATCCGCATATTTAACCAGATAAATATTGTCTTGTAAAATCTGACAATCTTTTGTGTATAATATAAAAAGTGTAGGAGAAAGTAATTAAACCATGTTTAAAATTACACACAGTAATATGTTTTTTTCCTAAAATAACATGTAACAAAAAATTAAATGCAGACAAGCTGTTCACAAGCAAAAGCAGCGCAAAAGCCCCACAGTTTTTCAAATTTCAACAGAGAGCATTTAACAAAAACAGTTTTGCATTATCTATGCCTCTTCCAGTGCAATATGCAAACTGCAATGGATCTATAGGACCAGTCCAGCAACCATCATCATATACTTTTTGATCACATCACAAGGCCAAAGAGGTCAAGACAAAAGGACGGTAATCGTTCGTGGACTTTGGATTAGCTTTTTTGGGTATTGGTACAATAATTAAGCTTTTCCACAGTTCAGGCACCAGCCCTAGATCTACAGAAGATTGAAAAAGTAAGTTAAGTTCACTAAGCTGTTCAAAACAGTGACTACCACATATACCATCTGGACCTGGGGTATTATTAAATGGTATGGCCTTCAACTGTTTCAATATAATAAATGGATTCAATTTGTTTCAAAGTGTTTTTAAGAGTTACCATCTCTAGGTGTTCCAAAACCCTCAATCACCCCCATTCACTGAGTCATGGTAAACACCATCATATGCATGTTTCTGTATTCATGCGTGAAACTTACATTGGCTTGCAATTCATCCAGTTTATGGCGAAGCAAACGTATATTGCCTAAAAGTATTCCAGGCAGCGGAGTAAATCTTTGAGCCCTCCTTAGTCCATGATTCCCACATTTCTTCCTTGTTCTCCTTTTCAGGATTTGGGTGTTCACAGAAAGCCCAAGAACTCCTAAACATAGTGCTTAAAGGTGACATAAAGGTGACATATCATGAAAATCTTACTTTTTCCATGTTTAAGTACTATAATCCAGACCCCTGATGCATCTACCAACCCAGAAAATGTGAAAAAGATCAACCCAGTAACTTTGTTTTTGTTAAGTCTTCCTCTCCAAGGTTGTGAAAAAAACAAGTGCGTTGCTCCCTGTGACTCCCCTGTGAAGGGAGATCTTATTATAATACTACCAACCTTTAATCTGCACGTTTCTATCCACTGTGCCACCACTTTGTTTTTGCAAGTGACAATGGTGTAATAGTTAGAGCAAAGTTCGAGCAAAGCATGCTAACTGTTCTGCCATTGACTGCACAGATGAGCACAGAACACTATTTAAAGTCCCAGCCTCAGAGGAGACAAGAGAGTATTTGTTTACTGTATATTACACTGCTGCCGCACACATCTAATATAAACATGAGATTTCTTTCCCAGCTGTTTAACTACACAGACATAACCAACTGTTTTTGTAACTCATGTGTGTTTTTAACATGAACTTGTGTATTTGGCAGTTTATGCGCAATAAGACATGAAACGTATGAGAACTTAGTTTAGTACTCACAAGCCACTTTCTGCGTGCTACAGATGTATACGTTCAGAAAACACTACATCAGAAGTTTAAACTAATATGGTTTAAAACGCATGATTTCAGTATTTGAGTATCTGAGGTACGAGTTTTAAACGCACAGGAATGTTGGCTAAACATCTGATGCATAAGCACACTTAGCTGGAAACTCTTCAGGAGTTTTGAAAGTCGTCATCAGATTGGTTGGATTATACAGGATTTCTGGGAGACACGTGTTTCCACCTGGGAACAAAAATGCTGTGGCACTAAACCCCTTCACGAAAGAAGAAAGCCATCATGTTTACAACTGTGACGACGAGCGCTTATCAGGATCAACCAAATGCTGGATTTTCAAAGGTATGTGAAAAATGTAAAGTTTGCACATTGAATCTTTAAAATATGTCTGAGTGTTTTACACACCAGTCTGTTTTGTGCCTCTAAACATGATGTGGCACAAAACGAAACGTGATTGGTTGCTTTATCTGTCAGTGTTATGGCCTTTTGAGCGGGCCTTGGTCGGTCAAAGCGGCCAAGGTTCCCAGACCTTCTGTCATCAGTCTGAAGGTCTGGCTAGGCGAGACTATAAAGGCAGAGCCCTATTCTGGAAAAAGGGGCGGGAAGCAGCAGCTCATTTGCATTTAAAGAGACATGCACATAAACAGTGTGTTTCTGCTTCCACTCAAAATAGGCATGAATCTGTGGGGTTATTTTGAGCTAAAACTTCACAGACACGGTCTGAAGACACCTGAGATTTATATTAAATACTGTAAAAAGGAGCATAATAGGTCTCCTTTAAATGAATCTGCTGCGGTCATGTGGTACAAGTCGTAGCTTCCAGAATACTCCCAGCCTACAAGCTGTAATTACGAGGTCTGTAAGAACGCGAACGCTTTTTACAAGTTGTAATCTTGTAATTGCAGCAATTCCAACATGGTGTGAATGCAGCATTAGTTATTCAGGAATATTCCAAGCAGGACTGGTGTTTGAACTCAAGCCCTACACAGGTCATCACTGGCACGGTCTCCATCAAAACTCAGCCATGCGCCAGAACTGAGAACATGCTTCCCCAATAAATCAGCCACAAAAGCACAATCTTCCACAGGTTTATCATCTTTGCTTTAAAACACTTTTAAAAATCTGCTTAACAGACTTGTTACTGTACAAACATTGAAGCACACATGCAGCGCCTGGAAGTCAGCTTATGTAATGGGAATTTACTGCTAGTCCAGCAAGTGTTTATTTGAAGATATTACTAACAGTAAGTTATTCTTACATTTACTTTATAAAAATCAGTAAAGATTTGACGGCAAAGAGACGTGAAGCACAAACTGAAGGTGGATGTTTGTACGGTTATGGTAAAAGACCTTTTACTTGATGAAAAAGTCTAAACTATCAATCAGACTACAAAATGCATTGAAAAGATTGTGTGCAACAGGTTTAACAGCAAAGTTTAGAGGCCTTAGAAATGTGTGTATCAAATGTGACCCTGGACCACAAAACCAGTCATAAGGGTAATTTTTTTTTACATTGAGATTTATACAGTACATCATAAATAAACGGATAAATAAACAGATGTATAGCTTGTTAGGATAGGACAATATTTGGCTAAGATACAACTTTTTGAAAATACGGAATCTGAGGGTGCAAAAAATACAAATATTGAGAAAATTGCATTTAAAATTGTCCAAATGAAGTTTTAGCAATGCATATTACTAAGCAAAACTTAAGTTTTGATATATTTACTGTAGGACATTTACAGAATATCTTCATGAAACATGATCTTTATTTGGCCTAATAGAAAATTTATAATTTTGACCCATACAATCTCTTTTTGGCTATTGCTACAAATATACCCATATGACTTAAGACTGGTTTTGTGGTCCAGGGTCACAAATATGACACAACAGGCTTTATGGGGTTAAAAAGCAAAGCAACTAAGGGTGTTTCTCCTGCTAAAAACGTGCTATTTTCTCTCTAGTGGGGATGCTCTCCATGCTGATTGCATTGGGTCCCAATTGGAGTCTTCCCATCAAATCATGAGCAGGACAAATTTTTGATTTGAGAAAGTGGTATATCAATTTTCTCAATACCGCATGATCTTGAACAAGCGCAAAGTAATGAATGAGTCCAGCTCATGATTTATTCTGAGACAAGTCATTAGTCGTGATGCCACGGCTCAGTCGTTCACTACACATTCCATTACAGTCAGCAAGGGTCCTGCTTAAAAGCATTCTAACAAGATTATATTGCAAACCATTCTGGAGCCCCTTGTTTTATCTGTCCTTAGATCAGCGTGACATGGGAATTTACTGGTAAAGCATTTTAATGGACTTATTCAACCAAAACCGACCATCCTGTCATCATTTACTCAAATTTGGACCTTTTCAGAGATGCTTAAAGCTGCTCTTTTTCAAAAAGCAACATTTTGTAGTGACCACCAGTAATGTTGCTGCGGTAACACTTTACTTAAAGAGGTGTGCATAAGACTGACATGACACATGTCATGAATATGAAGGAGGTCTTATGCATGTTTATGACAGCTGTCATTAAGTGTCATTCACTTAATTATGTCATTTTTAATGCAAAGATGACATTGTTTGAGATGCCTTTGTTATGACAACCTGACATAAACCAATACACCATAACCTGTCAGTGTCTTTGTCATGACAACTTGGCATTACCAAGACAACCTAACCTGTTATAAATATGTCATAAACATGATGGGTTAACCAACACCAAACTGTCATGTGGTTGGTTTTGACATTGGCTGACATGAGACCATTCTGTGTCATGAATATTTTTTTAAGCACTTTTTTTTCAGTGGTACAAAATGAATTTATCATTAAAATGTCATTAAGTGCTTTATACTCTTCAAGTAAGGTGTTACCATTGTAGTTAACTAAAACTATATTTTCTAAAAAAAAAAAAACAAAAAAAAAAAAAAACTTTTTGGAATTTTAAAGGAACACTACACTTTTTTTTTCATTTTCCAACTCCCCTAGAGTTGAACCGTTGATGAGTTTTACCGTTTTTGAATCCATTCAGTCGATCTCCGGGTCTGCCGTTAGCACTTTTAGCATAGCTTATCATAAATTATTGAATCTGATTAGACCTTTAGCATCTCGTTCAAAAATTACCAAAAAATTTTTTTCTATTTAAAACTTGACTCTTCTGTAGTTACATTGTGTACTAAGACCGACAGAAAATTAAAAGTTGTGATTTTCCAGGCTGATATGGATAGAAACTATACACTTATTCTGGCGTAATAATCAGGGAACTTTGCTGCCGTACCATTGGTGCTGCAGGCGCAATGATATTACGCAGCGCCTGAATATAGTCCCCAGCTAGGTAACTTCCAACGTGACCAGCATTAAGCCACTAAGCTGGGGACTATATTCAGGCGCTGCGTAATATCATTGCGCCTGCTGCATCAATGCAAAGTTCCTTGATTATTAAGCTGGAATGAGAGTACAGTTCCTATCCATATCAGCTTGGAAAATCGCAACTTTTCATTTTCTGTCGTTTTTGTACACAATGTAACTACAGAAGAGTAAAGTTTTAAATAGGAAAAATATTGAAAATCTTTGGTCATTTTTGAACGAGATTCTAATGGTCTAATCTGATTCAGTAATTTATGATAAGCTATGCTAAAAGTGCTAACGGCAGACCTGGAAATTGGCTGAATGGATTAAAAAAATGGTAAAAAAAAAATTAACACTAGGGGAGAAAATGAGCCACCATTTCAAAAATAGTGGAGTGTTCCTTTAAATAAACCTTAAATTGAATTAAATATTATTTAAATAGATACTAATATTAAAATATAAATATATGGATTACATTTATTAAAAACTTTGGCGTAGTCTAAGCAGGTATCCGGGAGTGTGAAGTCTTCTCTGTAAACTGGCTCAGTGGAACTTGTTTGTTCATGTCTCCTGAGAATAGAAGGTAAGCAGTACATTGAAGTAATTAAAAGCAGTTCATTATATTTCTCCCACATACTGTTTATCCCAAAGAACAGTATTTTATGTCCCTCTCGACGGGGTCAGGCTGAGTAAACCTGCGTGTGTCTCCAGGGCAGAGACGCAGGAGGGCAGGACACACTGTTCACATCACGGGAGCTCAGTCACGCTGAGTGTTTTAATAAGAAGAAAAGACATATCTTGAAAAATAAGTCTAATATGCTGTGGTAATGTAAGAGTGTGTGTCTCTGTACAGGCCGTGTGAGATCATTACTCTCCTTCACATGCACCACTGATGCACATCTCATTACCAGATGCTTAATAACGTGTTTCGTGACGCTCCAGAGACGCTCTTTTCTTTATGAGTTCAACCAACACTCATTTGTTCTTGTGCAAAACATTTGTTCTTTACACTTAGTAATTATTAATTAAAAGGCAGGGCCAATATTAATACCTGCCTAGCAAATACAGCAATAATTGGTCTGTTTGCAAGTAACATCTCTTGAATTATGGTTCATTTTAAGGGCTCATATCATGAGAAATCAAATCAGCTAAAACTAAACACCATGATTTTTAAAAAATAAAATAAACATTAATTAGAATAAAATAATTGTTTTAATTTTCATTTAGATTATCTTGAAGCAAGGTTATTACAATGAACTAAAACTCTTAACTAAAACCACAAAAATTGTTACTTCAAATAAAATAAACTGAAAAAAAAAAACACTAATAAAAATCAGCTAGTTATTTTTATTTCAAGGCAACATTACTCATTTTAATTTATTGTAACTTGATGTGCTTAAATAACTAACGAAACTAATAAAACTATATAGACATTCACATATATACTGTGGACGAATTAAAAAAAATCTGAGGGGGTGGGGGAGGATCCTGTGATTACGAAATTTGTCTAATTTGTCTAATCTTTATTTAGCAAGAAAATAAGCTTTATTTAACATTGATCTCACTCATTTTTGTGTGATATTACTTAACTATATCATATAAATATAATAAAAGCACACAGAGATAGGCTATTTTTCTTTTATTATTTGAGGCATATAGAGGCATTCTAATAGGCTTCATCATGCAATGAATGCTTATAGACTCTCAAGACATGTTTTTGTTTGTTTTTTTTTGCCAAGTCAACATACTTGTGTCAGCTAGTGCGAATTAGAACAGGATGATCATTTCTGAATGGAATGCATCCCTCGCCTCTCTTTTTCATCGTCCCTCGTCCTTATAGTAGGCCTACAGCACAATAAAGTTATTTCAGAATGTCTTAAAATTCTAATCAATGAAATACAATACCTTATTCATTTGCTGCGTCCCAATTTGCCTACTTATACTATGTCCTAAAGTATGTTCTCTTTTTGTGAAGAAAAAGCACATACTTCTGAATATGTAGCAAAATAGTAGGTAAGCTTTGGGGCATACTACTTCGTCATAACTGCGTCTTTAACGGACGCTCTGTTGCTTAGTTACGTATATCTTGTCCATAGACTGTAAAAAACATGGACGTAGTGTCAGTGACATCACCTGTAGGTTTCTAAAGAGTGTTTTTAAAGCAAAAGTTGGGCGGGGCCTGTCGTCGCCATTTTGGAAGCGCGTCACTCCAGGAAAATAGAAAATGGACAAAGAGGTGGGACGCGGGTGGAGCTAAGATATCTGGTTTTTAAATGTATTAAAATAATCCTGATAAAGTAACACCCTAAGAAAAAACAAGATGCAATAACACAGCTGAGATGCCAAGTTCAACTGCTGGAATAAGCTGAGGTAATGTGACGGCTGCCTGACACCTGTCACTCAAGTGGCCACGCCCTTAATTATGCAGAATTTTAATGCTTAATATAATTTAAATTGGTGAGTTAGAAAAACATTCACCCCCCTCAGAGTTGTCATGAAGGGCAAAACTAGCTGTAAAAACCAAAACCACTTTTTGTACCAGGTTGTAAACATGTTTTTATCTGTTATAAAGTTGAACATTTTAACATGAGAGTCTATGATTTGCTCCCTTTTGGAGCCAGCCTCAAGCGGCCAGCCGATGAACTGCAGCTTCAGTCACTTCCGTATTGTTTCAAGAGCGAGAGTGGGAGGTTGCCACTTGATCTTGTCATGGTTTAAACTTGCCTTGTCAATCATCTTGTCAAACCATTAATATCATCGACATTTCATTTAATTTGATTTCCTACCGTATTGGAGAGAAATTAAGAGGCACGTTGATCATGCGGGTCTTTCATGGGGAGAACTCTGCTCATGTGTTTACATAATGACGCATTTAAAACAATGACCAAACGTATCATTATAAAAGTTCACAATGTTGCTGCAGATTAAATATAACGCAGGTAACATTAAAAAAAAATGTTTTCATCATGTTAGACATTGATTGATTATCACTCAAACCCCTTTCTCTACCTGTCCATAGGTTGCGCATATCCGTCATGTTTGTAGTTTTTTAACACTTTTTATGCGTGTTTGTAGTTCAAATCCTCCTCCACCGCGCAATGTGTTGTGGGCAATATTAGCCGTTAGAGTGTGGATCGATCTGCACTTCGAATTCCAACCGGAAGTAGTAGACCATCCAGGAATCTTTGGAATACTTTTTTAAACATACTATGATTTGGGACATACTAATTCTATTTTCGAATACTATTTAGGACGGATAGTATGCGGATTGGGACGCAGCAAACGTCTTCTTTTTAAAGAATGTCAGAAGTTGTGCATGAAACATTTTGCACGAAAAATTCCGAAAACGTGTGTGAGTTTGCACACAGCTTACCCTGCGTTTACATTTAAAATAACAAACTTGAGCATGCAAAAGACTCAACATTAGCGTGACCTCCTGGCAATAGATCTGTTGCGGGATATAGATGTGATTTTGCGGGACACATATGAGAGATACATTTTCCATTGGCATGCTATATGTAAATACTGATTTATATCCATTGTCATATATGCTTATTTATGTGTCTGAGCGCGCACATGTCAGCGAAAGAAAGCGCGTCCGTTTTATGCAAGAGTAAAGAGAATCCACCTGCAACAGTAGCCACAGAAACCGCCCCAAACAAACTACTAAAATAAGAAGAAAGTTACGTCTGAAAGCTGCATCGATTTTTTTGATTGGTTAAAATGAATGGAGAATATTGTGCTTTTCTGTGTGTGTGCAACCATTTCCATCGGTGGTGCTAGATCAGTGGTTCCCAACCTGGGGGGTGCGACTCCCACTAGGGGTTGCTAAAGATTTACAAGGGGTCGCCAAGCTTACTCTAATTTGGGGGTAGAAATGGTTACAGTTTGATCATAACCAAGACGAATTTACAGACAGTTAGTAAATTACTTGTTACTATATACCCACAACTGCAAAAGAATTGTGTTTATTTAGACGCAGAACGTCTTTACAAGCATATCTCAAACGGGAGACTTTTCAGACGCGCTCCAACTTCACTTCAGCACCAGACGCGAGTCAAATGAACGTGGAAACGGTACCGGTGATGATCATATTCAAACCCAAATGAAACAGCGAGTATGCAATGTCGTAGTTATGACCTCAGTTAAGACATGAATTTACAAAAAAGGCGATTAAAGTTGCCTTAAAACTGTGCATGTAAGTATTATTATTTATGAGTCATTTAAAGCAGTGTCAGACCTGCATTGAGTTCAGCAGCGGCAGCTTTTTAAGTAACAGCAGCCAAAATATCCTATAATAACCAGCTGCTGTGATGTCTGTTAATCAAAGAACAAAATTAAAAAGAGGAACTCAGTAACTTCTTATCTTTATTTATTAGAATTTAGTGTTTTATAACTTTATTAAAGGGGGGGTACAATGGTGTTTTGTATATTCAGAGTTGTTCACAGTGTTAAAGGGTTGGATTCTAATGCTAAACAAGTTTAAAAAAATCATTTAGATGAATGACGGAGAATTTCTTTGCCAAAAATCTTACTTCCGGGTTGGTACAAGTTTCGGCTGTTTTTTTCGATCGTGGCTTTAATGATGTAGATGATGGTGGAACTCCTTATATGAGCATTTCTCCCAGAAAAGCGTGCCCACGCTCACGTCGGCTAGACCGTGAGAAAGAGAGAACGCCCATCAACGCGGTTCATTCGGCTGCACTCTGCAAGGGATTCACTCGGGAAGAATGTCTCTAAAGAAGTGTGGTTTTGGTTGTAAGGCAAAGATAACTTTGCTCAGCTTCCCGAAGAACCCAGCGTTACATGAAAAGTGGATGCAGTTCCTTTTTCCGGGGCAGCAATGGAGTTTTGCAAGTGTGTGTTTGTTGATGAATGTTTCATATACAAGGCCCAGTTTGATGCTGGATTTGCACATTGTTTGATACTGAAAGATGGAGTGGTCCCAGCTATAAAAGATCCAGGTCATGATTCAGAACTGCAGATGGTAAGTGAAACGCCATCAAATGTCTGTTTTATTGGCAATCCCAGCGCAAGTGATCGTCGAACTTAGCTCCGCCCACGGCGTGCCTCAAGCTCGGCTTTTTCCGGAGAAAATTGGAAAGCTGTATTTTTCTTTTATAAATATGATAAAACTAAAGACTTTTTGGAGATATTAAGGACACACTACTACTCTATAGGTTAAACATGAGATTAGGTGAAACTGTGTATGTTATGTACCCTTTAAATTAGGCTATACTTTCTTGCTAAAGGACACAGGTAGCTACATGACATTTATTATAATTTTTTTTTATGTGAAGATTGTTTTAAGTTCCCTTAAATTAAAAGTTTTTTTCTAAAAAAAAGTCTAATAAATGAAAATTGATAGCTCTCAATTATACTGTAATGTTCAATGGCTATAGTTAATGGTTAAATATTAGGAAAAAATGTCATAGAGACATCAGTTGGAATCAGTGATACTTGCCTTCAGTCATTACTTTCATACTTTCTTTATGTTCTTTCTACATTAATTTGAAGACTGAACGTGAAATTGTTGCAATACAAAAGAATAACTAAACACTTTAATGTTAGGTGGGATTAATCATGATTAATAACGATTCATTTCAGAATTTTTTTTTTTTTAAATCAATTGACAACACTTTTTGTTTAATGGAGGTCGTTGAAAAATTTGAATGTTAAAATAGGGGTCCCCTGGAAAAAAGGTTGGGAATCACTGTGCTAGATCACTTGATGAGGTCCGCACATCCATTGCGTGGAAACTACGCCACTAAATAAATGAATAAATAGCTTTTCTTAATATGATAATTAAAAACCAACAGAATGATGAAAATATGGCACATTTCCTCAATATGCGACGTGCGGCACAAGGGGTGAAAATGCCCTACTCCATATGTGAACAGCCCCTAATACCGAGCTCTGATTGGCCAGTCGCTGTTATTTATTTTATAAATGATTATACATAGAACATTTTAATATTTCATTTGCACAATAGGTTGTACATAATACACAGCATATTATTAATCTAAAGGGGATGGTGGTTTTATAGAGGGGATGCTTTTTGTCATTTTTTTCAACCCCCCTCCCTCAATTCAAGCCCTGCATATATAAACAAAAACTAGTAAAAATGACAAACACAACAAAATTGGCTACTAAAACTTTAAAACTGAAAGTGAAAACGAATGTAAACTCTTAACTGAAGTACTAAAATATAGTATAAAACTAATAAATAAAAATAATAAAAGATATTACAAAACTAATAAGATGACGAACTAAATTAACTTGAACTAAAATTACATTTAAAACGTATTAAAAAATCTATTAATAAAATCTAAATACTATATATAACAATAAATTCAAAATATTAAGAATGAGTAAAACAACTTTCAGAAATCAAAGCTAAAAAAAAAAAAAAAAAAAAACTATATTGAATCTATAAGCTGCCAAAATGTCTTGTACTGGGCTGGTTGGTTTTCTGACATCAGAAACCTACAACTTAAACTTTCAGATGTCCAGATACTTCAGTAACTTCCAGACATCCAGATACTTCAATAATGTGGCCCACCCATCACAGTGAGGAAGACATGGATAGACACTGCTAATCCAAAACACATGCACGCATATAAAGACTCTCAGTCTCTTGTAATGCGTCATGTCGGTGCAAACACTACACTACTAATCGCAGACTACAAGCATTCAATTATAGTCAATTATAATCATTCTTCACCCTGACTGAACCTGAATACATTCTCACACAAACAGCAACACGAGAGCCAATTCTTGACAACATGCCAACAGACATCAAGGGACAAAGGGCTTGAGGTTGTTTTTTTTTGTTGCACTGAACAGGAAACATAAGGAAAAAAAAGAGGTGAAAATGTGGATGAGACAGTGCTTGGGGACACATGCAGTTAGATGTTTTCTTCTTGTTGATGTTGTTGTTACTCCCACTTCCCAGAACTGTTCCTCTTGCACTCATTGGTGCTCTTGTGCAACATGCAGTTCAGCTGCATTCGTCTGTTCCCAACGTCTTTCCATCTTATTTTTAACGCAAAAGTTGGCGTAAATGAGAGTTTGAGGTGGTGTCAGCAATCTCTGTTTAACCTATTTAGCTGTGTAAAACAGTTAATTGTGCTGCTGGATGTTGTAAACTGGTATTTGTATTCAAATTATTTTACATTTATTAACGTACTAATAAACAGCACACATCAGACATGAAGCACTGCGCTGCGGCTAATGAACTGAAGTCTCGCAAAGACAATTCTTTCTTTCCACCAAAAAAAAAAAAAAACAACCTAATTTTAAACCAGAATATATAGAACATATTGAAATAAATTAGGTGAAATCTTTCCAGAGGGTTACCAACGGGTATGTTTAGGGTTAGGAGTTAATTAAGCGTATAAAATAATTTAATACAAAATTTAGGAGCACAGTCAAAATTTCAGGAGCACCTTCTAATCTGATCAAAAATTAGTTTTTACCTTTGTAATGGCATTTTTGGCAACTTATTTAAAAGTATATCATCTTTTATGTCAAATTTAAGCTTTTTAAAATTTCTAATGAATTAAAATCAGTATTAACTACATTTATTTGTACTACAGAGGTGGCACAGAGAACACAAAAGTGTCTTGTACACTGTAAAAAACAAACAATTTGTTGAGTCAACTTAAAATAATTAGTTACCTTATTGCCTTAAAATTTTAAGATCAAGACAACTCAAATAAGTTTATTCAAGTTGAAATGTTAAGTTGTACTAAGTTGACTAAACAAAATTGTTTGTTAAACTTAACAGCTACATTTGTTACTGGGCTACCTTCAAATTTTAAGTTGAATCAACTCAAATATCTAAGTTGTCACTTAGTAAAATGTAATTTCACGTTGACTAAACTTGAAAAGACTTAAAATTTTAAGGCAGCCAGGTAACAAATTATTTTAAGTTGACTCAATTTTTTTTTTTTTTTTTTTTTGTGTAGGTGTATTTTCATGCTTAATGAGGCTCAGAGGTGGCATGAGTGCAATTAAATTCATACATTTATTTTGAGAATATTTTAAATATAAAATTTTGATTACAGAAATATGAAATGATTTAAAACTGAAAAGATTTTAAAAATTAAACTACATCTGCCAGTAGGTGACAGCAAGTCACTGATTTAATTAATGAATCATATAATTCATTTGATTCATTCAAACAGCTGATTCATTCAGGAATAAAGCAAATGAATGGAAAATGTAATCATGAGACTCACTAGAATCGTTTGAAAATGCATGTTACAATACAATGCAATTTTTATTTATAGAGCACAATTTAAAAACAACCGAAGTTGACCAAAGTGCTTTACAACACTATATAATATATATATATATATATATATATATATATATATACACATACCAAATAAAAACAATAAGAAAAGACATAATTATAAAACATAATACAAACACAAGCTGTATACAAGGGCGAGGTTCCTAATAGGACAATAAATCAAGGGATGTTAAATGCCAAGGAAATAAATAGGTCTTCTGGAACATTCATTCATAAACGAAACAACACTGTGTTTGAATGGAGATGTGCAGCAGATCAGTATTGACTTGTTTCAGACCATTTTTGATGAAGAAATAGAGCAAAATTAGTCAATGTTATAGTCAGATAATGTAAGTGTAATAATAACTTATTGTTTATTTAACTGTTGTATTAAATCAATATCTCATTTACAAACTCCCTTAAAAACCATTAAAAGCTGTCACTCATCTTAGATCATCGCAATCTCACAAAGTTCCATTATAATCATCAAAGCTCTCTACGCTGCACAATCAGTCTCTTATTTACACTCTCTCTACACTTTGTTTATGAAAGGATTCGTGAGATATGTCCGTGATAATTACTCAACGTTGCAAAAACACGTAGAAACCTTTGAAGCTCCACTCAGCGCAAACACAAATATGCTGATCGGGTCAGTCGCACATGGTGCTCCTAAATATTTTTTCATAGTTGCACAGTTGTTGCATAGTTGTTGTGACTGACTTTACTATTAACATATTTTGACAGATCCTTGACCACAAAACCAGTCATAAGGGTCAGTTTTTTGAAATTGAGGTTTATACATCATCTAAGTAAATTTAAGTAAATAAGTTTTCCATTGATGTATGATTTGTTAGGATATGACAATATTTGGCCGAGACGCAACAATTTGAAAATCTGGAATCTGAGGGTACAAAAAAAATCCCCTTTAAATTTGTCCAAAAGAAGTTCTTAGTAATGCATATTACTAATCAAAAATTAAGTTTAGATATATTTACAGTAGGAAATTTACTAAAAATCTTCATGCGGCTTACATCATACATTGAGTCAGAGGTCAACGAAGAAGCTGGTTCTCACGAACACGCATACACCATTGCCAGAAATCAATGAGAGTTTATAATTTTAAAAATAGAAATATTTTTGTTATAAAACCCAATGGATCCACTTCAGAAGACATGTGTTACCCCGGTGGCGTATGGGCTAGTTCTACGACGGATATATGTGCTTTTTGGAGCTTCAAAATATCAGCCACTATCCACCACCATTATAAAGCTTGGAAAAGCCAGGATAAATTTTAAAACAACTCAGACTGTGTTCGTCTGGAATGAGAAAGCCATCTAGGATGGCTTGAGGGTAAGTAAATCATGGGGAAATTTTCATTTTTGGGTGAACCGTTCCTTTCATGCTTCTTTTAAAAAAAAAATCATATGTTTTCGAATGATTCACATTTACAAATTCATTCAAAATCGCCTTCTTGTAAAATAGTTTATTTCTATTATTTTAATAGTAATTAAAAACTCTGATTTAAGCAACTTTACAGCTCAAATAAAAAAGTTTAATAAAGTGATAAACCTCATATTTAAGTCTAATGAGTGATTATATATGAAGAGTTCAGATGCAAAACCAGCTAAAAGCCATCTCGGTCAAAAAATGAGATAATGATACTGAGTGAATGCTCTCAACATCTATTATACATCCATCAAATACTTTTACTTCAAACTCGCTAAAATCCCACTCAGTTCAATCAAAATTACCAGTACTTACATAGAAACCTACACATAAGAGCCTGATAAAAATGCATTTTTTAAAGAAAGATGTCAGATGGATTTAGAGGCTTTTGCATCTGAACTCTTCATATAGAGAGAGAGAGAGAGAATTGGTCTGAATACAAACAGCAGAAGGCCTAAATGAAAATGCAAATTCAAATGCAGATACTTGCCACTATTTGCAATAAGTAGTATAAATAGCAGAAACTCCTGCTATTTTAACAAAGTGTAAATAGAATTCATCCCTATTTACACTTGCAAATAGCCACTGCCAAAAAAAAAAAAAAACAAAAAACATTAAAAAAGGTAGATGCATGCATGATTTCTTTGTAATAAGACCAGTAACATGCATTAAGCAATTAAACAATGCCAATTTTGAACATTTAATGAGGTAACAGAAAATGTTTGCTGCATAAAGCATTTACTAAGATTATTAGTACTGGATCTACGTGGAAAATGTTAAAAAAGAAAAGATGGAATTTTGCTCCTTGACCCTTACTGATTCTTTTGGCCTTACATTACTTCCAGAACATAACCTGAGGTATTCGTCTAAGGAGATGAAAGGAAAGTATTTGCAGGGTGGACTTATCTGTCTCTCTGTGTCTGTCAGCACTGTGAATGTGTGTGTCTTTGAGTTGGATGACGGTGAATGTGGGTTCAGGGCTGCTGCACAGAGCTGCTCCTAAATATGATTATTTGTATAGTTTTTCACTTTTATGGCTAAAGCAATATTCAGTGTTTATCAGCCGTTTATGCTTTAGCATAATGAGCCATGAAATAGACTTTCTTTTCCCCCTGAACTGTCCGCTGCCAACTTTTATTTTACCCAATGCTTGAACAGCTTCAAATAATAAAAAAAAAAAAGACGAAGCAAAGTCTACAGTGCAAACTATTTCAAGCCTACAAAAGAAAATGCTAAAGTTACTGATGAAGAAATATGTTAAATCTCTAGCTGTTTTTTTTGTTTGTTTGTGTGCGTTTGAAACCCCGTTTCCGCTACGGAATGAAAGAATTAATAAATAAGTGCACATTTTCAGACCGCAAAATATAAACTCAAAATTGTGAGATAAAAGGCAGAATTGTGGAATAAAAAGTAACAATTACACTTTTTATTTTTTATTTCATGTAGTAACAAAAACGTCAAAATGTGAAAGTGCGAGAAAGAAAATCTGAATTCTGAGTTTGAAAAAAAAAGTCACAATTCTCAAATCATTTCTTCACATGAGGAGCTCTATTAGCATGACGCCGCTACAGTGATCAAATCAGTCGCTAATGAGGTTTCATTTCAGATGCAGCCTATGCATATGAGTTTGCAACTCATTAGATTTTGCATCAGAGCCTTAGTATGGAAACACATCCTCCAAAAACTCCCACTGAATCGGCTTTCTATCACAGACTCTCCATCAGCCAGTAAGTGGACAGATTGATGGCAATGTTCTCTGTGCTCAAGCTCACTATCGGTTGTCACACTTCACAGGACAGCTGTCTTCCTCCAGCACAACACAACAGAACACAGCTGCTGCAGTCTGACTCAGCACAACTCAACTTATGACTTCTGACAATGATTTCCTTATTATTAAGATATGAAACCTGTCATTGCATGTACTGATTGGGACGGGATTAGGATCTCTGTAGTTTTATTGAAATGAGACTTGTTTAAATGCTGGTGTTATGGAAGCCCATAGGTCATTCATCATTCAGTGAAAAAAGAAAAAGTCAGACTTCTCATTGGTGACATATGCAGGATTGCTCTAGTCATTTGTGACCCTGGACAACAAAACCAGTCTTAAGTAGCACAGGTATATTTGTAGCAATAGTCAAAAATACAATTGTATGGGTCAAAATAATAATTTTTGCTTTTATGGCAAAAATCAATAGCAGATTAGGTAAAGATCATGTTCCATGAATGTAAATTTCCTAACGTAATATATTAAAACTTACGTTTTGATTAGTAATAAGCATTGCTAAGAACTTCATTTGGACAACTTTAAAGGTTCCTGAGTATTTAGAATTTTTTTGCACTCTCAGATTGCAGATTTTCAAACAGTTGTATCTCGGTCAAATCATAATATAACCATACATCAGTGGAAATTTCGTTTTGTGGTTTAGGGTTACATTTAGTCCTCTTAAACTCCACTTCTTGAACCTCAAAAATCATGTTTTTTTTTTTTTTTTGGTGGTTTGAATGAATAAGTGAGACTTAAGGTTACACATAAGCTAATGTGATCCATATCAAAGCGAAAATTTGCATTTAGAAGACATATGTCTTTGAAAGTCTCTCTCCACCACCATATGGATCAATGATTTTAATTAAATCATTCTGCAGAACTTCTGCTTCCCACCCACCTGCTTTCTTTCCACTTTTTTTTTTTTTTTTTACAGTAACATTTTCTAAATCTAAAGGCTTAATCTTTCAGACTGAATATAAGATGTCAAATACAGCTTTACTGGACTTTGATGTCAACAAAATGCTACCTGCCATGTTTAAAAAAGTCAAGTCCCCTTTACTTCTATAGCACTTTATACAACACAGATTGTGTCAAAGCAACTTTACAGGGATGAACAGGAAAATTGTGTTTCAATGATACAAACAGAATCAAATTCTGCTGTAAAGCAGCTCTAAAAACACAACAGTAATCAGTCAAACATTTACAATCTCAAAGTGTTTCTCTGAGATCACTTATAATACACTAATATTGATTTATTTAACTTGAAATACACTGTAAATGTACTTGGGCAGTGTATGAAATTGAAAAAGTATGAAATTGTTAGTTCATAGTACATACAGTGGATAAAAAGTCTACACACCCCTGTTAAAATGCCAGGTTTATGTGATTTAAAAAAATTTAAATACCACAAATAATTTCTGAACTTTTTCCACCTTTATTGTGACCTATAACTTGTACAACTCAATTGAAAAACAAACTGAAATCTTTTTTTCTGTGGAAAGTAAAAATAAAAAATTAAAATAATGTGGTTTCTGTACACACCCTTAAACTAATACTTTGTAGAAGCACCTTTTGATTTTATTACAGCACTCAGTGTTTTTGGGTATGAGTTTATCAGCATGGCACATCTTGACTTGGCAATATTTGCCCACTCTTCTTTGCAAAAACACTCTAAATCTGCCCGATTGCGAGGGCATCTCTTATGCACAGCCCTCTTTAGATCACCCCACAGATTTTCAATTGGATTCAGGTCTGGGTTCTGGTTGGGCCATTCTAAAACTTTAATATTTTTCTTGTGAAGCCATTCTTTTGTTGATTTGGATGTATGCTTAGGGTCATTGTCATGCTGAGAGATGAAGTTCATCTTCATCTTCAGCTTTCTTGCAGAAGCCTGAAGGTTTTGTGACAGTATTGACTGTTATTTGGCACTGTTCATGGTTTCCCCCACCTTGACTAAGACCCCAGTTCCAGCTGAAGAAAAACAGTCCCAAAGCATGATGCTGCCACCACCATGCTTCACTGTGGGTATGGTGTTCTTTTGGTGATGTGCAGTGTTGCTTTTGCGCCAAACATACCATTTGGAATTATGGCCAAAGAGTTCAACCTTGGTTTCATCAGACCATAACACATTTTCCCACATGCTTTTGGAAGACTTCAAATGTTTTTTTGCAAAATTGAGCCAGGCTCGGATGTTTTTCTTCATAAGAAAAGGTTTCCGTCTTGCCACCCTACCCACAGCCCAGACATATGAAGAACATGGGTGATTGTCGTCACATGTACCACACAACTAGTACTTGCCAGAAATTCCTGCAGCTCCTTTAATGTTGCTGTAGGCCTCTTGGCAGCCTCCCTGACCAGTTTTCTTCTTGTCTTTTCATCAATTTTGGAGGGACGTCCTGTCACTGTTGCACCATATTTCATCTCCACTTGATGATGACTGACTTCACGGTGTTCCATGGTATATCTAATGCCTTAGACATTTTTTTGTACCCTTCTCCTGACTAATACCTTTTAACAATGAGATCCCTCTGATGCTTTGGAAGCTCTTTGCAGACCATGGCTTTTGCTGTGAGATGCGACTAGGAAAATGTCAGGAAAAGCCTACTAGAACAACTGAACTTTATTTGGGGTTAATTAGAGGCACTTTAAATGATGGCAGGTGTACTGACTCCTATTTAACATGAGTTTGAATGATGAATGAATAATTCTGAACACAGCCACATCCCTAGTTGTAAAAGGGTATGCACACTAATGCAACCACATTATCTTAGCTTTTTATTTTTATTTCTTACTGAATAAAGATTTCAGATTGTTTTTCAACTGAGTTGTATAGGTTATAGGTCACATAAAAGGTGGAAAATTTTCAGAAATTATTTATCATGGTCTAATTTTTTTTAAATCAAATAAACCTGGCATTTTAACAGGGGTGTGCAGACTTTTTATATCCACTGTATGTCAACTAATGTTAACAAATTAAAACTTATTGTAAAGTGTTAACAAGAAAGATAATGATTTAGCGGAAGATCTTGTATGATGATAAAGTTTACAGGATCAGACTGTGCTTATTGATTTAATTTTCCTGTTTTATGTCAGATGGGATTTCAGCAATATTATTTTTAATAAAGTTGGCAAAAAAAGGTTAACTTAGGTTACTATACTATTGACAAAGGTCATATTAAATGAGAAATGTGAAAAAATATCACAAATGTCACAGATATTCTCATCTGAACAGGATCTGATTCGTAAGATGACACAGAAAAAAAATCCAAAATAATGGATAATTTAATCCATAAAAAAAAAAAAAAAAAAAAAAAAAAAAACCACATTAGGTCATTTACCTCCTCATGGAAAACTAAGAGAGTCCAAATAGATTCAAGAGGTGCAAACCTGTGACTCAAACTCTGATCCACATGAAACTTCAAAACATATCCCCCGCTGTAAACATATGTGACCCTGAACCACAAAACCAGTCATAGATGTCAATTTTTCAAAACATTTATACATCATCTGAAAGTTGAATAAATAAGCTTTCCGTTGATGTATGGTCTGTTATGATAGGACAATATTTGGCCGAGTTACAACTATTTTAATATCTGGAATCCGAGGGTGCAAAAAAATAAAAATATTGCGAAATCGCCTTTAAAGTTGTCCAAGTTAAGTTATTAGCAATGCATCTTACTTTTCAAAAATTAAGTTGTTATATATTTATGGTAGGAAATTTACAAAATATCTTAATGGAACATGATCTTTACTTAATAAACCTAATGATTTTTGGCTTCAAAGAAAAATCAATAATTTTGTCCCATACAGTGTATTTTTTGCTATTGCTACAAACATACTCCAGCGACTTAAGACTTGTTTTGTGGTCCAGGGTCACATATGCTGTGAGATTTTCCAGCCTAGTATACTTAGGGTTTTCCAAAAATTAATATTAACTCTCCTTCATGTTGTTCCAATAGCATATTATCTTATTAACTGGCCTTGGCGCAGTGAATTTGTGCTATAAAGACAGAGGTGATGCACAAACCTTCAAAACTGATAATGCATTGTGTCATGTACACTTAGATAAAGACTGTAGCTCGATTGTAACTGTGTGTGTAAATTAAAAACGTCAGGCAGTGTTTGTGTATGAATACACCTCCGCAGGAAACTGTTTAACTGTTTCCCTCTGAAACATTATGCGTTGCACTACCACACTTTAAAGGTTAGCGTGTGGGTATCTTGCAATAGAGTTCAATTAAAAATAGACATCTTAAATACCATAACATGACGTACAGGACCCCAGAAATGTGGCCGCAGCATGTTGCTATCAGCACAGTACTTGACAGTGGGTTGAGAGCTCTTGAGCGATGAGCTGAGCTGGGTTTGTGCCAAACATACAGCTCTGCTTATAGGTTAAATGGGTCAGGATTAGTTTGCTCAAAACCAAACTATTATCTAATTAAACCAGTTTACTCAAAAATATCTTATATATACTGAAGCGGTGACGTCGAAACCCGGAAGGCTATTCAACATGGGTGCAATGAGAATTTTCTTATGGGGTTTTCAATTTATGAGTAAAACGAGGTCTTTGGTAAAAAAAAAAAAAAAAACAGATGTCAATACTATTACTTGGACATTTTTCCCTTCTGGCTCTTCAGCACAACAGGAACCGCAAAAACACTTTTAAATGTCAAACATAACACCAATAATACTAACAGATTTTACTAGAAAACAAGACATAACATTTAATTTGAACATTTATTCTCCTTTAGTCCTACACTCTTAAAAATAAAGGTGCTTCACGGTGCCATAGAAGAAAATTTTTGGTCTAAATGGTAAAGAACCTTTAACATCTGAAAAACCTTTTTGTTTCACAAAAAGTTCTTTGTGGCGAAGGTTCTTCAGTTTATAAAAAGATAAGAAAGAGATGGTTCTTTAAAGAATTTTTGACTGAATGGTTCTTTGTGGAACCAAAAATGGTTCCATGCTGGGAACTAGTTTTCAGTTAGCAAGAGTTTCATTAAGTTATTTAGTTAAAAGGAAATAAAAATAATGAAGAATCTTTTAATTAAAAAAGGTTTAAATTACAGACAGCATTAAGTTGAAATAATGATCAACATTATTATGTCAACAATCCATATGGAAATGTACTATATGGCATATACATTGTCCTATATCACAAGTGATATTGCCATATATATTACCAATTAGGCGAAATATAATTTTTACATGATTTTTTTACATAAGTACATTCTCTGTCTTATATGAATATATAAGTTTATACCATATATAAAATCTATATAGTAGACTGTATATATGCTAATAATAAACAATATGCTATACAGTGATTTTTATACTTTATGTAGCAACTATATTTTATTTATAAATGCTACATTATTAAAACAACATATATACATAAATCAGTGTAAGTATATACTGTTTTTGCAATCATTTAGTGTTTACCTTTTATATCATATCAACATGTATTGACGGGTTTTAGGATGGACATGCTTGTACATGACACGTTTTCCTGTTTTATGTCAGATGAGATTTTAGCAATATTTGAACCGCCAACTGTTATTTTTAATAAAGTTAAAAAAAGGTTACTATACTATTGCTTAGGTTACTATACTATTGACAAAGGTCAAAATAAATGAGAAGAACTGTGAAAAAATATCTCAGTCTCAGATATTCTCATCTGAACAGGATCTGATTTTTAAGATATTATATAACTTTATATTATAATATACTGTTTTTATACATGGAAAAGGATGTGTATATATGTGTATATTATATATATATATATATATATATATATATATATATATATGTATATATGTGTGTGTGTGTGTGTGTGTGTGTGTGTGTGTGTGTGTGTGTGTGTGTATGTATATATATATATGTGTATGTATGTATGTATGTATGTGTATATATATATATATATATATATATATATATAAACATTATGGTTATGGTTTTTGATTTTGTTTTTAAAGTGCAGGTAACAGGCTGGAAATTGAATTGGCATAGCACTCACTTTGACAATTAAAAATCCAATAATCACTATTCAAACTCATTCAAATCAGAACTACAGTTCTACCCTGTTCACAGTAATGGTTGACCTTTCTTGGTAACAGGTTATTATTTCAAGGGTTGAGAACAGGGTTTCATCAGAATAAATGAAGGCCATTCTTTCCTTTCTACAGGAACATGTCTCATTTTGTTCTTCTGTTATCTCAGTGAAGTCCAGAGAACTGGCTGCATTGGAATGACATAGTTGTCGACTCTTATTTGTCTTAATTAGCTTTTATGGTCATTTAATAACAAGCAGCAGGGAAGGATGAACTGGCAGTGTTAAATGCATCAGAACTCCATAGTAAGCAGAAATAGCTTCTCCCTTAATTTCATATTTAGAGACATGGGATTGGGGCTATGGATGCTGTATGGATGTTTGCGTGAATTATATTAATTTTTATAGTGATTCCTCAGATCTGACTAATGGAAAATAAATCTGTTAACTGTAAGTGTGACTTTCAAACATTTCCAAGTTATTCCAGAAAGGATTTTGCAACCATGAGTGTGCCAGAGAATGTCATGATAGAAGATCAAACAGTGAGAAGACTTACTAAGTGCTTTATAAGTAGCAGTATTTTGTCAAATCATTTGTCATTATCCTTCATCAGAACACAACAGGCAGCTAAAAGCAATGACAAGATGTGGAAAATATGATCAAATTATGTGTTAATGACATTAAAAGCTGCATTTTGAAACAACAAAACAATTTTGTTGTTTTGTTTATGGAGACTGCAGGTCTAGGTAGTAAAACATTACAGTAATATAAGTCTGTAACTTATATAACTATAACTTAGCAATACAGTTAAGATGGAGAATGTTATTCCAAATACTGGAATATGGCATTTCCTATTCAGGATAAAATTAAATATTTATCTATGATCATAAATAACACAGTAAAGCAGTATTTTTTATGTTTCTATAATTGTACACTACCAGTCAAAAGTTTTTTTTTTTTTTTTAAAGAAGTCTCTTCTGCTCACCAAGCCTGCATTTATTTGATCCAAAGAACAGCAAAGACAGTCAAGTTTTGAAATATTTTTACTATTTAAAATAACTGTTTTCTATTTAAATATATATTAAAATGTAATTTAATCAATAATGTAATCATTATGCCAGTCTTCAGTGCCACATGATTCTTCAGAAATCATTCTAATATGTTGATTTGCCGCTCAATAAACATTTATTATCAATATTATTATTAAACAGTTGAGTACATTTTTTTAGGATTCCTTGATGAATAGAGAGATCCAAAGATCAGCATTTATCAGCATTTATAGCATTTATAAACCTTACTTATTTGGTGAAAGAAATTATAGAAATGAATACTTATATTTAGCAAGGATGCTTTAAATGGATCAAAAGTGTTGATAAAGGCATTTATAATGTTACAAAAGATTTCTATTTTTGATAAATGCTGTTCTTCTAAATTTTATATTAATCAAAGAAATCTTTTGTAACATCACAGGAATAAATTACATTTTTAAATATATTCAAATAGAAAAGAGTTATTTTTAATAGTAAAAATCTAAAAAAATAAAAATAAAAATCTACTGTTTTTGCTGTACTTTAGATCAAATAAATGCAGGCTTGGTGAGCAGAAGAGACTTCTTTTAAAAACATTAAAAATCTTGAAATACTAATACTTTCAAATACTTGACCGGTAGTGTATATACATAGTGTTGGGTACATGTCCCAGGTACTGGCATGGGTAAGGGTATTAAGTTGGGTAAGGCAGCCGTGGCCTAATGGTTAGGGAGTCGGACTTGTAATCAAAAGGTTGCAGGTTCGAGTCCCAGGTCCGGCAGGGATTGTCGGTGGGGTGAGTGATTAATCAGCGCTCTCTCCACCCTCAATACCACGACTGAGGTGAGACCCTTGAGCAAGGCACCGAACCCCCAACTGCTCCCCGGGCGCCGCAGCAATGCAATGGCTGCCCACTGCTCCGGGTGTATGTTCACTGTGTGTGTGTTCACTACTGTGTGTGTGCACTTGGATGGGTTAAATAGTAATTTTTGCAATTCTATTCAATGATGCTGGGGCACAGAAATGATTCTCTTAACTTTTAATGAATTAACTGGGGATTTGCTGACTAATCTATTAGTTCTTTCACAATTCTATGCCTTTGGCCATTGTGGACTAGGCGGACATTAGCTTTGGTACAGCAACCTATGAAGGCCTAAGTTATGTTTGTGAAATCATCAGTACCTGTTTTCAATAGACAAAAATTGATTACGAAGTCCACAGATATTCCATGGGTTCTGTATGACTATTTGTGGGTAATGCCATGCCAGTAATTCAAGTGTTACCCTCCTATGACTGCAATGTAATTTTAAATAGTCTTATCCCACAAACAAAATAGACGGTCAGTCACCTTACATACTGTATCGGTGAGAAGATGTCTTCTTCCTGTGGGGTGAATAAGCTGCAATGTGGACCAGACTATGTGAGTCTAGGCAAAGCCCTACAATGAAATAATAATAAAAGAATGTCAGTCACATTCTGCAGACTGTGTATTCCCAGCTGTGCATTTAAAATAAATGAACAGTTAAAACATCACTTGAAAGACAGGTGGGGGAAAAGCAGATGGGAGTGATAGGAAGAGAAGCAACCCAAGATTTCTACATTGGGAAATGAATAGTAGTGTCAAAAGATGTCAAGTCTCAGTTGGCCAAAATGTTCAGTGCTGCTTTCATCTATCTGGAGTCCAGGTTTAATATGCACAAGGGGTTATTAAGAGGCTGCAATGGCAAAGAGAAAGCACCAGCTCTCCTTTAAAGGTTCTCCAGTCATTATTGTTCTATCCAAATTACACCTGCCCTGCCAAGCATGTCTGAGCTACGTAGTTAATAAAAGTCTGCCGAGAGTCACCCGCCGCACGGCGAGCGCATGAGGTCGAGATTGTCGCCGTGGAAACGTGAGATAGCAAGCACCTGTTCCTTCCCTGGAGAGGGGCGACCGAGCCCCATCCTCTGGGGAAGGTGCGGCGATTCCTTGGAGTGTCATCGGCTGCCAGTTTCAACCCAACACAAAGAGCTGCATCTGAAACAACCATCAAGCTCCTGCTCAGCTCTGCGGGCAAACAATGTCAACAAACCATAAAACACAGCTGACGATGCTGGTATTCCTACTTACTATGCAAGACTTGAAGTTCTGAGAACTTGGTAGTAGTAGCTCAGTCAGGCAATTCTGAATAAACCAGAAACAAACATGTGAGGTTATAATGCAAACACACTACAGTAGGCCAGAAACATATTGTGCAAGTACACAAATGTGAATGCTTGGTTATTTTGGTTTGGTGTTAAAACACTTTCAACTCAAGTTACTTTCAGATATGAAACGGATTAACTTTACCTACCTTATTCTGGAAGATGTTTGCCTGCCTAGCAATAACGATGCCCAGCTCAAGGGTGCAATTCCCAGGTAACGCACATACTGATACATTACATTCCTTGAATGCTAAATGAATAATGTATGGTTAACTCCATTGGCTGCTCGTCAAAGATCATGTCATGATCTCCAAACCTGGAATACGGTTTAAACGCAAATCACTATAAATCTACAGCAGAAAAAACATCATCAAACATCATTTTTGTGTTAGGCTACATTACATCATGATAACATTCAGCTCATACAAAGCTGGTAAAATGACATGTGGTCACACAAGGTTGAGTGGAGATGAAATGTATATTTGCGCTGTTGTTTGGATGGGCTACAAGTATCTCATATAGCACTCAGCTCAGGTTCTTCTTCCAGTCTTAATGAAACCTATGAAATCTCACAGCTTGCACATTCTGTAACATAGTTAATAATTAATCATATTTCCTCATTGTTTAATAACATACCATTCCCTAAGTGCTATGAAAAGAAAAAATACCGATTCCACCAAGTGACCCTGGACCACAAAACCAGTCTTAAGTAGCACGGGTATATTTGTAGCCAAAAATACATTTTATGGGTCAAAATAATCAATTTTTTTATGCCAAAAATCAATAGGAGATTAAGTAAAGATCATGTTCCATGAAGATATTTTGTAAATTTCCTACCGTAAATATATCAAAACATACTTTGTGATTAGAAATATGCATTGAACTTCATTTGAACAAATTTAAAAGTGATTTTCTCAATATTTAGATTTTTTTGCACCCTCAGATTCCAGATTTTTAATAGTTGTATCTTGGTCAAATATTGTCCGATCCTAATGGAAAGCATATTTATTCAATTTCAAAAAATTGACCCTTATGACTGGTTTTGTGGTCCAGGATCACATATGAGAGGACAGCTTGTGGCTGAAGTCAAGTTTTCAGTTCTGTAGTCTAACAACAGAATTGTGCAACAGAATTCTGAACGAGACAAATATTTGACTGAATCACAACAAGCGCATGTTATGTAAAAGACTGGAGTGAGGTGGTTTAGAAGGGAGGGAAATGTGACGTCAGCTGAAAGAGAGGCCAAAATGATTACGCTTTGATAAAAACGACGAAGACAAATTGCTTTTCTCTTGAATCACATGCCCAACGAGACCAGGAAATGTGCATTAAGAAGCCCATTTGGATTTTTCAGTGCTTCTCAAGCATAAACATCACAAATAACAAGCTACTAAATGCTGGCTGTTAAAACTGTTTCTGGAAGTGATCAGTCATGATTGATGTTGCATGAATGTCTCTCACGACTGCCATTTTAATATATGCGAGGATCCGCAGGCCTATCATGAACAGATGTTTTTGAATATTATGCAAATTTTTGCAGCTTCAGCACCTTGAGTAGGTGTAAGGTCCTGTTTTACCGTGGTATAACCTCACGGCCAGAAGGATAATAAACAGCCTTGGGAAATTTATATTTATACAGTCTTCTAGAATGTGATATGTATGGAAGATAGAGGTATAATTAGTTTAATAGATTGTGTTATTTGTGACCCTGAACCACAAAACCAGTCACAGGTATATTTGTAGCTATAGCCAAAAATACATTCTATAGATTATTTTATGCCAAAAATCATTAGGATATTAAGTAAAGATCATGTTCCATGAAGATATTTTGTAAATTTCCTACTGTAAATATATCAAAATGTAATTTCTAATTAGTAATATGCATTACTAAGAACTTCATTTGGACAACTTTAAAGGCATTGTCTCAATATTTAGATTTTTTTTGCACCCTCAGATTCCAGTTATTCAAATAGTGGCATCTCAGCGTAATTTTGTCCTATCCTAACACACTATACATCAGTGGACAGTGTATTTATTCAGCTTTCAGATGACTTATAAATCTCAATTTCAAAAAATAAAAATGGACCCTTATGACTGGTTTTGTGGTCTATGGCCACATTAATAACTTTAATGATTATTTAATTATGTCATGAGGCAGCTATTCAAGTCTCAGCAGCAATCATTAAAAAAATGACTAAAATTATTCTATTCATAAAGTCTGTCACTTGGTAATGGTAATAAAGTCTGAACCTAAAATCACTGGACGGGAGATAAAAGATCAGTGCAAGACCTTTAATTCAACAGGACACCCCCGAGAAAAGAGTTGCTCTATGTCCAGCCAACAAATGTCAATATAAAAACCATAACTCATAAAAAAAGTGGATATTGCCATAATTTTACATCAATGAAAAAATACAAATACATGCATGGCAGTTTGAATAGTTTTTTGCAGAAGAAATGAACTAAGCTATAAAAAATAAGATTACAGTTTGTTCTGACGTTTTGCAAAAAGACGGGTTGCTCTGTAATTTCAGATTTCATCTGAAAAAACAGACGCCCTCCACAATCCCGTCTGTTGTGCTTTTATAAAAAAGGGAAAAGTGAATTCTAAATGTATGCACTTGATGTTCTTGATTCATGCGTCACTGGACAACATTATAGCAACACACCAGCATATATGAATGAGCTGCAACGAGCATAACAGGGTTGACGCTTGCAGAATCCAGTTAACGTCCTATCCGACGAAAATTAATGCATGTCACGGCAAACCTCTACAGTTATATGTATTCATGCAAAGCTAGAGTCTGATCACTCAGTTCGCCAAATGAGTCTCGTCACACATCGGAGTTGAGACTGAGGTTGGCTAGCCGCGGGTCTGTGTTGATCTCGTATCTGTAATGGTATCCCTCCATATGATCTCTGCACGCGTCACGGATATTGTACATCCACCTCTTGATCCCTTTCCTGTTAAGGTAAAGGACTAGAAGGAAGACGACCCCAATGAGGGCAAGAACCATCCCCAAGAACACATAGGAGGGCTCTAGCGCACGGTCCAGCGCATCTCCAGCGTTGCTCCAGCACGAGAGCTGTGAATTATTCAGATGTAAAAGTGGGACGTTTTTTAGTTCTACCGGGTCAGAGCAGGTTAGGTTTAATCTGTCTACCACAACCTGATGTCTTTCCAACCAAATCAGCATGTCCTCAATATTGCAATCACAGCGCCAGGGGTTTCCTGCGAGACTGACTCGCAAATCAGGGTTTGAACTGAGCTTCCCCAGGGTCTCATTGTGTAGGACTTTCAACGCGTTGTCTCGCAAGTCCAACTCTTTAAGTGCCCCACTGCAAAATGTGTCATTCCTGATTGTAACAAGGGAGTTGTTCCTTAAATCCAAAACGGTGAGGTCCGACAAACTTGTGAATATGCCTTCTGGAAGAAGCACCAGGTCATTATTGGACAAATCAAGATGGGAAACCTTAGGTAGGCTGTGTTTGAAAACATCTGCATGCATATTGATGTAAGAGTGATTGTGAAAGGATTTGCTGAGGTTTAGAATCTCAATCTTGCTGTCTTGAGGTAAAGCCTCAATGCTGAACTCTAAAATCCTGTTGTTGCTGAGATCAAGTAAACGCAGACTTGGCAAGTTTTGAAATGCCATGGAGTCCAATTGTACCACTTGGCTTCCAGACACATAAAGGTGTGTTAAATGTTCCAACGGCCTGGGGAAAGATTCATTGTTCAGATTTGTCATATTGTTTCCACTGATGTTAAGTGCGGTGATGTTTTCGGGAAGTGGCTGTGGAATGGATCTCAAGTTTTGGCTAACACAGTTCACTACAGTGGTTTCGCACAAGCACTGGGCTGGGCATGAAGCTAAGGACGAGCAGGAACACGTCAGGACAAGTAAAACACAGAGAGTCAGGTTACACATGCTCTTTTGTTTTCTTTGAAGTTGAAGCAAATGGAATAATCCCGCATCGGACATTTTCAAGCGATGTAAATCAAACGGCGGGAAAGTAATTCACTCCACAGAGATGAAAGGAACGTGCTCACGCTTCTCAAACGACTGCTTCACGTAAAATCTCACATCTTTTTCTTTGTTTTTTTTTTCATTCAGGATACCTCCTTGGATTTTTAACTCCTCAGATGCAGTAGAAAGCGATCCGAGATGCGTTTTGTTTGATTCCGTCACTTTTCCTTTTATAGCGTCACTTCTTTTTCACTTCTTCCCGAAAACAAAAATGAGTTTCTCCAAAAGCAGTGCCCAATCCTTCAACCAGATCCTGTCCAAAAAAAAGGCCGAGTTTTTTTTTTATTAAAGTTCCTGATATTTTAATAATACACAATAGATCCACAAACCTATAAACGTGTCTTTTCCTGTGTAATGTTCGGGGCTCGGCATCTCACTGTCCCGCTGCGCCTGCCTGCACTGCTCGCTGCAAATGATTCTCCCCCGCCACTCCCTGAATCCACACTGAGCTCTATTCACTGGACTGTACCATTATGATCAAACAGGGGGCGTCAAGGACCACACACGATACAGCAAGATCCAGGAGAGTTGTGAAGTTTTCCAAATGGTGCATTCTTTTACGGGAGTGTACAGGTCAGTAAACTCAGTCTTGATATGAAACTATATAAACATGAATTAAAATAGCTAAATCAATTTTCGACACAACCAATAAACAAGTGTCATAACGTACACTACCAGCCAAAAGTTTTTGAACAGTAAGATTTGTAATGTTCTTTTACAGTCTCTTCTTCTCACCAAGCCTGCATTTATTTGATCCAAAGTACAGCAAAAGCTGTAACATTGTGAAATATATTACTATTTAAAATAACGTAATTCTATTTGAATATATTTGAAAATGTAATTTATTTCTGTGATCAAAGCTGAATTTTCAGCATCATTACTCCAGTCACACGATCCTTCAGAAATCATTCTAATATGCTGATTTGCTGTTCAAGAAACATTTATTTATTTATTATTATTATCAATATTTAAAACAGTTGATTACATTTGTTTCAGGATTCTTTGATAAATAAAAAAGGTCCAAAGATCAGCATTTATCTGAAATAAAAAGCTTTTGTAAACCTTACTTTTTTGGGGGAAAGAAATTATTAAAATGAATTCTTCTATTTAGCTTATACTTTAAATGGATCAAAAGTGATGATAAGACATAATGTTACAAAAATTGTAAATGTTGCAAAATGGCAATTTTTTAGATAAATGCAGTTCTTCTAAACCTTTCTATTTATCAAAGAAACCTGAATAATTATACTCAGCTGTCTTCAACATAATAATAATAATTTATGTTTTTTTGAGCAGCAAATCAGCATATGAGAATGATTTCTGAAGGATCATGTGACTGCAGTAATAATGTTAAATTCAGCTTTGAAATCACAGGAATAAATAGCATTTTAAAATATATTAAAATAGAAAACAGTTATTTTGAATAGTAAAAATATTTCAGAATGTTACTGTTTTTGCTGTACTTGATAAAAAAAATGCAGGCTTGGTAAGCAGAAGAGACTTCTTTAAAAAAACATTACAAATCTTACTGTTCAAAAACTTTTGACTGCTAGTGTACATTCTGTTTTTAATTAAGGTAAACGAATGATGTTTAATTCTGAGAAAGACATTTTTTAAATAATCTATCTATCGATCTATTATAAAGTCATGTGACTCATGAGTAAGGTATGCCCTATAAGCCCCGCCCCCACTGCGCTGACGCAAGAGAGGGGACTCCCTTGCCAACTCGTCATGTCACTAGCAACCAGCATACAGTTGAGTCTGTCAAACAAGTCATCTGCGCATATCAAAAATAACTGGTGCTTCCAATAAAATTAGACTTATGTTTGTGTCACAAGAGCAAAATGTGAAGCCCTTAACACGCCGATCCATCCAATGACAAATAACGATACAAGTCTGGCAAGTTGAACTGTCCAATGAAATGTAAGGATACACGTACGATGGGCCAATCAGAATTCGTTTTACTCGTGCGTCTGCACTTCTAGCTCTTACTTAACCGACTAACAACTCTGCTGCAACATAATTACTGCAAAACATCAAGGTTTTCTTTAAAGATGTTTCTGTGGATCTGCTGCATAGGGGAAAACACAAACATGACCTTTTCTTTCATCTAGCGTCAGGTGAGAGCACGATATTAGCAGTTTGTCTTTTAATCTGGCGGTGTTTCAGTACATAGTTCAGCCCAATATGGTTCATAAATATGATGATGATGTGTCAGTCAGTAATTAAGATCAGGTTTCATGACAGATCTCGCCCATTAATGTGTCGCATACACGTTCGGTTCTTAAATTAATGGATTCGTTATTTCCACTATGTTACGGTTTGATCACAGTCTGCTTGTCCCTGACTGATAGTATATTGAATGAGAGAAAGGTTTGTCGTCTCCAGATGTTAACAAATGGTTGGAACTGACTCATTTGCTCAGTTATTTGAGATTTAAAAATAGTTAGGATCACAAATGGATCATTAATACCAAAGACTGATGCAGTAAGACTGAACGCTAACGCCATATTTAGCTGATGGTGGAGGTTTTTTGGAAGGTGTCAAACTACAAGTGCAGCACTTTATAATGCTGTGCTGGTTCTTTAACTATGCAACTATGTTAGTGTTTTTAGTTTTAACAAGTATTTACTTATTTGGAATGATTGATGAAGGCCACATTAACACTGACATGGGAACATTGCATTTTTCTAACATAAGCATTTATTTTTATTTATTATTATTATTATTTTTTTATATTTTTACTACTGTATTATTATTATTATTATTATTATATGGCCATTCCATTTAATAATATTTATTACATATTAAAACTGATAATCTCAAAGTCCACTATTGAAAATTGTTAGTAGATAAACTAGCTAGTTTAAAATGTTTAATTTTATATATTTAATGTTTTGCCCTAGACCCAATCTTAAAATATGACCATCTGTTTGATACACTATGATGTTCTGAACAAAGTCCACTGCTGAATGTTGTTAGTAGATAAACTATTTAGTTTTAAAATGTTGCTGTTTAAGGATGGCAAAATGTAAAAAAATTCCCAAAAGAGTCCGTAACTGCAGAAAAACTGATCTATGTTATGTATAATTTTAAACAATTAAATCAGATCTAATTTAAGTGTTTTATGTGTTTTTTAGCCTAGCAGATTTTGATAAAAGTCTGTCTGGTCTAGTCATGAATAAAGGCACAACAGAATCATTTTATACTTTATACTTTTGATGGGAATGTTGTTTAATGAAGTTGATATTAATGTGCTATTCTTTATTTCCAGGTACCTTCTGCAATTATGGAGGCTTAAATGGTGGTGCGTTTTGGGGGGAAGGAGCCTTTCCCCTCAAAGTTGATGGACTCTTGAATGGACAGTACAGATTTGCCTTTTGTAAAATACGATTGCAAGTTAACTTATTTTTCGAGAAAACTGGAATATATTTGTATGTTTTTGTACAGAAAAATTAGTATTTTCTTTTGATGCGAATGATTGTGCCAAAGCTTTTGTGGAATGTGTTGCCGACATGGTGGATTGAGATGAGCTAGATCTTCACTCTTGGGGCCGCTAGGGTGCTGTGGAACCTCAACACATGCACAATTCTAGCGCCCCAAATTCACAGAAAGGCTGAACATATTCCCCTTTTTTTGTTTTGCTTACTTTAATTTATTGCATTTGTTTGGCAATTTCATTTCTATATTAGTCTGAGAAATTTAAGCACAAGCTTGGGGGTGCAGGTGGGTGTTTTGGGCTTTTTGGGGTTGTAACTTAACAGGTTTGAAGCTAAAATGAATCTGGGAACCCCAGACTGCACGCCAAAGTGCCGTTCTGTGAGGCACGCAGAGGAAGTGATCGCTGCTTTGACCAGCGGTTCAGAGGGTCGTCTCCGGGGCTTCCTGTCTGTTCACTGTCACAATGCAGCTACCCTACGGGATGAGTTTGGACGCACGGCTCTGCACCTCGCGGCCTCTCTGGGTAAGCGTGACCTACTTCATTGGCTCCTGGACAGTAAACACGCTGACATGCTGGCAAAGGACAAGGAGTCTGGCTGGACAGCACTGCATCGCAGTGCCTTCTATGGGCAAATTCACTGCCTCATGGGGCTTATCAAGGTAAGAACTGGTTCGTAAATATGAGTTTTGACTGATGGCCAGTAAAATATAGATAAACTATTGGTCAAAACGCTGTAAAAATTAAAACACAAAAACATTAATATTATGAAATATTATTCCAGTTTTATAGTTAAAAATATTTTTATATGCGTTTGATTACTGTGACCAAAGCTGAATTTTCAGTATCACTACTCCAGTTTTCAGTGTCTCATGATCATTCAGAAATCATTCTAATATGCTGATTTGTTGCCTAAGAAACATTACTGATTATTATCTATGTTAAAAACAGTTGTGTTGCTGAATATTGTTGTGGAAATGGTAATATAAACTATAATTTAAAAAGTTTGGGTAAGAATAAGAAAAAATTAAACATTTTCTTAATCAAGGATGCATTCGATTGATCAGAAGTAAAGACAACAGTAAAGACATTTATAAATATATTTATATTCAGGAGATTTATGTTTTAAGTAAATGTTCTTCATTTTAACTTTCTACTTTCTTTTCATAAAGTTTCCCCCTAAAACGGCATTAGTTTAAAAAAAAAAAAAAAAAAGTAAATGCAGCCTGGATGATCATTAAACACTTTTTTTCAAAACATATATACATTTTTAATTGTTCCTAACATATTGTCTGGCATTGTGCATTTTAAAAACAGTTTAATGAAGTGAAGAACAAAATTGTTAAATTTTATATATATATATATATATATATATATATATATATATATATATATATATATATATATATATATATATATATATATATAATATATTTTTCTCCATTCAAAACTAGTCATTTTGGACCTGTCATACTAGTGATAGACCACTTTTGTTAATTTGGCCAAGTATGTATGACCCAGTAATCTCAAAAGGAGCAAATAATGATTAATTGGACTGGGTGATACATGAGTCAGTTACCATTGAGAGCTACTGCAGATTTGAAACCTAATGGACTGTGGAACATAAATCAGCTTCTTTATCTTTTCCTTCCCAGTCCATTGGTTTATTGGTTTAAACGGTTGTATTTCATTGCACCATGTTTATATTGTGTTCCAGCATGGTGGAGCACTGTCTATCCAGGACAAGGAGGGTCTTTCTGTTCTAGACCTCACAATGAAGGATCGCCCAGCTCATGTTGTGTTCCGAAACACTGGTAAATAATATGTATTAATTTCCCTATTAATATTTATAATTGTACCAGTGCTAAACATGTATTTGTGATAACTTCATGATAACCTTAAAGGAACACTCCACTTTTTCTCTTTTTCCAACTCCCCTAGAGTTAAACAGATGAGTTTTACCGTTTTCGAATCCATTCAGCCGAACACTGGGTCTGGTGGTGGCACTTTTAGCATAGCTTAACATAAATCATTGAATCTGATTAGACCATTAGCGTCTCGCTCAAAAATGACCAAAGAGCAGCAAAGTTCCTTGATTATTCTGCCGGGATGAGAGTATAGTTCAGTATCAGCCTAGAAAATCACAACTTTTCATTTTCTGTCGGTCTTGGTACACAATGTAATACAGAAGAGTCAAGTTTTAAATAGGAAAAATATCGAAACCCTTTGGTCATTTTTGAGTGAGATGCTAACAGTCTAATCAGATTCAATGATTTATGCTAAGCTATGCTAAAAGTGTTACCGCCAGACCCAGAGATCGGCTGAATGGATTCGAAAACAGTAAAACTCATCTGTTTAACTCTAGGTGAGTTGGAAAATTAGCCTATTTAAAAAAAAAAAAAACAAAAAAAAAGTTCAGTGTTCCTTTTAACATTCTGTCCTCATCTATTCATCTTCTTCATCGTTCCATACCTGCATGACGTTTTTTTTTCTCTCAAAAAAGTGTAAACTTTTGTAAAATGATTAAACATTTTTCCATGCATTAAAAGCATCCAGGGGTTGTCATGCTCCAAAAATGATGATAAACGCCATTACATTAGTACGTATGACTAGTAAGTTTATGTAAATGTATGTATTATAAATTCTTCCCTTCTGTGGTAGCACTTTTGCATATTCACACTTGATGCTTAATATTGATTTATGACACATATCAGAACAAGAAGTGTTTGTCAGTCATTTTCCTTTTCATGGTTGACAGTCTTGTGTTTTTTTTTTTTTTTAAGCTTTGTAGCCCATCTTCACTGAGTAAAGTAGGAACATTCTTCAAAATTTATGTTTTTAAACAATGATTTAGAATGACATGATGGCGAATAAATTCAGTGTTAAAATAAAAATTTTTGGTCCCAAGCACACTATCAGATCTCCAAAGCAAACAATAAACGGCACTTATAAACACTCACGGTGTGTTATAATACACCTTAGTCAGGTTAGACACCGTATTGAGTTTTAAATTTGGATGAAATGGATTGATTGTAGTCTTGCTTGAAGAGACTTGGACCTGTCAATAGTATTTGTTACCTCACAACTTATACACCAACACTTTGTTGATCTGATCTCATCACAGACCCTACTGAAGTGTACACTTGGGGAATCAACACCAATTTTAGTCTGGGACATGGAAACCAGGAAAGCAGACAAAATCCTGAGATCGTGGACCTGTTTTCAAGGTCTCGAATCTATGTGAAGCAGGTAAATGTCATTCAGGGTTACTATAGTTTTTATGTGGTATTTTGTTTCTTTTTAAAGTGTTTTTTTTTTTTTTTTTTTTTTTCAATTTAATCAACAGTATTGTTGTTGTTATTATTAGTAGTAGTAAAGCACTTTAAAAAGTGTATTAAAGTGCTGAGCTTTGGTGCAAAGAAATTACAATACAGTAATAGAGAAATATATCATAGTAGAAAAAAAGATAAAAGGAACAAAAATAACCACCCAGATCTAATAAGTACTGTTAAGCCATTCCACAATTAAGGAGCAGCAACCAAAAATACAGAGTAGCTAAAATAATATTTACTGCAGGTTTTCATCTTCAGAAGCTTGGTTAATACTTTCTACATGGTCATCTAACTTCTCTGCCTCGTTTTAAATCTATCTGGATTAATTTCTGCTGATGAGGCACATAGTGTTATGAAATCCTCATCTGCTATGCAGTTCCCAGAGGTTTGTTTAAGCTAGCAGGGCCTAAAAATCCCCAGGGTTATGTGAGACAACAAGAGAGTATGGTAAAAACAGAGGACCTGCGAGTGTTGCCTTGATAACAGGCTCCTCACAGGGAACCTCCTTCAAAACAAAAATCTCTAAGGGTCTTAGCAAACCATCTGAGGAAACTCAGACGTCTTTGTTACTCTGTAAATTGTTCTTGAAAATGCCCTCAAGGATGAAAACTATGTTCTTGTTGATGAAGAAAAGCTCTTGTGTTGGAACTCACCCTACTAAGGTGAGCATCGCTCCTTTGGCATGCGTGACCCTGGAAGATCGGCTCCTGCCAACATCATGCTTTAACGCTGTATAAGTTTCCATTTTTCCGTGGTCAAAGCGGGGACTCATTTGCATTTTGGATGGATAACCAACATGTGCTCATATGTGGATGGGAAATGTGATCCAGTAGTGTTGCATGATCCCATTGTCAGCCTTTCATTTGGGATTTGGGCATTTTTGAAAGGAGAAGCCCCAAGTGGATAAGGGCCGATCATAATGAGCGCATTAAGCCAAATCTGTCAGCCGTTTAGGATGATAGATGAAAAGCCCTAGAGATGCATTTTACAAATGAGAAGACACTTTCATTTTTCATTGTTCAGTCGATGTGTGTACTTACATTCGGCTAATTAATTTCTAAAGTGCAGGGCAGTCCTTTAATTTTACAATGCTTATTGTGATGCCGGATCTTGTTTCCTGACCCTTTCATCGGCTCTCCAATGCCCCCTTACATAGAAAGAGAGTGCATTGTGACCCGCCACGCTGTTCTGCAGATGCTTTCAGTTAAATATTAAAATATTCATTCAGGGATAACAGCAGCAGATTAAATAAGCGCTGCGAATGCGTGCGTATGGCAGCCAGTGAGAGCGGCTGCCAGTCAGCGCAGAGTTTGGACGCTTTACAGAGCATCTCTTGCTTCTGTTTCAGCCTTGAGGAGTGTGTTAAATTAGTGATGATGTTGACCTTGGCACCCCTGCTCCGCTGTAGTCGACTCCGAGCCAATCCAGAGCTGGCATGCTTTGCAGAGAAAGGGCAGAGCTGTCATGGCTAAAAGTCAAGCCCTCGTGATGAGCGGGACGCAGCTGGTTCGTTCTGGCCTGCTGTTATTCTGTCCAGGTCTCAGTTCTTAATAGACCAATAATCTCCAGTGATATCATATTTACAGTGGCCTCAGAAGTATTTGCAACACTTAAAGATGTCTAAATGTTGTTGTGTTTTAGACGTCACTTGCTTTGGTGTTTTTTTTTTTTTTTTTTTTTTCAGTGAATTTTAACCTGCTTTTTTCAAAGGTTGTGTTTAAAACTACAGCAGCTGAATCAGTCAGTAACTTGGCAGTGTGTTTGTGTGTATAAATTTACCTCCCAAGTAAACAGATTTCACACTGACTACCATATAAGATTTATTATGAGACGAAATCATAAACAAAAGACATTTATGGATCAGATTCTTCCAGGCGTTCTATTTACATTACTATTTAAAAGTTTAGGATCTGTAAGAATATTTTCTTTATATATACTTTTTTTTTTTTTTTTCTTTGCAAGAATTTTGTCATTTTATTAAGCATAGATGCAATTAAGAAGTAAATTAATTAAGACAGTAAAGACATTTATAATGTTGCAAAACTTTACTATTTCAAAAACTGTTCCTTTGAAAATTTGTTTAAAGAATGTATGCTTAAAAATTTATCATATTTTGCAAAAAAAAAAATGTATTAGGCAGCGTAACTGTTTTCAGCATTGATAATCATGTTTCTTGAGCAGCAAAGCAGCATATTAGAATGATTTCTGAAAAACCGTGTGACCGTGAAAACTGGAGCATCAAAGAAATGAATTACATTTTAGAATATATTCATGAAGTAAAGTTATTTTAAACTAATAATATTTCACAATATTTATGTAATGTAATTTTTACTGTATTTTTGATTAAATAAATGCAGCCTTTGGCTCATAAGAGTTTGGTAGCATATGTTGATAAAGGCATATTAGTATACAGGATGTTGCATAAATAAGGACAATCTTTGATGCCTTTTTACCTTTGTATATACTACTAAAATTAACAAAGTAAAAAAAGAAAGAAAATTAAAAAAAAATAAATAAATTTGGGACTTACTGACCAAACATAGTTCTGTTTTAGAAATATTTTGCTGTAAACATGACCTGAATAATGATGGCATCATTGTTGTGTTTTTGTGTCTTTAAGGTGGTGTTGTGTAAGTTCCACTCTGCCTTCCTGTCCCAGAAGGGTCAGGTTTACACATGTGGACACGGACAGGGTGGACGACTGGGACATGGTGATGAACAGACATATCTGGTACGACACTTTTGTGTTATGTGCATAAAGTTCTTGCATTTCTGCATCTGCTGTGTTTGTAAGTTTTGGCGTCCACATTTGTATTAAAGGTCCCCCGGATGGTAGAGGGGCTTTTGTCCCATCACTGCTCTCAGGTCGCAGCGGCCCGAGATCACACTGTTGTTCTGACAGAGGAGGGGTACGTCTACACCTTTGGGCTCAACAACCACCATCAGCTTGGCCTGGCACCTCCTCCTGCTTCCTGCCAAGTTCCCAAACAGGTCGGACAGCCTGGATTTATGCATGACACACGGCATCACAAAACTAGTGATGCACCGAAATGAAATTCTTCGTTTGGTATTTCCATAAATTGCAACTTTTTATGTTACAGGTCACATCTAAGTCTCTGAAAGGGAGGTCCGTGATTGGTGTTGCAGCCGGCAGGTTTCACACTGTTCTTTGGACCCGAGATGCGGTGTATACCTTTGGATTAAATGGTGGCCAGCTTGGTAAGATGCTCAAGCATCCAGATCTGTTTATCACATAAAAATAAACAGATTGTTTAACTGATCTAAAGTCTCTCAGGTGTTCAGTAAATCCACTTCCTGCAATTTCATTAGAGCATCTGGCTTTATTTGCCTCTACCCATATGAAAACTTGTGGTCCAACCATTGTGATACATTCAGGTTACTTGCTGGAGCCCAACGGAGAGAAGTGCGTGACTGTTCCTCGACAGGTGTCCGCTCTGCACCACAAGGATCTGACCATCTCTATGGCAGCAGCGAGCAATGGGGCCACTGTGTGTGTGACAGAAAAGGGAGATGTGTACCTGCTGGCAGATTATCAGTGCAAGAAACTGGCATCCAAGTGAGTGGATTTGAGAGAATAGAGTTTGTTCAGTCGAACTGGAAGACTGATCTTATTTCACACCATCTAAAATATTGTTTTAATCATTCTGAAATTCCTGAGCCAAAGTCTGTCATCAAAATGATTTGTATAATTCCCACTAGAGCTGTGCGATGTGCGATACCTCGTTAAATAATGTGATAATTGATATGCGATACTATATTTGAACAAAATCATTTTAAATTATATTTTTGAATATTTAAAAATGAAAATTATATAACCAATATATATCACATTCTTTCTTGGAAAAGAAAGCATCACTACAACTAGCATTACACAAATCTGAAAATGTAACATCAATGTAAACAAACAAACAAACAAACAAAAAAATAATAGCACTTATTTTATATCAATGTAAGGTTACTTTCTATTTAGTACTTATGTAAAGTACACTTTACTTCTTCAGTACCACAGTAAAAACTATAGCAAAGATTAAACATCAGTAAAAAATAAATAAATGTGATGCGATCTCGGAAAACCCAACACATGGTGAAATTTTACCTTTTTTAGGTTTTGATACCATATGAAACCTGGGTTCAAGCCCTTTCCAAAACTATCTAGCTATCTGAAGTTGGCTGATAGCTATGATTTTCAGGAATAGAATTTTAAGAAAAACGGGTTTAAAGTGAGACGTTTTTGCTTTCACTTTACGGGTTTAAGGAGAGCTGTCAGGAGTGCTATACTGCATCATTACACACAGACTACCGTCTGTTTTCCATTGTTTATCATGGGTATAGTCTCTGAACTTTTGATCACCCCTCTGACATCACCAGGATTGAGCAGATTGAGGCAAGTTAGATCGTCTGAGTGAACAGCTTCTTCCGACATTGCTGATCTCTTGCGCTCCACCATCTCACGATATCAAAAATAAATAAATAAATACAACTTTGCATGCCGTAGTTTACACAGGACTGGTGGGAAGCACTTTTGTATTATTTTATTACTGATACTTTGCACTAATATGCCAGGAAGTGATGATTGAGATGAACTTTTGATGGAAACCTAGCTTCTGTTAATAATTTCCTTGTGTTGTCCTCCAGGCAGCTGAACCTGAAGAAGGTTCTAGTGAGCGGTGGTAGTTTGGATCATCGTATTGATCCTCAGCTTCTGCATGATAGTGGAGGGGAGAAGCTGGTGATTCTGGCTCTAGATGAAGCTGGAAGGGTGAGTGGTATATGATACTGAACTTCAATCTTATTTGTACACATGCACATTAGAAACCGTAATATGATCAAAATATTGATCAAGAATACCTTTTAGAACAAGGCTTAAAGGTACACTCCACTTTTTTTGAAAATAGGCTCATTTTCCAACTCCCATAGAGTTAAACAGATGAGTTTTACTGTTTTTCAATCCATTCAGCCAATCTCTGCAGCAGGCGCAATATTACGCAGCGCCTGAATATAGTCCCTATATTTACTATATTTATTTATATTATAGTCCCATGGTACGGCAGCAAAGTTCCCTGATTATTACGCCAGAATAAGAGTATAGTTCCTATTTATATCAGCCTAGAAAATCACAACTTTTAATTTTCTGTCGGTCTTAGTACACAATGTAACTACAGAAGAGTCAAGTTTTAAATAGGAAAAATATCGAAAATATTTGGTCTTTTTTTTTTTTTTTTTTTTTTTTTTAACGAGATGCAAATGGTCTAATCAGATTCAATGATTTATGCTAAGCTATGCTAAAAGTGCTACCGACAGACCCAGAGATCGGCTGAATGGATTCAAACATGGAAAAACTCATCTGTTTAGGGGAGTTGGAAAATGAGCCTATTTTTTAAAAAAAGTGGAGTGTTCCTTTAAGATAAACTTAGGTCAAATCCAAACCGTAGGTGCACCTGTTTCTCTGTTAAAATGCTTATGTGGGTTTTGTCACAATGCATGGTTTTTATAATGTCTGTTCTTTAACTGAATGGCAGTGTCTACCACTCAACAGTCAAATGAGGAAGCTGTCTTTTTATTCACAAGGGGGAACATCAGTACAAATCAAAACACCACCAGTCTTGCACTAATATGAATATAGCTACTAAAAGCTAAATTTCTAGCTTGTTTCCAAAACCATTTTATCTAAAGTGCTTATGTTAATCACAATTTTGCACGCTGAAATGACTTGACATGCATTCAGTGCAATCCACCATCATGGAAAACTTTCATCTGAATTGGAGGAAGTATAGAAATGTTTGTGGTCTACAGTTCAACAAAGGGCCTAAGACTGAGCCTTGTGGCACACCACATTTTACCATATTTTGGTCAGGCAGATTTTCACTTACACAAATATAGTTGTGGCGATCTGACGGGTAGAATCAAAACCAAGCTTGTGACTGTACACTGTGGCCAAACATTTTGTAGCCTGTGTAAAACAATGTTTAATCTGTAGTATCAAATGCAGCACTTTGATACAAGCATCAGTTGACAGAAATAAGCCATTTGTTACTATATCAAGTGTTGAGTAAAATGTTGTAAGTAATTGTTGGCAAATAGAATGGCTGTTGAACTACTAAACCAATTTTGGTATTTGAGTACACAAATTGTGTTTCATTTTTATTATGGAAATTTCCCCCGCTATAATATACTGTGACGTCCAGCTATCTGCTTAATAACGTCTGCCTAACTAAGATGTTCAGTCTCGTGGATCAGTACGTGCCTGATAAAGGGCTATCAGCTGGACCAGCCCAGTTAGTGGAATGGCGTCCAAGTTGGATTTAGTCATGCTTAATGATTTAGCATTTTCACAGTGTGTTTTCATAGCAATATATTTTAAAACGCATGGTTTTTCTATAATAAAATGCTTCTTAATTTGATGCTGGCATTTGGTTTGCCTAAATGCCTGGTAAAATGCCAGAGTAATTTGCTTTTATATCTTTACAGCTTGTCACTCCATCTGTTTATTAAATGCCTGCCTTAGCACCATCATTTTTATTGCTCAGGAGGGATTTAAACAAACCCTGGTTCCACTAATCATGTGGCTTGTTTGATGAGAGGTGCATTACTGCTTTTCTAAGAAGTCTGACTCAAGATTTTCTTTGACGTGGAAAACACAGATGGATTTGTGGAATCCACTCATAAAAATGGAATTCAATGTATTTTAAATGTTTTGGATGATTAAATCAAAAGTAGGGCAGTACAATTATACAAACTGGGAAATGCATTAATCTTTTTGCTTTTTCCCTTAATCAGCATTTTACCATTTCATTTAATAAAACTGTTATTGTATCTTATACATTACAACCCTTCAAAATAACAATTTACACTTCCAAGGAAAGGAAAAAGGAGTTATTTTTTTAATTGCTTTTTAGGATTAATTAAACTGTTAATGTTATGTCTTAATAACGGATAACAGAGTTTATGAGGGGAAAAAAAAGAATTGAGCCCTGTTATTGTAAAAAATACGATTAATTATTAAATGGTTACAGTATAAATTATGAATTAAATTGATTAGACATTATTTTGATTATTAAAGTGTAATTTAAATAAGGTTTACTTTAAAAATGATGTAATTAAAAATGAATCCGGAATATTAAAACAGAAAAATAAATACAAAATAAAAAAAAAAATCCAGAAAAATGTACATAAAAATATAAATGAATAATAAAAAAAATCATAGGGTCTTATACTTTTGCCTGTTTTTGACTTGAGTCTGTAAGGCACCTTGCAACCACTCAGAACACATTTTGCAACTATTTAGCTGGTATTGAATTTATTATATTCATATTCCTGCTTTCTTCTCTCTGTCTTTCTCTGATCTTTCAGGTGTTTTGCTGGCGCTCTACAGGCACATCAGTGAAGCAGTGTCGCTGGGCATACGGCCGACAGGTCTTCATGTCAGACATCGCTCTGAGTAAGAACAGCATGATGTTTGTTACTCAGGATGGAGAGGGCTTCAGTGGACAGTGGCTGGGCCAGTACAAGAAAGCTGCAGACAAAAAAGGTACTAAGACCATCAGTTTAACTCTAAATGCGTATAAATAAAATGAAATGGGAAGGACCCATGATATATAAATGCTCTGTTGTGACAGATGGCATGGAGGTGTCTGGTCACTCAAACGGAAGTGGCGTTTATGAACGAATTCGTTTGGAGAAGGTTCCTTACATCCATAGAGCCGTCAGCATCACCATGGATTCGAAGGGCCGGAATTTCGGAGTTTTGCAAGCTGATCCCAAAACCAGGTGCAGATAATAATGACTAAGAGCACAGATGAGTGTGACTAAACGGCTTCTCATTTCATAGGAATCTAACATTTCTGGCTTTCAGTGTCACTAAGTAGTTCCAGTTCCTTCTGATCAAAGTTGTTTATTATACACAGATAAACAAAAATATCCTTAAAATCAACTACAGATTATTTTTTTTTTGTTACCATCAACTATGTATGCCCAACAAAAGCAGAAAATGACAAAATTAGTGTTGTTTAAATTAACGTGTTAATAACGTGCAGGTGATACAATTTTTTCATTTTAACGTGTTAAAAATATTTAGCGCAAGTAACACATGGCGGGGCTATGTTTGGCCACCCCACTTACAACTGCTAAAGATATGCGTTTATTTAGATGCCCAGAGCATCTTTGCAAGCACATCAAACGGGAGACTTTTCAGATGCGCTCTCCAACCTCACTTCCGCACCAGACGAGAGTCAAGCAAGCGCAGAAAGCTACAAAATACAAAAAAAATACAAAAAATAAAAAATAAAAAATCCAGAAAAATGTACATAAAAATATAAATGAATAATAAAAAAAATCATAGGGTCTTATACTTTTGCCTGTTTTTGACTTGAGTCTGTAAGGCACCTTGCAACCACTCAGAACACATTTTGCAACTATTTAGCTGGTATTGAATTTATTACATTCGTATTCCTTTTTTTTTTTTTTTTCCTAAGGCACATTTATAGAAAAGTACTTAAATGTCTTAATTGATCTATGGCCTAATCCTGGCTTAGGCTAAACCCTGTCTTTGAAACTGGGCCTAATAGTATCTAGATACTAAAATAACACTGCATTCCAGAAGTAATGAAATCAAAGTTTATGCAAAATCATTGTTTCTGTATTAACTTCTGAGCTGGTACTTGTGTTAACTTTTTCTTCTCTCTGTTCTTCAGCTTGTATGAAGTTCCCAGCGCTTCTGCGTCCACATTCCCCCAGCATCTCAAGCGCCTCCTGGCCGAAGCCGATGAGACGGACAGCATCCATGATGTGACCCTGCAGGCTGGCGATCGCACCTTTGCAGCACACAAATACATCCTGTCCATGAGGTCGGACTTCTTCCGTAAAGTGCTCCTCCCGGAGGGCTGCAAAGAGGGTGTAGGAGATGGAGAGGTGAAGAAAGGGGAAGATGCGGTGGGCTGTGATTTGCTGGTCCTGGAGAAGGTTCCTCCTGAGATGCTAGAGCATGCGCTGAACTTCATCTACACAGAATCCTGTGAGATGCTGGTTCATGGGACCCGGCCCATCATCCCTCGCTCTAACCAGAAGTCTGATCCTGAACCGCAGCACCTGATCCACAGTCTGCAGGCTCTTGGGCTGGAGAACCGTTCCGCTCTGGATGTGTACCGCTCTTTTCCTGCTAAGACTCATGAGGATGCAGACAAGCCCAAGACCAAAAGCACTAAGTCTGGAAAAAAGGGCAAGAGTGGTAATGGAGGTGAACCTGGACAGAACCCTGTGAAGATGCTGCAGGGCGTCGCCAAAAAACTGGGCCTGGGGAGCCTCTCGGCACGGTGAGATGATTTTCAGCGTATTTTTTTCCCCTAAAGTTCACTTATGTTAAGTGTGTGTATGTGTCAATAGAGTTTTATGCTGAGCCCTCAGGCCAGCCAAATGTAGATGAGTTTCCTTATCAGATTTGTAGAAATGTAGCATTCCATCACTTGCTCACCAATGGATCCTCTGCGGTGAATGGGTGCCATCAGAATGAGAGTGCAAATAGCAGATAAAAACATCACGATAATCCACACTATTCCAGTCCATCAGTTTATGTCTTGTGAAGCCAAACAAATCCAACATTGAGATTATTTTAACTTCAAACTGTTGCTTTTGGCTAAAATACAAGTCCATAACCCATAACACTTCCTTCAGTGTAAAAGTGGTCTAGTCTGAATCAGGAGAGAAATCTGCACAGTTCAAGCACTGTTTATAGTCCAAAACTGCTCTAAACAAATATGTGGGTGGATTTTGATGTGAGAGAAAATAGGAGATGAACTTGTATTTTTGTAATGTTTTGAAGTTAATGTCTTAATGATGGATTTGTTTCTTATAAACATTCACTTTTGGCTTCACAAACTGTTCACTTGTGGCTTATTGTGATGTTTTTATCAGCTGTTTGGACTGTGTTAAAATCAGACTTCATTTTAACATAGTATTGTAGTTCATTTGGTGTTAATAAATTAAGCTTGTATTAATCATTAATCACCCTGCTGTCTAGAAATACTATAAAAATTGGTTAAATGCGTAAGAATTAAACATTGCTGCTGTATTTTACAACTGACTAGGCTTGATGGGGTGAAGTTTGAAAATGGGAAGATCAGTGTGGTGCAGAAGAAGACTGGCAATAAGCTGCGTTTCAACCAGAAAAAGTGGTAGGTTGTTGTGTTGAAGCATCAGTGGAGGTCATATACTCTTTCGGTGGCTGTGAATACAGATCTTCTCATTGTATGTTCTCAGCTCGTACTTCTGTGACGTCACGCTGCGCTCTGAGGATGGCAAAGAGTTTCCCTGTCACAAATGCATCTTGTGTGCCCGGCTGGGTGAGATCAGATGTTTTATTTCACAGCTGTTGGTCTTATCACACTGATTCATACAGATGCTGCATTTAATTTGCTCAAACAAGAATGAAGCTGTGAGTGTTGAAAGCTGAAGCCTATTACATTGCCCAGTTATGTACTGCAGTACTAAATGCAAATGAAGCATTGGAAATGGGTCTTTGCACCTTTTTTATTGTACAAGAAAATCTTGTCTCCCTTTTGGTGTCAAACTAAAGACAAACATTTTCATTACTTATTTTATTTCAGCTAAATGGCAGCATTTCTAAATTAACTAAAACTTAAAATCTATAGATATAAAACTAATAAGAAAGACAAACACAGCAATATTTCTAATACTTTAAAATGGAAACAGAAAAGCTAAAAATAAAATCAAAGGATTACCATATGTTAACAAACAATGTATAAAAGCATGATCATACTAAAATATTGATACTTAAAATAACTGGTCAGTATGTTTTTCTTTTTTTTTTATTAATACTTTTATTCAGCATATATGCGTTGAATTGTTCAAAAGTGACAGTAAAGATGTTTATAATGTTACAAAAGATTTCTATTTCAAATAAATGCTGTTCTTAACTTTCTATTCAACAAAGAATCCTTAAATATAAAACACATCACAGTTTCCTCAAAAATATTAGGCAGCACAATTTTTTCTAGCATTGATAATCAGAAATGTTTCTTGAGCAACAAATTAGCATATTAGAATGATTTCTAAAGGATCATGTGACGCTGAAGACTGTAGTAATGGTGCTGAAAATTTAGCTTTGATCACAGAAATAAATTATATTTTATCATAGAATTTAAAATAACTGTTTTCTATGTGAATCTAATAATGTTTCACATTTTTGCTGTATTTTTGATCAAATAAAAGCAGTTTTGATGAACATTTCATGTTCAAAAACATGAGAACTTTTGTAATGTATATTTGTCTACACAGACAACTCAGTTCTTATAAATGGATATTATTATGAATTCTCAATGATTTTAGCCATTTGTGGACACTTCATTGCTTCAAAAGGTTATAAAACGACCTGAAGTTAATGTTTTGGCAGATTTAGCAGAATACCTTTGCTGCTATTTTCCAGACAGTGATGGCTGAAAATTACTAGAAAATATATAACTAACCCATAATTTGTTCCTTTTTTAACAGACTGAAAATCTTGCTGACTGAATTTCTTATTAAAATCCTTAATTTTATGGTCCTTTAGTGCTTGACAGTCCCCATTCACCTTCATTTCTTTGTGTGTTTCACAGTGGGGAAAAGGGTAGATTATCATATTTTAATGTGCATGGTGTGTTTTCAGTGATTTTTAATTTTGACTCTTATTTCTGCAGAGTATTTTAACAGTATGTTGGGCAGCCCCTGGATAGAGGTGAGATGAAATATGAAGCAACAGCATCTCTTTGAACTGGAACTGTTGTGCTCATGTGAATGTCTTCTGCCCTCTTCAGGCCAGCTGCTGCACTGCGCTGGATATGCCCACCACCTCTGAGGTCCTGCAGGCCATTCTGGAGTACATCTACACAGACGAATCTCCCACTGTCAAAGGTTTCACCCCAGACTTTGTGCTTTCTGCTGTTTTTGTCTCCTGGTTCTTCCTTTTGGGGGTGTAATCCATGTCTCTCTTTATATCTCAGAGTCCGTGAATGTGGAGTTTGTATGTAACGTGTTGGTGGTGGCGGATCAGCTGCTGATCACTAGGCTGAAGGAGATCTGTGAGGTCGCCATCACTGAGAACCGTAAGTCTGCAGTCTATCATATGGCTTCAGAAAATATACACTATCTGAACGGTTTGTGGTCAGCAAGATATTTTTTGTGTGTTTGGTTGAAAAATCTTATCTGCTTACCAAGGCTGCATTGATTCGATGAAAAATACAGCAAATATTGTGAAGTAATATTACAATTAAAAATAACTGTTTTCTATGTAAATATCTGTTAAAATATAATTGATTGCTGTGATCGAAACTGCATTTTCAGCATCATTACTCCAGTCTTCAGTGTCGCATGTTCCTTCAGAAATCATTCTAATATGCTGATTTGCTGCTCAAGAAACATTTATGGTTATTATTAATGTTTATACCTTTATGCTGCTTTAAATTTTTGTGTACACTGTGATACATTTAGTTTCCTGGTTTCTTTGATGAATAGAAAGTTCAAAAGAACAGCATTAATTTGAAATCAAATTATTTTGTTAACCTCATACATGTCCTTACTGTCACTTATGATCAATTTTATACATCCTTGCTAAATATTATTAAATCTTAAAAAAGAAAGAAAGAAATGCTTACTAATCTTACTGATTCTAAACTTTTGAATGGTAGTATATTATACAGTCCATTTGTTGTTTTTGGTGCTTAACAGCTCTTGTTCTCATTTACTTTAATTGAATGGAAAAGAGCATCTTAAACATTGCCTAAAATCTGACTAACATCTAGTTTTGTGTTCAGTGAAAGAATGAGAGTCATACTGGTAGATGGATGTTCAGAGCAGTGTTTCTCTAAATACTGTTTTTGACACTTGTCAATGTCAGTTCAGTGTCATTGGTTCACAATTACATTATTGCCATCACATATATATATATATATATATATATATATATATATATTCATGATTCTTTGAATAACAAGTTAAAAATAACAGCATTTATTTATTAAAATATAAATATAAATCTTTTCTAGCAATGTAAATCTATGCTATCACTTTTTATTAATTGAACACATCCTTGGTGAATAAAAGTAATTTTCTTTCAAAGAAAAGAGAGAATCAAAAAATGTACTGTCCCCAAACTTTTGAACAGTAGAGTATATAGAAAACCTTTCTATTTTAAATAAATGCTGTTCTTTTTTAACCCTTTACTGACCAAAAAATCTTGAAAAAAGTATCACAGGTTCCAAAAAAAAAAAATGAAGCAACGCAACTGTTTCCAGCACTATTAATAAATCAGCATATTAGAATGATTTTTGAAGGATCATGTGACACTGAAGACTGGAGTAATGATTCTGGAAAATTTTAATGTATATTAATATAGAAAAACATTGATTTACATTGTAATAATATTTATTATTATTTGTATTATTCTTTGTTTTTTTTTCCCCTGTATATTTGATCAAGTGAAAACAGCCTTGATAAGCATAAGAAACGTGTGTGTGTGTGTGTGTGTGTGTCCAAACTTTTGACTGGTTGTTGCACTAAAAAGCAACAACTGGCCAGTTGATAAAAAGCAGCATAAGGAACACATTGTAGTTCATGAGCCATCAGATAATGTCACATTATCAGCAATGAATCAGAGCTTGATATTTTGTATAGAAAAGTGACTATAACAATTACACCTATTTTTCACTTGACTTGATTTGTTATTATTACATTTCATATAATTTACATTTCATATAATTTATTATGCATAATCGAAAATTCTGCAGTGCAAATCATACCTCAAAGTTAGATGATTTTGTCCATTAAATTTAATTTCCTGAGATGTATTGTGTGCAGTGACGCTGAAGAACGCCGCAGAGTTGCTGGAGTTTTCCACAGTGTACAACGCTGATCAGCTCAAACTGTCCTGTCTGCAGTTCATCGTCCTCAACATGGCGGCACTGCTGGAGTCCAGGTAACATCAAGACCATTAAACTCGTGCTGCATTAATTCTTTCCATCTCACATCTGTCAAAGCATCTTAATCAAACCTGATTGTCCTCAGTTCACTCTTAGCCTTGCGTTTGCTTGTGTTCAGCTATGTTATATTTAAGAAATTATGTATAAAGGGTTGACCGATTTTTGTTCATGCTTTTGATGTTTTGAGAAGACCCAGACTGAATTTTTTTTTTTTATTAAAAATGCAGTAGAATCAGTAATATTGTGAAATATAATTGTAATTAAAAAAAAAATGTTTTCTATGTGAATATATTGTAAAGTGTAATTTATTTCTGTGATGCAATGCTGAATTTTCAGCATCATTACTTCAGTCGTCAGTGTCACATGATCACTCTAATATTCTGATTTGCTGCTCAAGAAATGTTTTTGATTAGTATCAGTTTTGAAAAACGTTGTGCTGCCCATTATTATTGTGGAAATTGCTACATTTTATTTTATTTTTTTTTTTTTTTTTTTTTTGAGTAGAAAGTATAAAAAAAAAAGGCATGTATTCGAAATAGAAATTTTTTGTAACATTAAAAATGTTTTTACTGTCACTTTTAAACAATTTAATGCATCCTTCATGGAAAAAAGTATTAATTTCTTCCTACCTAATACTAACAGATGTTGTTCATCTGCCTGTTTCTGTCTGTCAGAGCGCTGGAGATCTTGAGCGATGATGTCCTCCTGGATCTAACAGCTGCATACAGGAGAATGGTAAGTTTAAATCATTAAAGCATTAAAGCTCTGCTCAGAGATCCTAATGTCAGACTCCTCTGACAGATCCCAGCCATGCAGAGACGTCTCATCACGCCATACGCCGACGCTCCAGATCTCAGCGCCTATGAAGACAAAGAGTGGGACTCTGCTGTGGACTGTAAAAGCGGCTCTGAAGCGGATCACTCCAGGTGTGAAATCTTCCTGCTCAAACACCATAATATAGATGTGAATGAACATCCAGCTGTACTCGGTCTGTGTTTAATCTAGTGATAGCCTGCTGAAGAAGGCCAAGATGAGGGCTAAGAGGAAACCCCGGCGGCGCTCGGACAGCTCTGGAGGATACAATCTGTCTGATGTCATCCATAGCTCTCCTACTGATGTCATACAGAGTCCACCCACTACAGGTTGGCTCACTCTCCCTGCATATTAAACACACTTATTAACTGAGTTCATTTTTAGTCCATCTCTGCAAGAGACTTTACAGGATAGGAGATGGGCTAAAAATTTAATTGGAATTTCAATTGGAATTGGTAAAATGTGCTTAATTTTTTATCATAATATCAACTTGCATAATAATCATGCACACACTGTTGTTAAACTCAGACTAAAACTCGGACCATAAAAAGCTTCTTATTTTTATTTAACGTAACTTCATGCATTAAAATAACTAAAACTTAAATAAAAATGAATAAAAGCTAAATAGACACAATAAGAAAAATAAGTAAATAAAACAAATTTTTTTATGAAAACGGACAACAGAATTATTAACATTTAAAATGAAATAAAAAAACTAATTCAGAATATGAATAGTTTGTCATTTATGCTAAATTACCTCTAGTGTATTTAATTATAGTTCATTTTTAATCTTTTTATTAAGAAGCCATTTCTTTGCAAAATATTATCTACTACTGTTTTATTAAATAATATACAGTTTTTCACAAAAATAGTTGTGGTTAATTTAATATTTTGACAATTGCAGTTTGTTTAAAAAAAATAAAACATTTGAAACAAACAGTTTTATCAGAATTACAGTGGAAAATACTACTGATTAACATTTAACATTAAAATTTAAATTTTTTCTGGTTGACTAGTAGTCGTTCATTTTAAGCAGTAGTCAACTATTTCATGTCTGTAAGGCACAGAGTAAAGTCGCACAATCCACTCCATGCATTTATGTCACTGCCTCGGAAAACGATTATATACTTATAATATTAGAATGGATATTATAATCTAGCATGACCGCATCGTTATATCGCAAGACAGCATCTGTATTGCAAACTGTATTGCTGTTATTGCTGTATTTAGCGTTGGCATAACAACGCAGCGCCATTGAAACCAACACACATTCTGTAAAACGAGAGAGTGCTTATGGAGACACACAAATCGGATATGAACAGTTGTGATACACAGTGTGGACAGTCAGTTATTCAAATCGGATTCCATCCGGATATGCACAAAATCGGATTTGGGCTGACAATCTGAACGAGGCTTTAGTTGCACGTTTATTAATAAACCATGTAAACCATAATTAATAGCTTACATAGCCTAATAAGCGCTCAAGTGCCGCAGCGCACCTGCAGATATAATAATTATGAATGTGTCGGGAGAAATGGCAGGGAAACTGCATTGAAGTTGTTTTTTTTTGTTTGTTTTTTGTTTTCAGCTTAAGAGATGAACTAGGCAACACTGACCTCCTCAGTAGTGGATGTGCCTGTATGCATATTTTATATGGATTACATAATTTGAGAATATTTGTCTTCTATATTAATCAGTTCCTTTAAAAGTAGACATTTCACTCTCTTTTCTATAGATATATTTTTCGTGTCTGTAATGCACGTATACACGTATACATTTCGAAGTTTCACGCTCAAGTTCAAAGAGACCGAGGCGGAAGAAAGCGCATCCTGTTTGCTTACATTATTTTTAAGGGTGTCACGATCCTCCAAATCCTCGATTCGATTACATTTTCGATTCTAAAGTCACGGTTCGATTCGATTCTCGATTTTAAAAAAGAAAAATTTGAAAGCACAAGCTATGCCATTTTAGGACTTTTATGCAATATTATAATATCTGACCTTCGCAATGTACCACACACTACATTGTCAAATTTAAAATGTTTATTAACAATATAATGTAACAATAACTTATATCTTCAGTCAATTGGAAACTTTTACAAAATAACCTGCCATCTAATTTCCCTTTTGTAACTGCAGTTTTCTTCACAGATGATGACATTCAAGTTCACAAAAAAAAAATAATAGCAGTTTCAAGTTCTTGTTAAAGAGGAATATGAAAAGAGAACTGCTAAAAATATTTACGTTCTACTTGGGATTTCGTAGCGCGGTTCTAGCACGCTAATTAAATGCCTAAAACCGGAGTTTTCTACCACTGAATAAGGTCGCATGTCCGCGGCTATAAATACTCCTAATGCACTTGTAATTGCCTTTGCACGTGTTGAGTTACTTGGAAGTTTTATTCCAAATGAAGACGGGAGAGTAGTTTGTGTTACACTTGTCGGTTTAACAGATAAATCTATGTTTTTGTGGTGCCTGCGGAGATGCCCTGCCATGTTAGTCGTGCTGCCGGTGGAATAATGTGGTATACGTACATAGCAGAGCTTGCAAACTGTGTTTTTTTTTTTTTTTGTCGACAACACGAACGTTGTCAACATAACTCACTGGAAATCCAAAATACTTCCACACCGGCGACTTCAGTGAAAGAGGAGGGGGTTCAAGTTCTGTCGACGGGTCTCCTGCGTCTGCAGTTGGCATGCTATCTTTTGGCTGTTTGTTGTAGCTGTTAGGTTGACTCGCAGCACTTCAACAAGCGTGTTTTTTTTTTTCGCTTGGCAAGCCAAGCTGACGTGACATGGGGGCGTGGCAGCATCGACGATTCCATTTTTTGATTCGATAATCGAGGTTGAGCATGAATTTCGATCGATTTCGATTTAAAATCGAAATCATGACACTAGGGCTGCACGATACATCGTTTCAGCATCGATATCGCGATGTGCTCATCCGCAATAGTCACATCGCAGGACGTGCGATGTTTAGTAGCCTATACTGATCGTTATATTTATTTATAGGCTACTGATCGTCTTTTCTTTGCTTACACACAGACACCTTGTCTACACCGGACGCGACAGCTGTCGTGTCGCGCTGCCTGTGCCGCAACATCTAAAGTGAAAGTCTGTCTAAACACTGGACGCGACAAAAGCGACTGTTGCATATCATTTGAATTTTGTGTGAGTACACATAAATGGAACGCGGCAGTCTACTTTCGGGTATTTGACGTGCCGCGCCGCATCCAGTGCAGGGAACATCATTATAATGACTTCTACAGTATTTTGTCGCGCCGCTCGCGTCCAGTGCAGACAGCATCACTGATTATAATGTGTTCTACCGCATTTGGCGCGTCGCGACGCTCGCGCCCGGTGTTGACACGGTGAAAGCCACGCAGATGCATGTGAACACGGAATTCCGTTCACTTCCGCTGCATCTACTGAAATGACACATACACGCGAAACTATGTCAAAATACAGGTCTCTGCAAGTATCCTTGTAAACACAGTTGCTTAATTGAAGATAAACAATTGAGAAAGAAAATGGATGTGTAACAGGTTCACAGCAGTTTAATGTTCCTGAGGCTTTCTGTGTCATGAATGTTAATCAAACAGCAAAACAAAGAGAAAAATCACTTTTTAGCTTTGACACAGATTTATTAGATTACATTTATACAGTGAAGAATATGCAGTGCAATTTTACATTTGATTATTAAATTTCTGTACCTGCATGAATACTGTTAGACTATAAAGTGTTTTATTTTATTTGTATCTTTGTTCTATTAACTTTATCTATGTTTGTAATTTGTTTATTTTCAATGCTGATTTACTCAGCTATAAAATCATCCCATTTTTTTCCAAAGAGCTATTCAAATAATCTGATGATTTTTTATTTTCATATCGCAATATTTATCGCAGAAAAATAAAATATCGCAATGTGAGTTTTTTCCAATATCGTGCAGCCCTACATGACACCCTTAATTATTTTACAAAAGTGCAAGTGCAAGAGTCTTTATAGATTCAAAAGACGTATTATTCTTATATGGATGAGCAAAAATAATAAAGTTTTATAAGAGCAAGTGATTACTAGAGATGGATTACTTCAAACTTTTACTAGATACAGTTGATGTTTGGGCTGGATGTGGCTGACATGGTTGTGTTCCACAGATTTGGGTCATTCAGTGAAGGCCTGTTCAGTGGAGTCTCTGCAGGAGCTCATCACATCTGACTCTGAGGGCAGTTTTATGGGAGCGGGCAGCCCTCGAGACCTGCAGTCCCCCATCTTCCACGACAGGCCTGATGCACAGGTAATGCCACAACATCTGCATAATATCAACTTGCAAACTCCACAGACGCACGTTAACGTTATAACTACACATTATTTAAAATGCTATTTTCAGTTTTACTTGCTAACGAAAGCATTAGATGTGGTAATATTTAATTTAAAAAAAAATCCTTAAATTAAAATTATTTTTAGTGTAGTAAAATACAACTTTTATATTATTTAAGATATTATGTTTGCTTTTATATAATTGTGTTTAGATATGTAAGTAAAATTGTTTATATTCACTATAATTCAAAAGTCTGTAAGATATATTTTTTTAAAGTGTCTTATGCTCACCAGAGGTGCATTAATATGATCTCAAATACAGTAAAAATATGAAATTATTGCCGTCTAAAGCAATTGTTTTTGTGTGGATATCTATTAAAATGTAAATTATCTCTGTGATGCAAAGCTGAAATTTCAGCATCATTACTCCAGTGTTTAGTCACATCATCGTCCAGAAATCATTATAATATGCTGATTTGCTGCTCAAGAAACAAAAGGCTATTTGACAATAATCAGAAAGATGCTTTTAAGCTTTATAAATTACTGGGCCCATACTCACAAAATATTATAAGGCAGATTGCAGATTTAGGAGAAAATCTTAAAAATAATGTCAATCCTAAATGTAGGAGTCATACATTTTTGCTTTAAGAGTATTTTACAAAGCGTTTTAGCGCTGAAACTGGCTCCTAAATCTGTGTTAGGAGTAGCGAAGAGGACTCCTAAGTCACTAAGACCAAATCCAACTATTCTAAAATGGCTGTTGCCAGCAATCTGCCTCAGAACGTAAACTTTTTTTTTTTTTAGAAACACACTGCATTATTTGCACACACGGGCTGTTTTTCCACGCACTTTTTTGTTCCTTTTTGAAGTAATCCTTGTTTTCATTAACAAGCTGGGCAAGAAGTAACAGCTGTTTGCATGTCTTACTATCAGCCATGATTATTCTACTTTAATTAAAAGGCTGCTCATGCATATCCGCAAATTGCTTATGAGAAGCACGCATGTAAGAGGCTGACAATTAGCTAAACACATAGTGTTTTAATTAGTTACACACTTAACCTGTGTTTAATATAGTTGACACTTAACCTGCATTTTAAAATCTTTATTTTTAAACACACATTTTTATTTTTCAACCTTTATTTGAATATGGCAAAATAATATCATGCTCTACAATATTTCTATGAATAAATCTCTGACAGAGACCCCTCCCCTATCAGCCAATCACTGTGTGCATAGTTGGTAAGCTTGCTCACATCATCCATAGCAACGTGGTAACCCCTTCCCCTTACTCTTTGTTTTGTGAATACGGGCCCTGATATTTAAGTCATCAGAGATCTCATATACTTTTAAATCTAAAATAAATGCAACACGCCTCAGTGAAAACTGTCATCATTTACTTTAAGAACATCTGGTGTTTGTAGGATGAGAGACGTGGACAAGTAGGACTAAAGACTCCTCCTGGCACCCCTGTTTTGAAGAATCACCCCTTCCCAAATCATTCGTCCACCCCTGAACCCATTCCTACAGTCAAAGCAAGGTAATTTTAATGCTCTGTCACAGCAAACAGTGATACTTGATTGGCGTTGCTGTAATTCTGAATGTACGTTCAGCCTCTGTAGACCTGCTCCTGTCCTGGACCTCAGGGCCATCATGGAGATGGAGGCCAACTCACTGAACCGGGGTGCCACACCCAAGAGTCCCAGCTAGTAAGTCTTCTATTATGGATTTAAGCTAGTTTAAATGCTTATTTACTGTGCTCTGTTTTTAACTTTACTCTCTGCTTGTTGCTTTTATAAACACCTGCTTGAGCAGCAGCATTAAGATCTCAATCCCCAGTAAGATGTCTCAGAAGCAGAGGAAGATGATGGCTCTGGCCTCCAGGGAGGGCAGCACAGAGAGCATGTCTGCTAAATCACCGCCATCTCTTACTCCGGTTAAACCTGTGAAGACCTGGTGAGAGCCTTATTCCAGTATGTCTCAAATGAAGTGGCTATAATGTCGAGTGTCCATACATTCTAAATCGCCTCAAATGTACAGTATTTGCCTTTGTTTGGCTATTGACATGCTCTACAGTCCTCATACATACTCTGTTTGAATTGATTTGACCGCTTTATGTAGATCCCGCTGCCTTGCATGCCACAATTGGTTGATTATGTACAATGTCTGAATGCTATTGGTCAAACTGCTTTTCAGTCATTACCTTCACAGAGCACATTATAGTTCAGCAAAGTACAAAACTGTACTCAAGTACATTAGACGAAGGAGTGAGTTTAAGAGCTAAATTAGCTAAATTAACTAAATTAAACTCTTTACAATATGTCTCTAACATTTGGTGCATTTAGTATTAAATACATTTATGGGTCATTCCTAGGATTCGGTAATATTTCAGTCCCCCGGCATTTCTAAAATGATGTTTCACAAATTAAGTGTTAAAAGCTTTTTATAAAACTTTGGGATGCGCATTATAATGAATAAAATTAATTATTGCATTTAAATGTTTTTTGCATAAAATACTAAGCATTTTGTCATGTCCCTGCGGCACTTCACTGAGTTTGTACTGAATATAAATGTATAAATATAAATAAATAAAATATACATACATACATACATACATACATATATATATATATATATATATATATATATATATATATATATATATATATATATATATATATATATATATATATATATATATATATATATATTAACCAAATGTGCATAGTGTCTGTAATTTTGGCAACAATATAAGCATTTATTTTGTGTTCCTTTCTTGTGAAAAATATTTTATAAAAAACAGACTTTAAAGTGATGTCCCACAGTTTGAACTCAACCCTGTCACACTAACCATTTTATGCCCATAATAATTTAGACTCCACACTAACACATGTGACATAATTTACCAGAAATGACATCATCCAGGTCTCTATAATAATGGTGCAGAAAATTGTTAGTAGAATCATTCTTTTATTCATATTTTTTTTAGGCATTATTGTCAGGGAGGGTACTGTCAAGCTTAACAACTTAACCCTGTCACATAAAATTAGGATGAAAAAATATTATTTTTATAACATTTTATTTTAATTCATAAGTATATACAATGTACTTATTTTATTGCTGCCGTATATGGTCTACAGGATTGTAAACTTGTGACAGGGTTGAGTTATTTGCTTCATTTATTATTAATTTAATTTAAAAATAGTAAAAAAAAATATAAAATAGTCATGGTTTCAGTAAATGTGTATACTTCAAAATCATGACAAAGCATATTTTTGTTTTAAATAGATTTTTTTTTGATGTAATATGTCTACTTAAACGTTGACAAGCATCATATATCAGAAATTGCACCCACATTTGCAGCAGAAAGACACTGTTGGCCATGCAGATAATGTTGACCTAGAAACAAGGGGATAATCGGAGAGAGAAACAACCAAAAATTTTAACTTAAGGCAGTCTGTCCCTTCAAATGTTAGTCTTCAACCCGTCACACCTTGTCACATTAATATTTTTAGAAAAATATAGGGAAGAACGAATTAAGAACGGAAGTGTTTCTTGCTGATTACCATCTGATGTTAAGGGCTAAAACAATAGAAATGTGGTTTTAGTTTAAATTTTAAATTAAAAAATATTTCTAACAAAAATAAAGAGACCGTAGATGCATGATTTATATATTTTTAGCTTCAGTCCCATAACAATATGAAAACGATGATAAATGTAACTCTTTTTTTTTTTTTAATCATTAAATTGTTATCATGGACACATGAGCAGTAGGTACATGTTTGTTTTATAACAATTTCTGTGTAAAATCCTTTAGTCCCATTTTGTCTGTTACGGGGTTGAGGGGGGGAAAAAAGGTGTCTAAAGCTGAAAACGACTGAAAATAAACTTTTTAATGCCTGAGGTGGGAAAATGTTTTATTTAAATTAAATGATTTTATTTGTATGTATTTTTTTTTCTGTCATTTTTGTCAGGTTTTGTGTCTTTTTAGATGTCTATGTAATTTTTAGTAGTTTTATTTACGTTTTGGTTTTAGTCATTTTAGTTCAAGTTAAACTAAATAAAACTGGGATATTTTTTTTTGAGAACTAGGCAACTAGCTGAAATATAATGTAATGTTACTTCAGTTAACTTTTATTTCAAATTTAAAAAAAAAAGTTTGATATGGTTTTACTAGTCGTCCGTTAACTCTTATTTCAAGTAAAAAAAAAAAAGAAAAAGGTTTATTTTTAGTTAACTGTGATACTAATACATTTTAACATTTTGCACAAATATTATACCTAGATTTAATGATTCGTAATGCATTAAATAACATTTAACTATTGCAACAAAAGTTAGAGGGCTAACTTTAAGCCTATGGATGATTTTGGCAGAGCCAGAAACTTCTCATCTGGTAACACTGCTTGGCTTATGATGTTTTTACCCAAACCTTATGTCGTTGTGTTGTCAGGTCAACAGCAGTTCAGTCCCCGCCCGCTTCCTGTTCCTTCCGGGATATTCTAATAGAGGAAGAACGGCGTGGGAAACCCTCACCCATTTCCCCAGTGATGGCCAGGAGTCCAGCAGCTGCTGTGGGACCGCCGTTATATGCCAAAAGAGTGACTTTTAAATGTGCAGAGAGCAGTGACCCAGAGAAACCAGCAGGGTGAGAAACATCTCATTCAATAAAGTGTCTGTTCACTAAATGTCTCATGAATATGACACTAAACTGGAAGCACTTTTAAATCTGATATATAATATAATATATATGTAATACTGAAGTCTTCTGGTTTCAGTTTACAGTAAATACAGTCGATAGCTAAGGCACAACACAATAGCAGTTGTGTTTTAATGAACCTAGAGATACGAGAGATGTGAAAGAAGTGCCAACCTCAAAAGCCAGTATGACATTCGCCGTTCCTAATGGTGACCGTTGTAATCAGGAAATAAAACAGTTGCTGCTGACCAATCAGAATAAAGTATTTCAGAGAGGCGTGTAATAATATTTATCAGTGCTCATGAAGCCTCAGTTACATTTTCGGAACACGCTCAAAGCAGTTGGCCAGTCACAACAGACTGGGCAATCAGCTGACCAATCAGAGCATGCAGAAACTAAAACAGGGCATTTCGGGGCAAAGAGGTTCTACAACAAGAAGAGAAAAACAATGTTTTTTGAACTTTGATTCATGTTTCTAACAGACCCTAAAAATAAAATGAACTAGGTTTGGATCGAGGCTCTTTGTGTGAGAGCAGGTGTTATTCTGGTTCTCGATCAGTTGTATGTTCCATTAGGTGGCGCTGTAATGCTTCTGTATAACTTATAGTCTGTGTGTGAGCAGTCTGGAATGATTGAGTAGGACTGAAGTCAGTCGTGTTACAGTACGTCTACTGACATGCCTGATGCTTGGAAGACTGGTGTTTTTGCCTTGTTTTTTCAAAGAAATGGTATGTGCTTCGATATCCCTGAACTTGGTCATTTCACCTCTGTTTCTAATGGCCTATGTCAACTAGACTGACAAAAAAAATACATTCTATTTATTGTATTTCATTGTAAAATATTCAATTCCATACTTTTCCCGGTCATATTCTTTAAACACTGAAAATTAATACCTTTGGAAGCGCATACAAATATCTCTGTATGTAAATATACATTGCACACAAAATTATTAAAAATATAAAGGTAGCTTTTAAAAAATGTAAAGATCATTTAATAAAAAACATGTTTTTAAAAGGAGTTTTTTTTTTAATGCTCACAAAGGCTGCATTTATTTGAGTAAAAATACAGCAAAATCTGAAATATTTTGAAGTTCTATTACAGTTTAAAATAATAATAGAAAATGGTAATATATTTTAAAATGTAATTTAATTTCTGTGATCAAAGCTGAATTTTCAGCATCATGACTCCAGTCTTTACTAGGTTCACATGATCCTTCAGAAATCATTTTAATATGCTGATTTGTTGCTCAAGAAACATTTCTGATTATCAATGTTGAAAACCGTTTTGGTGCTTCATAATTTTATAGTAACTGATGCGTTTTATTTTTCAGAACTCTTTGATGAATAAAAAATTACAGTATTGTATATGTACAAAAAAATTAGCTGTTAAAGCTACTCCACTTCTAGAATACAAATGTCGTGATAATTTACTCACCCTCATGTCATCCAAGATCCTTTCTTTCTTCAGTCGCATTTCACCATGTAGTGGATTTTAATGATGCTCAATGCATTGAAGGTTAAAAATTCAGTTTCAATGCAGCTTTAAAGGGCTCTACACAATCCCATCTGAAGAATAAGAGTCTTATCTAATGAAACAATGTCACTTTCTTAAAAAAAAAACATGAATATTTAAACACAAATGCTTGTCTTGTCTAACTCTGTGATGCGCATACATACTCGGTGTACTCGGGTTCAATACATTTATGGTATGTCGAAAAACTCCCACCTCTTTTTCTCAAACTTCAAAATCGTCATACATCACTGTTTTACCTTTTTTTGTAAAGGGGTTTGATCTTCTATGTACAGAATGTAGGATATAGGAAAATGAGATGGGAATTTTTCTGCATACCCTAACTGTATTGAACCGGAGTGTAGGGGTGTGCGATATATATCGTCTGCGATAATATCGTAATTGTTGTTTTAACGATGTGTGATTTGACATTATCGAGTACTGCAAAAAATAAACAAACCACACATACATAGTGCACGCATAAAGCTACATTAGGTGATGAAGGCTAGTAATGCCTTCTTTCACTGCATGATTCAGTCTATTAAAATGCTTTTAGAATGATATGGGGGCGGAAAATATATTTATAGATTTCATATAGTTAATATCACATGAGGAGTACCGTTTTTTCCTTTAAAAATCAGCATGACTACACATGTGATGTTGATTTTTTACATCAGTTCAATAAACAAGAAGTTAATATTAAAAAACTTACATTTTAGACAGGATATTTCCCGTTTTTGCTCATTTTCGCTAACAAAAATCATTCCAAACACAGCCACAGCACTGTTTTGCGTCTTTGAGCAACATAACTGTTTCGTTCTTGAATGAATCGTTTAAATGATTCGGTTCAATTGCAATGACTCACTTATTAACAACGACTTACTGACACCTGCTGGCGGTTTTAAATTCACATTTTCGGTATCTGAAATAATTTCAAATATAGCTGCACTGATGTGTAAATACATCTAAATACCACTTCATATGCAACTTCGGCAAAGAATAATTTTGTTGATACTGATTTAAATTGTTTGGTAACAGCTTAAATGTATTATTAGGCTATTATAATTGGTTAAATGTTAGAATTTGGCTCAAATGATGATGCACACTTTTAGAAAACATGGCTTTATAAAGGTAAAAATGCCTGTAAAAGGTAAAAATGTTATTTAAACTTATTGAAAAAGAATAATTTCTATCACTGCTGTGAACTGACCACATGGAATATGAAGAAAATCAAAAACGTTAGGGGTCAGCACTGTAGTAATTAAGCACAATAACACACACAGCAAAATATCGTCTAATTATCGTTATCGGTAAAATCCCAGGAAAATAGCGAGATATTATTTTTTTTGTCAATATCGCACACCCCTACCGGAGTGCACAGAGTAAGCATGCATATCGCAGAGCTGGACAAGAGCATTTGAGGTTAAAAAGTATATAAATTGTCAATTTGTTTAGAAAATAACCAATGGTTTCACTAAATAAGACCTGTATCCTCGACTGGGATCGTTTAGAGCCCTTTGAAGCTGCACTGAAACTGCATTTTTAACCTTCAGTTTTTTGAGCAAAATTAAAGTCCACTATATGGAGAAAAACCCTGGAATGTTTTCCTCAAACTTGAATCCTTTAAGATCATACACGTCTGTAGATCATCTCATATGTTAGTCTTGGCCTGGGGTCTTGCAACATGCCACCAGTGCAAACCAAAGTGGCCCTATTTTGGCATTTTTTGCTTTGTCACAGTCGTGGCTGCTTTGTACACTGTTTATTATGCAAACCCAATGTCGTCTGAGATTCAGATGGTTATTTAAGAGTGGACGTGATGCTCTGCTCTCCAGGATGTCTAACGGCAGGTTCTTCAAGACGTTTCTTTCTCCAGCATGTGTCTCGCTGATCTGACCTGAGCCTGCAGATGTGTGACTGTGGCCAGGCGTCTTTCCGTCTCTGTGTGTCTGTCACATCAGCTGCCCGCTGGGCTCGTGTTTATGACTCCAGCGCTCAAGCACAGCTCTGAATATTTATCAGCAGCGCTCCATTGCCTGGCTCTGATTGTAATCTCTATTGATAAGGGCAAACTTTATGTCACAAACACACTCATCCCTGGGGCTCGACGTCACCTGTGTTTACGAGCGCGCGCTGAGTAGGCAGTAGCTGGTCGGACAGGCTGTAGAAACTCACTGTGTATTGCCGTTCACAGACGAAAAGTGTTTTGTTTACGTTTTGGGGTTATTTCATTTGGTGTTGTTGTGTAGCATTTTAAGTTTATAATTTGTCCTCATTAAAGAATTAGTTCACTTTCAGAACAAAAATTTACAGATAATGTGCACCCCCTCCCCCCCCCCCCTTGTTCATCCAAGATGTTCGTCTTTCTAGATGAGAAGGGTCTTATCTAGCAAAACGATCGGTTATTTTCTAAACAAATTGATAATTTGTATACTTCTTAAACCTCAAGCGCTCGTCGTGTCTCGTCTCTGCGATGTGCATGCGTAGTCTGTGTGATCCGGGTCAGTACAGTTAGGGTATGTCCAAAAATTCACATCTCGTTTTTGTCTTCAACTTCAAAATTTTGCTACAACACTGTTTTACCTTTTTTGTAAAGGGCATTTGATATTCTTTGTATGTTCACTTTGTAAATACTGGGTTGGTACTTCTGCAGCGTTGTAGGACGATTTTGAAGTTGGGGAAGAAAACGAGATGGGAGTTGTTAGACATACCCTAACTGTATTGACCTGGATCACACAGACTACGCATGCGCATCGCAGAGACGAGACAAGACGAGCGTTTGAGGTTAAAAAGTATATAAATTGTCAATTTGTTTTGAAAATAACCGATTGTTTCGCTAGATAAGACCCTTCTTCCTCAGCTGGGATCATTTAGAGCCCTTTGAAGCTGCATTTAAACTGCAGTGTCCAGAAGTACAGTGTCCATTCTTTCAACCTAAAAATAACAATCATTACCAAAATCATTAAAGCAACAGTTCACCCAAAAAATGAAAAATTTGAAATGAAAATTTGCTGAAATGAACTCACCCTTAGGTCATCCAAGATGTAGATGAGTTTGTTTCTTCATCAGATTTGGAGAAATGTAGCATTACATTACATTTGCTCACCAGTGGATCCTCTCCAGTGAATGAGTGCCATCGGAATGAGAGTCCAAACAGCTTATAAAAACATTGCAATAATCTATAAGTAATTCACACGACTTCAGTCCATCAGTTAACATCTTGTGAAGCCAAAAGCTGCATGTTTGTAAGAAATAAATCCATAATTAACGTGTTTTTTTTCCAAACTTCAAACTGTTGATTCCAGCTAAAATATGAGTCCATAATCCATAAAAACGTGTCCTCTCGCATCAAAATCCACCGACATATTTGTTTGGAGCCGTTTTAGACCGTTTTCATTTGTAAGCAGTGCTTGATCTGTGCATATTTCTCTCCTAATTCAGATGAGATTACTTTTTAATTGAAGAAAGCAATATTATGAATGGAGAATGTAACGGTTTAAAGTAAAAACATCGTAATGATGGATTTGTTTCTTACAAACACACATTTTGATTCATTAAATATTAATTGATGGACTGGAATAGTGTGGATTATTGTGATGTTTTTCACAGCTGTTTGGACACTCAGTCTGACGGCACCCATTCACTGCAGAGGTGAGCAAGTGATATAATGCTACATTTCTCCAAATCTGGGCCCGTACTCACAAAACATTTTATCTTACCACTAAGAGTTCTCATAAATAGCAGTAAAAGTTTTTAGGCAAGAGTTTTCTCTTAAAACCTATTCACAAAGCTGCAGAGACAAACTTTTACTAAGGAATAGAGAGAACTCTATTTCCCTTTAGAAGTTGTTACTCAACATATTTGCATTAGTAAGCACTGAACTTTGTTTTCTTCTATGTTAGCCCTTGGGTGCTGAGGGAGGTTGGCAGTCCTCCGTCCACCTCTACATTTGCGTCCATTGTGGAGGAGGAGAGACAACAGGAAGCTGCACTGATCCGCAGCCGCGAGAAACCACTACCACTCATACAGGTAACATTCTTATGTGCATGTGACATGGTGACAGACAGTTTGATAGTGTAATGGTTTAGAAAAAATATCTTATGCTCATCAGTTTGATCAAAAATACATTACAATCTAAAGTAGCTGTTTTCTGTGTGAATGTACGTTTATATGTTTATCCTGTTTGACCCTTACATTCGGTTCTCTTTTTTTTTTATAATAGATTGAAGAACGAGCCATTCAGGACCTGTTACTCCATTACAAGGCCATTAATAACCCAGATGAGCTGATATTGGTGGAGAGATCCCCTCAAGGTCCAATTGCCATCCCAACCTGGAACAAACACTGAAGCTAACAAGAGGTTACAGTGACACTCATGACTTCCCGCTTACGCTCGCATATCAGGCCATATTAAGTGCGTTCTGTTTGCATCACCTTATTCTGCAGTAAGCACACTTGCTTTCTTTGACTGCTTACTTTTTCTTTTTCTAGCTACTTTACTTCATTAATTTAGCTGTTTTCTCTTCAAAAAAAATGGAATATGATACGTGATCTATTGTTCTCAGCCCAGTTGCCATATGTGCCAAAATATGTTTGTATCTTCTCTTTTATTTTATTATTATATGATGCAGTGGTCTGCATCTCACAGCTAGTGTTTGTCTGTTCTTTATGGAGGGCAAACTCACACATTGTAACCAGACGAAGAAAATCCAATCAGCCGTGAAAAGCAATAAAGATTTTATTAGGTTGCTCACAAGGGCTGTTTGAAAGAGCTGGTGTAAAAGAAAATCAAGTGCACAATGAAAAGAGCTGAGATTTACAAATATGCATTTTATATTTTGCTTCCTCATGCAATTAATAACAATAACCTTCTCATTTAGTGTTCAGTGTAATGGTGGTTTATGTTCATCACTAGCAGAATGTGATTGGTACTACAGATAAAAAAATGAGTACTTTAGTCATCTTTGCTTAATGTTAAGAGAAGATATTTGCAGTGGCATGCAATAAAGAGATGATTGTGAGCATCAGCGGTGGTTGTTTTATATGTCTTTAGGCATCTCTTAAAGTGATAGCTTACCGTTTACCCAAATAGACCCCTACTTGTTACAATTATTAATCTGCCATAGGAGAAAGTATTCTGACACTGTGACACTGTCAAGATCATAAAATAATATTTAGTACCTTGTTTTTGCATTGGTTCAAACATTCAATCATTCAAGTTTGCCAAAACCTGAATCTCAAAATTGCTATTGGTCTGATTCACTCACTTCATTTCTTTATCCTGTTGGATTTGTACTTTTTTACCAATTATTTTTTTCTGCCCAAATTGTCAGACATCTCAAATTTGATGGAATAGTTCCCAGGTCCTCCCCAATGCCTAAAAATCCCACACACATCTGTTGGACCCTAGGTGGTGCTGTGCTAAGTACATTGGTGTTTTAGTTCATAACACTGGAAACATAATGCAATCAAACTTTTTTTTTTTTTTTTTTTTTTCTCTTTTGAACCGTTTAGTCAAGCCCTACAAGAAATCCATACACCCCTTTTTGGTTATCCCTGGGACTTTTTTATTTTATTTATTTGTTTTGTGTTTTTATTGGTAATTTAACACTGTCTATAACACTTGTATATAGACTTGCATGTGTGAGTGAGAGAACACTATAGAGGAAAGTGATAAGGTATGAACAAATATCCAATATACGTCTACATACATGTCTATGTACTGTATGTTCACACCTAATACATGTAGTCAAATAAATAGGGTTGTGTAAATGTACTCTACAGTTATGATGTTAAAAGGATATGCACTGAAATCTTCACCACACCCAAGAGACTTCAGTAGTTTGTTCCACATTTTATTAAATAGCTTGAGTTCTCCCATGAGAGACGATCTCTCTTAGAAAATAAGTTTTTCTAAAGTTATAATCGTCTTCACCATAACTAGTCCCTGGGACCTTTTATTTTAAATGTTCTCCTCCTAGGTCATTGGTTCAATTTGCATGAAACTTGATTTATCAAAGCCAACCTAAGCCAATTAAACAATCTGGTGTCACTCATTTTGACTGTTTGAGCCTGTATGTGCTCAACACAATGTCCAAAAGCAATGAAACTTGATACACCCCGAGAACAGCTTCCTCAGCTTGAGGATGTGCACCAATTTTCATCCAAATCTGCCAAAAGGGGGTGCTACAACTACAAACATAATTTAGGACAATTCACACTTTTGTTCCAGATTTCATGCATTTCAAACATTACTCAAGTTTGACAAACCCCGAACCTCAAAATTACCACAAACTGTATTTGTCTGATTCACTCATTTCAGTTCTATATCCTGGTGGATTTGTACTTTTTTACCAATTATTAATTTAAGCCCAAAATAGTCAGAAAGATCTCAAACTTGATGGAATAGTTCCCAGCCACCCCCAATGCTTATATACCCCACATACATCTGTCAGACACTAGGTGGTAGTGTGTTTTAGTTTACATTTTGTATTTTAGTTCATAACACTGGAACCATAAGGGAGTCCAATTTTTTTTTTCCTTTTGAACCCTTTAATCAGGCCCTACAAGAAATCCATACATCCGGTTTTGGTTATCTCTGGGACATGTTTTTAATTTATTGGTTTGTTCGCATTTTTATTGGTAATTTAACGCTGTCTACAACAATTAAAAATAGTGTAATTAAGAACACGTGAGTACAAACGTGCGTGTGCGTGCGTGTGTGTGTACTATGTTAATTTCAACACTATTGTTAGATCGCGCTCCTCATGCCTAGACAATTAGGATCCGACACCGGATCCCGTCAGAAAATATCAGTTTTTCCGGTAACAGAACAACTCGTCAGCAGAGTCGTCTAGTACCCAAACCCCGTTAACAGGAGGTCTTGTCTGGTACCCAAAATACCCAAAACACTACTAACAGTCTTCTGTCAGCAAAGAAGTTGACTGGGGAAAAACCAGTGAAAATGAAGAGCAGAAGCAGGAGACGAAGTAATGATGATAAAAGGAGCAGAGTTTATTGAATTGTCTTAGTTGCGTATGTCTCAAAGCTCAGACTTCGTCTGAAGAACAGAAATTCAACAAGTATTGTTATACCAAACGTCTTCACAACAACATCCCATAAACCTTGAGGTTCATAAACATTCCCTTGTATCTCTTATTCATGAAGACAAGCAGCCCTTGAAACCACACAGTCATAAGACTAAACAACAATGGAAAAATATATTAAAAACGAAACAACAATAATATAACAATATAAATGACGAATCAATGTAATGGATATATTAATGACTAATGTAAATGATTAAATGGAATAAATGATTATAAATGAATAAAGGAATGAAGAATAAACGAAGAATATAAAAAACAAAGTAAAAAAACAACACAAATGTATGGTTGCTCTCTTGAAGCAAAACACACAATTTGCATTTGAGGATCATCAGATCCTTCACTATGGAGGAAAGTGAAGGTACAGAAATATATCCAATACATATCTAAATATGTCTATATGTGCTGTATGTTTACAACTAATACATATATTCAAATAAATAGGGGTGTGTAAATGTTAAGAGTAAGCACTGAAATCTTCAGAAATCCCAAGAAAATTCTGAAATCCCAAGAGACTTCAAAGGTTCATTACACATTAAATAGCTTAGGTTTGGCCATGAGAGAGAATCTCTTTTAGAAAATATATTTTTTTCTAAATATATAAGGTCCTTTTATCATATCAACTAGTCCCTGTGATATTTTAATTTGTTTTGAGGCCTAGGCCATTGCTTCAACTCACATAAAACTTGATTTATCAAAGTGTATGAAGACATAAGCCAATTAAACAATCTGCCGTCAGCCATTTGGATTGTTTGACCCTGTATCTGCTCAATACAATGTCCAAACGTAATAAAACTTGATATACACACACACACAACACCTCAATTTGAGAATGTGCACCAATTATTCCCAAATCTGCCAATAGGGGGCGCTACAACTGTTCCAGATTACCTTGATTATAATTAATATGAAGAGTGTGAAGGTGTAGAAAGTTTCTAATCAAATGCCCCTCATCGAGCACCTCTGCCTGTTTTAGCAGAGCCACTGACTCAGTGTTTTTACAGTTGTCGGGGTCAGAGCAGAACGTGTCTTCAGTGACGTGACTTGAGTGATGTCAGTTCTCTTTCATTTGTCAAATTTGCACTCATGCAGTCATCTCAAGCCTGTCCTAATGAATTTGATGTTTGGTGTGATTTGATTAAGCAGACAGTCCTTTCCTTTCGAACAAACCTCTCTCTTTGCATACGTTACAATCATCAGGGTATGAAAAAGCAGCCGTCAACGGAGTGCATCAGATGACCCTTCCAGAAATAAGTGCATGATGGTTAAGGGTCCTAATGTGCAGTAATTACTGTGACCGTTCAGTTCAAGCATCTGCCAGACGCACAGTGAGGTGAATGATAATCACTTACTTGACTGAATTAGTCAGAGAGGAGAGATGATGCCCTGCCAGGTTACCGAATATAGAAGACACTTTTCAACCCTGTCAGGACATGGGTCTTAAAATAGTGTTTAAATATACTTCATACAGTTCAGGACTGTTTTTTTATGTGTTTATGACAACTTGCATCAATTAAACATCTATATAAAAATACACTACAGCTCAAAAGTGTTTTAATTAAAACGATAGAATGCTGAATTTTTTCAGTACAGACGCATTTCATTGATCAAAAGTGATGGTAAACACAATTATAATGTTTTAAAACATTTCTATTTCAGATAAATGCTGTTCTTTTGAACTTTCTATTCATATAAGAATTTAGAATTTCGGTTTCAACAATGATCTTTTTCCAAACCACTTGTCCTGTGTAATGCAGCTCATTAGCCTGATGGATGAAGTAAATCGTTCATTCTGTGTAGCAGTTTTTAAAGGATGAACTATTTGATATGAGCTTGAAGAAGGGAAATTCATCCAAAAACCCCAACATCAACAACAAAATGCTATTTGGTCTGTGTACTTCATGAAATCATTACAGTCTTGGACAAGCAAATGGAAACAAAATATTTAGATCATCTAATGCTCTTAGTGTTGAATTGATTTATTGAATGTTCGTATTTGTTTGCCCCGAGATTTTATGGCGAAATGCATTCCTAAATTCCTCATGGAAAGTTGTAGTCAGCTTTCTGTATGGAGAAACCATGCAGATATCCTGAAAAGGTGCCCGGGATTCATTTGTACGGACTTAAACTCAGCCCAATCTTTATGATAATGCCAATATGCTGAACTAAAAACATGGCTAAAGTAAATATATATATATATTTTTTTAGGGCTTTTTTGGTTTTATTGTTTTGTTTAATTATTGTCATTAAAGGAATAGTTAGCTAATGTAATAAATGTGACCCTGGACCACAAAATCAGTCATAAGTTGCTGTGGTATATTGGTAGCAATAGCCAAAAATACATTGTATGGGTCAAAATTATCGATTTTTATTTAATGCCAAGAATTATTAGTATATTAAGTAAAGATCATGTTCCATGAAGATATTTTGTAAATTTCCTACCGTAAATATATCAAAACGTAATTTTTGATTAGTAATATGCATTGCTAAAAACTTTGGACAATTTTAAAGTTGATTTTCTCAATATTTAGATTTTTTTTTTATATATATATATATTTTCAAATAGTTTTATCTATATTTTATCAATAATATTGTCCTATCCTAACAAACCATCAATGGAAAGCTTATTTATTCACCTTTCAGATAATGTATAAATCTCAATTTTGAAAAATTATGACTGGTTTTGTGGTCCAGGGTCACAAATGAGTTTCTTCATCAGATTTGGAGAAATATAGCATTACATCACTTGTTCACCAATGGATCCTCTGCAGTGAATGGGTGCCGTCAGAATCCAAGTCCAAACAGCTGATAAAAACATCACAATAATCCATACCAGTCTATCAGTGAACATCTTGAGAAGAGAAAAGCTGTACATAAGTAAGAAACAAGTACATCATGAAGACATTTTAAACTTCAAAACACTGCATCTGACTAAATTACAAGTCCATAATCCATAACACTTCCTCCAGTGAAAAAGTCGTCTTGACTGAATTAGAAGAGAACCATTAACAGATCAAGCACTGTTTACAAGCCAACAGTCCAAAACAGCTCTAAACAAAATGTGTATGCATTTTGATGTGAGAGACAACAGCAGATGTATGCTTTCACTAGAGGAAGCATTATTATGAATTATGGACTTGTATTTTAGCCGGTAGCAATATTTGATGTTAAAAATGTCTTTATTGATGGATTTGTTTCTTACAAACACACAGCTTTTAGCTTCACAAGATGTTGATTGATAGACTGGAGTGGTGTGGATTATTGTGATGTTTTTATCAGCTGTTTGGACTTTTATTTTGACGGCACCCATTCACTGCAGAGGATCCATTGCTGAGCAAGTGATGGAATGCTGCATTTCTCCAAATCTGCAATCTGTTCCCATAAAAAAAACTTGGATGGCCTGAGGCTGAGTACATTTTCAGCAGATTTACATTTTGGGTGGACTAGTGTTTTATTTTAATGATTTTTTATCAATAAGCATAAATGAAAACGTAAAAAGTGCGCTGCACATCAGTTATTAGACAATTAAAATTAATATAAAAAAAGGTCAAAAAATAATTGGTTGCAGTGAACAATAGTGGTTTGATCCAGTCTGTAGTGTATTCTTAATGCATCTGCTATATATATATATATATATATATGCATTACAACAATTAGGTCAACCGTACACATCACTTTCCCTTTCTGACACTTGTTACTTTTGATTTTACAAGGGAAAGAGTTACGAAGAGAGAGTTTGGAGTTTAAGTTTCCTGTGTAGTTGCTAATCCAGATGCCTGGCTGCTTTGATCTCATTTGGCTGTCGTGCAGCTAGCAGTGTGGATTACCAGATTCTTGTTAGTCAACTGCTCTGAATAATTAAGGCTACGAGTGGAGTGTATTCTGAGCGTGCCCAGAACGTGCTTTACCCTTTCAGTGACATCACTGATCTCCCACGCTTTTGACCTCATGGGGTTTCCGCCACGCACGTGCCGCTCAACGCCAGATGGGATTCATTACGAAGGCAGGATAGTATGTAGTGAGAAAGAGACTTCTGAGAAAACCGGCATGTGTCGCTGTGCGAGGGGAAACTCAGCTCTTCACAAAACGTAGAATAGGATTAGATGAGCTCGACTCAGTTCTGTCCCCGAAGACCTGTGCGGCAGAAAGTTTCTCAAGGACATGCTGGTGTTACAGTTGTGCTCAAAAGTTTACATACCCCTTGCAGAATCTGCAAAATGTTATTTTAGCAAAATAAGAAGGATCCTACACAATGCATGTTATTTTTTTTTTTAGTACAGACCTGAATAAAATATTTTACATAAAAGACATTTACATATAGTCCACAAGAGAAAACAATAGTTTAATTTATAAAAATGACCCTGTTCAAAAGTTTACTTAAGCTTACTTTATTCTTAATACTGTGTTGTTACCTGAATGACCCACAGCTGTGTTTTTTTGTTTAGTGATAGTTGTTCATGAGTCCCTTGTTTGTCCTGAACAGTTAAACTGTCTGCTGTTCATCAGAAAAATCCTTCAGCTCCCACGAATTCTTTGGTTTTCCAGCATTTTTTCCACCCTTTCCAACAATGACTGTATGATTTTGAGATCCATCTTTTCACACTGAGAACAACTGAGGGACTCGTATGCAACTATTACAGAAGGTTCAAACACTCACTGATGCTCCAGAAGGAAAAAACATGCATTAAGAGCCGGGGTTTAAAACTTTAGAAATTTGAAGATCATGTAACTAATTTTGTCTTCTTCGAAACATGCAGGTATCTTCTGTAGCTTCTGAAGGGCAGTGCTAAATGAAAAAAAAAAAAAAAGATATTTAGGCAAAATGAGCAAAATGTACACATTTCTATTCTGTTCAAAAGTTTTCACCCCCCGCTCTTAATGCATATTTTTTCCTTCTGGAGCATCAGCGAGTGTTTGAACCTTCTGTAATAGTTGCATATAAGTCCCTCAGTGTGAAAAGATGGATCTCAAAAGCATACAGTCATTGTTGGAAAGGGTTCAAATACATAGCCCTGCTTAAAAAAACAGTATATGCTGGTTAGGTAGGTTTTGATGCTAGTATGCTGGTTTTTGCTGGTTTACGCTGGTCCTTTGCTGGTTTATGCTGGTTCTCAGCTGGTCCTTTGCTGGTTTATGCTGGTGCAGGACCAGCACATGACCAGCGTAAACCAGCAAAGGACCGGCATACCAGCATCAAAACCTACCTAACCAGCATATGCTGTTTATTCAATGGGAAAAATGCTGGAAAACCAAAGAATTTGTGGGAGCTGAAGGATTTTTCTGATGAACAGCAGACAGGACTCATGAACAGGACTCATAAACAACTATCACAAACAAAAATAACACAGCTGTGAGCCATTCAGGTAACAACACAGTATTAAGAATCAAGGGTATGTAAACTTCTGAGTCATTTTTATAAATTCAACTATTTTCTCTTGTGGACTATATGTAAATGTATTTTATGTAAAATATCTTATTCAGGTCAGTAATAAAAATAACATGCATTTTCTATGATCCCTCTTATTTTGCTAAATGAATTAACATTTTGCAGATTCTGCAAGGGGTATGTAAACTTTTGAGCACAACTGTATATGGAGAGTGATCAAACCATTTTTTACTTTATTTATAAAATACAATATTGAAAATAATAGGCCTATTCCATCAATGATCGAAGTTGTGAAAAAGGGGGTCAGTGGCTAACTTTAGCAGTTTTATTTCCGTACTGTTATTTTTGGCACCAACTGAATGACTCACTTCTAATTGAAATTATTTCACATAGAAACAATAACATCACTTTTAATGGCCTGTCATGACTGAATGGAAATTCAGTTCTGTAATGACTTTAATTCTGGTGTTCTTCCAAAACTAAGCAGTAGTTACTATAGTTACTGAGGCTACTGGTCCAACAGAAAACCACAGTACAAATGACACGTTCAAGTTCTCATGTTTATTTCTCCATGTACTACAGTGATTAACATAATCGCATTAAGTCAATTTGACTTAAAATTGAAAATATTCAGTCAAATGCGTGGATACACATTTTATGTACGCTATACAGTGATTGAACACAAAGCAGCATCTAGGAGTTCAGAATGAACCCTCAACTAAATGCAAATGAAATCAGGAAACCGTTTGATTTCATCACCAGCTCAGTTATGACATAGTGTCACCGGTCTTGTAAATTTGGTCATTTTAGTAAATGTATCATTTGACATTTACTTTAAAGAACTGATAACTGAACAGTTGCAGGTTCAATCCCCAGCATGATCCATAAACTAATATTATTGTAAATACTGTCTCAGTTCTACTCTAATTTGGTCCAGTTTTGCATGTTTGTATTTCACTTGGTTACTTCATCTTGACTGATTAGCTGTCGGATTGAACACATAAATGTGTCTCTGCAAAGAGGCATACGCTTTCATTTATACACTATATTAGGGATGCGAGGTATACCGGTACTGGAAAAATTCCGGTGTATATTTTATTTCAAACGGCTCAACGCTATAATTTTGATCAATTCGGTATTTGTTATAATTATAATATTAGCACTTTCATTTCAAACAATCAAATATTAATTGAATTTAAATGAAGCTAGAGTCTTGATATATTCATTTTAGTATCAATAATATTAGGGAATGATTTTCTCTCGCCCTCAACCGCTAATATGAAGCAGCTGAGAGAGCAAGAGAGATATATATTTATTTATTTTTTCTTTGGCTGAGTCTAAAATCTGAAAAAAGTCGAAGGATTTTGAATACTTTGACAGTTAAAATAACACTTTACAGTAAAGCAAACTTTGTTACAATTCTTTAGGTATAAGCTGACTTAACAGTCTTATAGCATTTACTAATCCAGGTTAAAAATTTGTTATAAATGATAAATTAACTAATACATGTTTAGTATGTTAACATTACTTACTAAATTGTTTTCAGTTTACTTATCTTTTGAGGCTGGTAGGCTATGGTATTGATTTAGTATCGATACAGAGAGGTATTACCAAAGCCAAAATTATGGTATGGAGTCATCCACTATGTGCAAATATAGTTTACTTTAATAAAGATGATAATGCAAATACAGAGTCTCAAACACGATTACAAGTTAGTTTGTGTGATCCGATTACATTATTTTTATGATCAGGAAACACATGAAGTGACCAAATATAAATACAATAGTCATGTGTTTACATATCTCTAATTCAGTTTCTGCAAAGCTCATGCAACAGTGTGTTGTTTTGAGGAAAGCAGAAGTTTAATTTAACTTGATTCTGAACATTATGCTCTGTAACTGATGATGAAAGGTCCCCTCATGGGACATTAAAGCGCATGCATGAGCACCTGTGTTCAGCATGTTATTTCTTCAAACAAATATAATCAGTGGCGTGCCGTGTCGATAGCAGCTGATAGCTGACAGCCCGTGGTGATTATTTCATATAGAGAGTAAACATGCCATAAACAAGAGTTCAACAGCGAACACATTTGCACACTTAGTTTGATTTGTTAACTTGTCAGATGTAATCTCAGTGTTTTTTGTTTATTAGGATGCGGGTGTTTCTCAGCGAAGTGACTCAGAGATGTGGCCTGTCAAAGTAAATGAGCTGTTTACGGCCGGAGAGCCGCAGCTCTCGTCTGGACACTTCAGACTTCTGAGTCACTTATTGAAAACTGCAGCTCACTTTCTCTGTTTCTGAGTGGGTGAGCGACTGGGACCGTGTGAGTGTTTTTTGGAAATATAACAAATTGAAGGAACACTCCACTTTTTTTGAAAATAGGCTCATTTTCCAATCCCCTAGAGTTAAACATATGAGTTTTACCGTTTTTGAATCCATTCAACCGATCTCCGGGTCTGCCGTTAGCACTTTTAGCATAGCTCAGCATAAATCACTGAATCATTCAGAAAATGAAAAGTTGTGATTTTCCAAGCTGATATGGACAGGAACTATACTCTAATTCCGGCGTAATAATCAAGGAACTTTGCTGCCGTACCATGGGTGCACCAGGCGCAATGATATTACGCAGCGCCTGAATATAGTCCCCAGCTATGTTAGTGGCTTGATGCTGGTCACGTTGGAAGTTACCTAGCTGGGGACTATTTTTAGGAGCTGTGTAATGTCATTGCGCCTGCTGCACCCATGGTACGGCAGCAAAGTTCCCTGATTATTACACCAGAATAGGAGTATAGTTCCCATCCATATCAACCTGGAAAATCTCAACTTTTCATTTTCTGCTGGTCTTAGTACACCATGTAACTACAGAAGAGTCAAGTTTTAAATAGGAAAAATATAAAAAATATTTGGTCATTTTTGAACGACATGCTAATGGTCTAATCGGATTCAATGGTTTATGCTCAGCTATGCTAAAAGTGCTACCGGCAGACCCAGAGATTGGCTGAACGGATTAAAAAACTGTAAAACCCATCTGTTTAACTCTAGGGGAGTTGGAAAATGAGCCTATTTTCAAAAAAGTGGAGTGTTCCTTTAAGGCCTGAAGTGATTTTAAATTGGAGCAGAAAGTCTTAAATTTATGAAGCATTGTGCATATACTTCAGATGCAAATAGAACATATAAAATCTTGATTTCTGTGAAATTGACAAAGATTAAGTGATTTTATGCTTAAAAAAAAAGCAAACGTCAATAGGGAGTGAAAAAAGTTTTCCCTTTAAATGAAGTTTCTTTTTCAGAACCCATTAGAAGATATTTTTGCTTGTTTTAATCATAGACTCACTTCGGTTTGATCAATTTCTCATAAAACAAGACTTCTGTTTTTATGAAATTTTGCTTCTCAAGTAATGCGTCTTGATTTCAGAACCTTTAGACATTTGCACTGTGAAATGGCACAAAAATACTGATGAAGAACACTTTTTTATATGTTCAAACTCTGAAGCATTGCTCATGTTTATGTATCATGTTCCATTACATTTATTCCTCAAAATGTCTTTATTTGGTCTTAAATAGTCTTACATTGGAATGGAACCATGACAATATATTGATATATGAATATGACAGTCAGTCATTACCATGGTATTGCCATCTAAAACCATCACTGGAACCAGGACTTTCTTTCCTTACCAAAGCAGTCTGATATAGTCTCATTCTATTAATACAGAATTTGATTAATTTCTCAATTCATTTTGTCAATAAAACATTTAGGGGAATATATTTTAATAGGCCAAAACCCACAAGCTTGTTACATTTTAGCACATGGGTTTAGTCATTGGCTTTTTGGTTAAATGCCTTAGAAAAGGTCTGTGTTGAACACAAGTTCAAGATATTTTCATATTTTATTCAGGGATTTTTAAAGCTTTTACTTGCTGTGATAACTGTGGTTGCTAACAAGTGTCTAAGCTGGACTAAAGAGGTTGTCGATATATTAATGTCCAGACTAGGCACACATGGACGTGCTGAGGACTCATGACAAATTGTTTGTGATGGGGGCGCTGTAACTTAAGAAAATAACTGCAACTGGAAAGTATCTGGATGCTTTCTTTCAAATTTATTATTGTGGTCAGTTTCTCCACTTTTCCTGATGATTTTTCCTCAGCGGAGATCGTGGCAAGCGAATAAACTGAAGCACGGAATCAAACTCTTGCATTTCCAGTAATCCAACGATGTAGGAGTATATCTATAGAAGATTGTGTTTGGCTATTATCACTATGATATGAAAAACATATTTTGTAAGTAAGAAACACCTTAGGTGCAGCAAATAAAATGCTTTACCATTTGCGTTTGAGGGTGCGGATGAATACAAATGTGAAAATGGGTCAGGGGTCAGTTATAGGTTATGTATTTTTGTATACATCTCTTCTGCTGTAGGTCTACTGGTCTTGCTCATAGGGTTTAGCCTGTGTTAACCTAAATGGGATCAAACAGATTTAAAGGGCTGGGTGAGTGCAGTGACGCAGAGCTTTGTGGCCGCTGATGAATCCTGATTGACAGCTGCCCCACTCTGACATGAGCTGAAGACTCAACTCTGCCTGGCCTCGGTCTAACAGAGACGTGCTGTGTTCATAACCTTAAATCACTGAGGGGATTTAAGGTTATGAAGTTCGGACGTGGCACTTGGTGGTGCTTTTTAAAAAATGGATGCTCAGTAAACATTACAGTGATGCCCCGAGACATACTTTTAAAAATAATGCTTTGTTATTGGCATCAGTGGTTTCATGAAGAACCTTTAACAAATACACAAAATGTGACCCTGGACCAGTCTTAAGTAGCACAGGTATATTTGTAGCAATAGCTAACAATACATTGTATGGGTCAAAATGATATTTCTTTTATGCCAAAAAGCATTAGGATATTAACTAAAGATTATGTTGTAAATTTTCTACCGTAAATATATCAAAACTTAATTTTTGATTAGTAGTATTCATTGCTAAAACCTCTTTTGGACAACAAGGCGATTTTCTCAGTATTCTGATTTTTTGGCACCCTTTGGCACTCTCAGATTTCAGATTTTCAAATAGTTGTATCTCTGCCAAACTTTGACCCTTATGACTGGTTTTGTGGTCCAGGGTCACAAATGTTCTTCACACTCAGAAAAAAACTGCTTGCTGAAAGTTTTTTAGGGAAACAAATATGGTTCTTCTAGGACATCTTTGCCAAAATCCCCTTCTGGAAGCTTTTTTAAGATCAAACCCAAAAATTAAACAGCATGAGGATTTCATGCTTTATTGTATGTTTGGCAAAACACAACCTGATACACTCACTGGAGTGAAATGTACTTTTAATAGTCTAAGATGGAAGTGAAGGTGTCTACAGATGTGTAACAAACAAGACAAAGTAATTTGTTGTTCAAGACACTTTTCTAAGGTGTCTCTAGAGGGCAATAAACAACACCAAACTTCCTGACACTGATCGTTCATTGACTTTGCATCATATTAAGCCTTATATTTCTTCTCACACGCAGATGTGCTAGAAGGGCATTTTTGCATTGTCAGCTGCATTACTGCTTTTATTACACTTTCAATCCATGCACTTCTCCATGATGTGCTTAATCTTAATAACTGATCTGTCACCTTGTGACAAATATTTTCTTAATTGTGTTGAATGGGTATTTGTAGTGCATTTAAAATCTTAAAAGTATATTTAAAAACGGTAGTTGCACATAATGTAATATTAATGAAAAGGCAGCTTAAGTGCACTTAAAGAACGACAGTTTCATGACTGTTTCTTAACACACTGAAGTGCACCTTTAAAAAGTACGCAACGTAAGTTTTATACTAAAGTACATTTTAAGTCATTGTTTTAATATTTTTTTTATGTTTTTGTAGTTCTTTAAAGAAGTACACTTATTTTGTGTGTTGATTAACATCACACATGTAAAGTACTTGATTATAAATATAACTGTAGTGAGTTATTCATTATCACGTTTGATTATTATTTATATTCAAATATATTATTTATTATTTTTTTAATTTAATATATTATTTTTTCTTTTATGCCAAAAATCATTAGGATATTAAAATCATGCTCCATGAAGATATTTTGTAAATTTCCTACTGTAAATATATCAAAACTTATTTTTTTATGCATTGCTAAGAATTTCATTTGGACAACTTCAAAGGCAATTTTCTCAATATTTAGATTTTTTGCACCCTCTGATTCCAGATTTAGCCAAATATTGTCCTATCCTAAATCATACATCAATGGAAAACTTTTTTTTTTCAGCTTTCATATCGTGTATAAATCTCAATTTAAAAAAAGTTTTGTGGTCCAGGGTCACAAATGTGTAATTACATATTTAAATATAAAAACATAATAAATTAATTTATCAATGCTTGTCAGTATTATTGTCTTAATGTTGGCTATGTATCTTTGTCTGTGAGTTAAATGACTAAATATGAGTGTAAACGCACAGCTGTAGAGAGATGAGCCGTGTGTTTTCATTGGGTTCCTGGTGTGTTTGTGTGTGTGTGTGTGTGTGTGTGTGTGTGTGTGTGTGTGTGTGTGTGTCTGTGTGTGTCTGTGTGTGTCTGTGTCTGTGTGTCTGTGTGTGGGTGAGTCGTGAAGTAATAGGCGTGACCTGAGGCGCACAGAAAGCTTAAGCACTGCCATTCTCCTGTCATACTGCACACCACACTCTCCAGCACTGGGTGCGCGGACGGATGACACTCTTCACAGAACCAGACAGAATAAGGACAGACCTCAGCAGCGTCTCGAGTTCATTACCCTCGTGTGAAGCGCATTATGCGTCTCCTGAACTCTCCTCGTAACATCTCCAGGCAGTAGACCGCTTGCGTGCGCGCCCCTTTCCCGACTCCTCCAGCAGACGCGACCATGGCTGAAGAGGACAGCGCGATCGGACGCGTTTCAGACTCGAACACGGACAGCACGAACTTCAGCGTGTTAAGCTGGGAGCAGGTCCAGCGTCTGGACCTCATCCTGACCGAGAGCATCCCGATCCACGGCCGAGGAAACTTCCCTACGTTGCAGATGAAGCCGCGGCAGATCGTGACGGCGGTGCGGAGTCGCATGCGGGAGCAGCGCATCCATGTGCGGGACGTGCGGCTCAACGGCTCCGCCGCCAGTCATGTCCTACACGAGGACAGCGGGCTCGGGTATAAGGACCTGGACCTCATTTTCTGCGTGGACCTGAAGGGAGAGACGGAGTTTCAGATCGTCAAGAACATAGTGTTGGACTGTCTGTTGGACTTTTTACCTGATGGGGTCAATAAAGAGAAAATCACACCGCTGACCCTTAAGGTGAGTGCTCTGCTTCATGAGGGTAGTGGACAAATGGTCTTACAGTTTATATGTTAGATGTTTTCTTTGTGGGTTTAATCAAATGCAATGAATTTCAACAGTTCCTCAGATCGTTTTTTTTTTTTTTTTAAAGTAGAAATATACAAATGTTTTTTACAACCATTTTTTTACAGTATAGATTTCTTTTTGTACAGTAAAGAATAAAGAATCATTGCAACACTAAGCATAACATGCATTGTATAAGAGTCAAATTTGTTTTAGATTTATGTGCAGTTGTTTTGCTATCTTAACAGTCTTTTGGGCTGTTTCTAATTGTAAGATTTTTTTCTACTTATACACAAACTAATGGTTTGTTTTTCTGCAAACAGTACAGTACACTGTGACTTTACTTTAGCTCCAAGGAGCCCCCATTAATTATTTATCAGCAGACCTTTGAATAACCGGTTCAAACCGAATCTTTAACAATATTTTATAAGAAAGTGGTGTTTAAAATACTTAGCTGTCACTGCTTGACTCCATGTCATGCGTTTTTATTTGTTATTTTTCATTCAGTATGTTACTTAAGGTCATTTGCATGGATCCCAGTGACATTTAGAAGAAATACAATTAGAGTAGTTTACTGATAGGCTGGTGAAATGTTGGTTTTCTGTCAGTAAGAGGATTGGGCTAAAGCAGGTTAAAGCCGATCGAGCGTTCTCAGCCTCTTAGATCTCCTGCGACAGGTAATGATGGAGAACTGATATGGTGAACAGATGTGCATTTGGTGCATTTTCATTTTAATGAAATGCTGAAACAGTTCCTCATTTTATTTTGCAGGAAGCATATGTGCAGAAGATGGTGAAAGTGTGCAATGATTCGGACCGCTGGAGTCTCATCTCTCTCTCCAACAACCGGGGCAAAAACGTGGAGCTCAAGTTCGTGGACTCCTTGCGCCGGCAGTTCGAGTTTAGCGTTGATTCTTTCCAGATTAAGCTAGACTCTCTGCTGCTGTTCTACGAGTGCTCTGAGAATCCCATGGCCAAAACGTTTCACCCCACCATCATCGGCGAGAGCGTGTACGGAGACTTCGCCAAGGCATTGGACCACTTGCGCAACAAGGTGATCTGCACGAGGAACCCAGAGGAGATCCGAGGAGGCGGCCTCCTAAAATACTGCCATCTTTTGGTCAGGGGTTTCCGAGCCGCCTCCGAGTCGGAGATGAAGTCTCTCCAGCGCTACATGTGCTCCCGCTTCTTCATCGACTTCTCGGACATCAGCGAACAGCAGCGCAAGCTGGAGTCTTACCTCCAGAACCACTTTGTGGGCTTGGAGGACCGCAAGTACGATTATCTAACGACGCTGCACGGGGTGGTGAACGAGAGCACAGTGTGTCTGATGGGACACGAGCGCCGCCAGACCCTCGGGCTGATCGCAATGCTGGCAGTGCGTGTGTTGGCCGAGCAGAACGTCATACCCAACGTGGCCAACGTCACTTGCTATTACCAGCCTGCCCCTTATGTAGCAGACGGTAACTTTAGCAATTACTACATTGCCCAAGTCCAGCCAGTCTTTACCTGCCATCAGCAAACCTACTCCACATGGTTACCGTGCAACTGAATGCCAAAAAGATGAGCTGATTCATTGCATTGTTGAACTTGTTTTGCAATTGACCCTGAGTGTTACCGTCCACTTCCCCAATGTGCATCAGTGCTTGAGTGAAATGAATGAGGTTTGTTTCTTTATCTGAAATGAGATCGCTAACACGACTCTGCCTTGCCTAATTCTTGGCCGAACGTGAGGTTTTACACTTACTAAGCTTTCTCAAGTGCATTTCTGACTGGTTGACACATTGAATCCCAGTCATTAGATGCATTGGAAGGAAAGTGTGAGGTTTTGGAAAGCTGCAGTTGCACCCTTTAGTCCAAATGGAAACCGGCGTATCGCTAAGAACCTTTTACTCTCTGAATGAGGGGGAAAAGTCAAAAACTACAAACATTACAGTTTGTACAAACCAAAGATTTTAAGATTGTATTTTTTTATACCCAGACTATCAGCTGATGTGATAGTGCTGTCTATATTTGTACATGTGAATGCATTCAAAGTGCCTAACGTCAATGCAGTACGCTGAGGTGAGCAGAGCGACCTCAAAACCGCGAAAAGTGACAAAGGGACTAAAAGCTTGTGAATGTACATGATGTGTCCTGATTTACAACCAAGTGTCGTTTCTGTTTGCAGTTCATTCTTTGTCTATTAATTGAACTCTTAATTTATTGTTTCTGAGCAGCATCCACAGCTTTGAGAAGCCATCTTTTGAGTTTAGTTGACATTTGCGCCGGCTTTACTGCACGATCCAGGTGAGAGTTGAGGGCACATGCATGCCAGAGTACATCCTGAAAACAAAGAAAAGACTTGTTTTGCGGCGAGAGCGAAGTTTGTTTCCGGACTTTCTAGATGAAAGGTATTTGCAGAAGCGTCTCTGATGTATTTGCTGTAACATCCGAGCAGGGAATTCGACAGCTCCTGCTGAAGTGAAACCCACTGTGTTCCTGCGCCCCCGTCACAGCTGCTCCGCCGGCTGAACCTGACCTCACGTTCACCCGCTGTTAACAGAGTGTTAACCTGTTCTTGATTAATAGCGCTGCGGAAGGAAGCAGGCGGGGCTGTAGCATATATGTTTAGACTTGACAAAGAGACTTGAGAGGAGAGGGAGGAGAAAAAGCGAGAGTGTGAGGGAGAAGCGAGACGCAGACGAAAGCGAGGGAGGGAAGGAGGGAGGGCTGGAGAGATGGGTGCAGCTGGTGAAGGGGTTTATCTCCGACAAATGTCTTTTAATCAATACAGCTTATTTCATTACTATGGGCAATTTGGCTGAACAGACACGAGGACTTAATAGGACTGAGAAGCACGGATAAGTTTGCTTCGCTGGAATGCAAACTTTGCAGTCGAGTTTCCAATATTCCTCATATCACAGTGCACATCTGAAGTGCACTCAATTATAGACAAATTTGGCATTATAAAGAGTAAATAAGCAGAAATAAGCTTGCATTTGCAATGCACAACATGGAATTCTGATTATTTGTCTGAATGAGATTTTATAGAGTCATCACATTCACTCATAATAGTTTAGTTTCTGATTGAATTTTTCACAACTGTTTTTCGTCTTCTTCCTGATCTTTGGATGCAAAGGAACTCTAAAAACGCCTCATGTCAAACCCTGTGATTTGCTGTCATTGATGTGTAAATAATGTATTCATCTGTCTGCTGTCAGAAAGTTGTGAACATTTAGTTTGAATAAATGTCATTTTTGGACTGAAAAGCAAGTTTTGATCTCTAAAAAGTAAAAGTATGCTTATTCCCGAATGTATTTATCAGCCGAATCCCTTTGACCTAAAATATTTACTTGAAGTACATTTTTGAGATTTAAAGTTAATATTTTAATAATTACAATTACAACACAGCTGCATGTTCACGGATCTCTAATTGACATGCAGATAAACAAATAAAAAAAATATTTTTTAAGTGCTTTGTAATAATTCTTTTTATTTTAACAAAAATAGATGACTGCTATAGCTTACAAATCATTTTAATACAATTCAATTTAATACAACTCTGTATTAAAATATGATTTGCACACTATAGCATGTATAGGATTCATCTATTTTTATAGGATTTGACAGTTTGCTTTGCTTTATTCCTACGCTTCTGCTTATATGACTTACTAGGAGTTGCGGTAGTATTTTTTAAATTGTATTATTTTAAAATTATTTATTTTGATTCATAAATAATTTTTTTATGAATTACTAACTTCTTGCAAACCCCAGTTTGGGAAACTGATATAGTACATCTAAAGGATAAAGCAAAATGCGTTTTTTCATAATATGACCTTTTAAAAAACATCAGTGGATGCATTTCTGAAGAATTTAAGACACGGCTGTTGAAGTGATGGACATTTTGCATTAACATTTGTTTTTTAGCCAATGGTATCTGCAGTATTTGTGAAGCCTGATTCTGTGCTGATCGTGATGTTCACACGACTCACCTCTTTTAGTATTTTACATGTTTGTGGTTCTCACTCGCCCTCCAGTTTGTCTTAACATTTTGACGGTATCCTGTGGAGTTTGTTGGCAGTCGGATGTTTGACTCACTCTGAGTTCCTTTTGTTGGCATTTTCAGATGAGGCCAAATGCTTAGTGTTCAGACGTCTTGTAAAAAAAAACAACAGCAACATATTTTTAGGACAAATGCACATTATGCTTGTTTTTCTTATTGCATCAGTGAATTTAATTGTCATTCTGCTTTGAATTCTTTGTTAAAGCTGCTAAATGTCTTTTTTTTTAACTGCTTATTTTGTGCGGAATTGTTGTGTTCAGTTGATTCAAGATTTGAAATGTTTTCCTCAATAAAAAAAAAAAGAAAAGAAAGAAAAGTACAGAATGCAGAATGTCCTTTTGTTTCATTTAACAGTATATTGTAAATTCTCTTAAGACTTTGACATATGACATATGACAGTTGTTTACTGTGTAAATCTGTTTTCTCAGTTATTTGAGGAAATCTGAACACCTCTCTGCCTTTGGACCCAGTTTCCAGCGTATAAAATAAGAATTCAGTCAAAGAGCCAAGAGAGCTTTATGCTGGATAAATGGATTTCACGAACCAAAAAAGAGACTGTTTAGTCCCGTAGATCAGCCAAATCAAGCAAAATGGCCTTTAAAAAAATACTGCATTGTGTAATTTATTTATTTATTTATTTACAGTATTTCTACAGCATTTCACGTTAATTTCAGCATTTACTAATGCTTTAATAAAATAACGAGTTGTGTTTGTTAACATTAGTTAATGCACTGTGAACTAACGTGAACAAATAATGAACTACTGTTTTTATTAACATTAACAAAGATGAATTAATAGTGTAATAAATGTATTGTTCATTGTTAATGTTACGTTAGTTAATACATTAATTAATGACACCTTATTGTAAATTGTACCAATGATTTCTGCACAATTAGTGCAGCATCTAATAAAATTGCGCAAAATAAATAAATACATTTAAATAGAAAATAAGGAGAGTAATATACTCTAAAATTTACTCTGAATTTATATTTTTGTGACAGAAAAAATATAACTATTTGTGTGTAACTATTTGGAATAACTAATAATAAAATCAAATTAAAATAAAATAAAAAATAAAGAAGGAGATAGATATAAGAAAGCAATTTAACATAAGCATGACATTTATTATATAGGTAATGTAAATGTACTCTGAATTTAAATTTGTGACAGGATAGATGTCCTAAATAACTGGTGTAACTATATGGATTAACTAAAAGTAAAATAAAATCAAAAACAGTGAAAATTTTAAGCTGAGCTGATTATTGCATGCACCAATAGTATCGATCTTAATTTTATATTAAACTCCACCAGATTTCTGAAACTACCAGATTTCCTCCATGGATGTTAAGATGATGCATAATGTATTACCCCTGGACGCTGTTCAGCATTTAAACGTCACGGGCAGAATGAAATATAGGGACTTACAACCCATCAAGACAAAGACAGAAAGAAAAACTGGGTTTTCTTATGGCTGAATTATACTTTTTGAGCACAAACCGCAAACAGGTCAATCGAAAAGGTCGTTTGGGGTGAACTGCGTCAGAACGGCCGCAGTAACTGTGTGACTTCCACTGGTTTTACAGGAGCTCAGGCTTCGACAGCAGCTGCACTCAGCGAGCAATAAACATACATGTGTGTGTGAGATGACATTTGTGTAAAGCCACAGTCTGCTGGACATGGATATGACATCAGCAGTTGCCTGGGGCAACCAGACCTTTAGACGGGTCAACCTTCAGTGCCCGCTAAGAATAGAGCCGCTATCGCTGTGTATTTCTGCTTGATTGATGCGTGGTGAGCAATCATTTTGTCAAATGTGACGTCACAGTTCTCGTGTTGTGTACAGGTCAACAGACTTTGGACTCGGTGTTGACGTGTGCCAGTGGAAACACTAGCTCTTTTCCTTGTTTACATAAGCAGCTACGTTTTAAGACAGCATCCTAACCATCATGGAATCTCATTAATTACAGATGATCACAATTATACATGCAGAAACTCTCTTGATGGTCAATCGTGCATCACTAAAAGAGCAAACAGAGACTTACCGATTCCACTGATTTAACATTAACATGCTGCAAAATGTTGTAAAAAGTGTAGAAATACATAGTTAAATTGACCATTTAAAATTCTTATTTAATTTAACATCTTATACAAGTTTGTCATTTTTATGAGCTTTTTATTTTTTAAGTCGGTATAATTTTAGTTATTTTAGAACATCACTTTTTGTATTATTTGTATTATTATTATTATTATTATTATTTTTTAATGTTTTTTGCTTTTTAAATAAGTGGATAGTTTTAATTATTTTAGTGTGTCAAGATAAACTAAATAAATATGTTGCACTGGCAACCAGCTGAAATAAAATAATTATAGTTTTATTTAAATTTTATTTTATTTCAGTTCTTTCATTTCATATTTTAATTCTGTTTTCATTTTAATTTTAATTAAACATTTTTGTCATTTTTATTAGTAAATATTATTATTTTTTTAATAATTTGATAGTTTTAGTTATTTTAGTATGTCAAGTTAAACTAAATAATAAATATGTTGCACTGGCAACCAGCTGAAATAAAATATAGTTTTATTTAAATTTGATTTATTTCAGTTATTTAATTTCATATTTTAATTCTGTTTTCATTTAAATTTTAATTAAACATCTTTGTCATTTTTATTAGTAATTTTTTTTTTTAATAATTTGATAGTTTTTGTTATTTTAGTATAGATAAACTAAATAATAAATATGTTGCACTGGCAACCAGCTGAAATAAAATATATATAGTTTTATTTATATTTATATAAATAAATTTTGTGTTTTTGTCATTTTTATTAGTTTTTGATATACTGTATATATAAATTCAATACAATTTCATTTTTATTTGATTTTTGTGTTTTAGGTTATTTTAGTATATCAATTTAAAACTAAATATGCTTTTTTTTTCTTTTTTTAATGTTTTTTGTTTGTTTGTTTGTTTATTATAATAACACTAGTGTGCTTATAAATACTATATAAATACTACTTGTATTTTTATACTGTATAAATACTACAAGCCCACACCTTCACCAAGGATTTTTTACAGAAATCCATCCAATCCATCGTCATCATTTTGATCAGTCTTCACATCAAAGAGCGCCTGACGGAGTCTGAATGCTCTCTAGGTAGGCAGCTCAGAGCTGAGGTTTGGATCAGAGCTGCAGACGTCTGATCTTCTTTATGATCCTGAGTAGCCGCAGGAGGGAACACATGAAATCACGAGCCATTTGATGAGTTTATTTTTGAAATCAGAGCCCAGCAGAAACTCTGGCAGTCTTGGAGCGACGTGAACCGTTCTTGACTGGTAGGTATAGAATAGTGAGTACTGTCAGAATCGTCAAAGACATTCCCTCCATCGCCTAATGCGTTTTCCAATCGTGGACTGGAGAGCCGCCGGCTATTCCATGGGACCTTTTCCCTTTCGTTTCCGTGAGGCATTTTTTCCACATGAAGAGATTTATGGAATTGGAGAAACGCTGAAGGAAAGTGACACTGTTTCCCAGAGCAAAGCCCCCGTCCCAGTGTTGGTGCCGAGGAATTACCTCCACATCCAATAACTCAACGCCGACTGCCATTCAGCCTCAGCAAAACAAACACGCTTCTGAAAACACACCTTTACAGTAATATACACATAGTGATGGACAGTAGCGTCGCTACAAGTAGTTACGCTACTAGCTTAACTAAATTTCTGAATCTTTTCTGAATCAAATAGCTTTTTTCGGTAGCAAAGCTCTTTTTTTGATCAAATAGCGCGGTAGCGTCAACAAAAGCTACATTATCCAAAGAATTTCTGAACCTCAAGCTCAAGTAAAAAAAATATAACTGCTAAGGATCACTGATCCTAGATCAGTAAAAGTGATGCCACCTCAACTAAACCTCGTAACGCCATTGACTCTTCAAACTGTCAGTCAAATCTCATTATTTCTCCTTGAATGTCTGTCATCATATTTTATGAAGTCATCACCCTAAAAATACGATCTTTCTTGTAATATACCCTATAACTGTATACGAGCTACTAGACCGCTCCTGAAGGTACGTGCCTTGCTTGTGTCTGGCAAGTGGGAGAGCAAAGATTTTTCACCGCGGTGAAAAAAAAGTCTAAACGCCAACAAATAATAACTAAATCGAATATTTTAGTAGATAAAACATTTTGTGAATTTTGGAAATGATTACACATATCTTTTACCAAGACATGTACATGAAAATAAACATCATCACGATAGTTTGTTTTCTTCCATGATATCTGTCTCGTCAGTTCTAAAATTAGATTAGCACATTAGCTATAGCATTACACTAGCATAATAATAATGATATTGACTATTTTATCAGAACAATATGCTATTATTGATAACAGCCAGTCTATAGTTGTCTAAGATCAGCGTAACATACCTGGAACGTGGAAGATTGAATGACAGCAGTTGTCGAATTGGAGGTGTCCATCAGGCTTTTTATGAACGGGAATTTTAGCTTAGCAGTAGCATATACAAACAACTATAACAAAATTTTCAACCGCAGGAAAAAGCTGCGAATTTGAAATTATACGCCGACTGTAATGCGAATGGTCAGTTTGACGGCTTTGGCCATTAAAGGTAGAAATACTAAGAACTCTTTTGAGTTTTGTAATTTTAATAAAATAACAATGTTAGCATGGAATATACACACATTTAAGAAAAGTCAAGGAATTATAGTTATGTGGGTTTTTACTAAGTGACAACTTAGATATTTGAGTTGATTCAACCGTCAATTTTAAGGCAGCCGAGTAACAAACACAGCTAAGTTTAACAAACAAATTTTTAGTTTAGTCAACTTGAATATCTAAGTTGTCACTATAGTACAACTTAACATTTCAACTTGAATGAACTTAGAATTGTAAGGCAGGAGGGTAACAAATTATTTTAAATTGACTCAAATTGTGTTTTTGTTTTTTACAGTATACAGCATTTTCTTTACTCAAGAAACACTGTATTTATAAAGGCTATTTTTTTATCTGAGGAGTGGTGAGAAGTGTCTTAGTCTAGCATTTGTTGTTGAGTCAAATACAGTAGCTTGTGCGAAGCACTAAATCTTTTATAATATGATATTTTGGCCAAATAACAGAAAAAAAACGGAGCTACAGAAAACTGTGTAACCTGCAAGTTGAAAACGGTCATGTGATGCACGTACTGCCTTTGCGGTAATGGCGAAAAAAAAAATTTGCTGGTCAGAAACTTTGTATTTGAACTTGTTTTTGGTGAAATGTTAATAATATAGCTAATGACACATGCAACGATGCAAATGAACGTAGCCTAAGTTATCTGTAGGCCTATACATGTATATGGTAACACTGCAATAAGATTTCATTACTTAATGTTAACTAATGTAATAACTAATATGAGCATACAATGAATGCATTTATTAATATTTGTTAATGTTAGTTAATGAAAATACAGTCGTTCATAGTTCACAGTGCATTAACTAATGTTCAGAAACACAACTTTTGATTTTAAAAATGCATAAGTAAATGTTGAAATTAACATTAATAAATCGTCGTAGAATTTCTATCTGACATTTGACATTCAAAATTGAGTTATTCATATATTCTTATTCTGTGACAACTTATTTACATTATGTGATGTTTCTTTTGTAAGCTCTGTACATTTGGGACTTTTTTTAGAAAACAAAAATGGTTCTATCTACAGACGTCTATGCAACGCAAAAACTTTGAAGCTCAATATCTCAGAAGTGCTCAGAATGCAGATAGAACCATATAATGCTAAGGTCGGTTACATTTTACAGTTTGAAAAGTCTCTTCTGCTCATCTAGGATGCATTTATTTGATCAAAAATACAGTAAAAACACTGATAATGTGAAATGTTATTACAATTTAAAATAACTGAAATATAATTTTGTGAATTAGAATTTTGTGAAATGTAATTTATTTCTGTGATCAAAGCTGAATTTTCAGCATCATTACTCCAGTCTTCAGTGTCACATGATCCTTTAGAAATCACTCTAATATGCTGATTTGCTGCTCATAAAAAATAATGATTATTATATGTTGAAATCAGCTATGCTGACCAATATTTTTGTAGAAAATGTGATACATTTTTGTTTTCAGGATTCTTTGATGAATAGAAAGAATGACTAGATATGTTTATTTACAAATATAAATTTACAACTGAAGTCTTCACTGTCACTTTTGATGAATATATTGCATCCTTGCTGATTAAAAGGAAGAAAGAAAGAAAGAAAGAAAATCTTACTAACCCCATACTTCTAAACAATACATATAGAACTGATGCAAGTCTGGACCATTCAATACAAACAGTCTATGACATAAACACAGTGTGTATTTACATCAACATTAAGCACAATGGATGCATATGCCTGTGAAACTCATTCAGTTTAGAAGTGTATCTCATGTGTACCAAGAAGTTCAAAAGTTGTTGTTAATTTTGTTTAGTTACAACGCAAATAGTTACAATGAAAATTATATTTAGTTTTTTATTTTGGAGTATTTCTGTACATTTGAGGTTTACCAGATTTCAACCAATGGTATTTAGAGAAAAACTATAACTTCCATAATATATGTTTTTGTTTGGAAATGACAATATCTAAGCGGGGCGAGTTAATATATAGGGAACATTTTATTTACAATGATAATTCAAAGCAATCTACAGAGGCATGATATACTGTAGAGAAAGAAAAATAAAATCCATTTTTAAATCCATACATTTTCCAAACCATGTGTCCTCTGTAGGGGTTTAATCATATAATATATAAAATAAATTGTAATCATGGACTGTGAAAAATAAGGAGTAGAATTAAATGGACATAAACTATAAATAAATAATTTAAGTAACACCATATCCAGGTGTTTCCAGTGGATGGCTTTTAATACCAGTGTAAACAAGGTCCAAACCGTTTTTCTGATCAGATCACTCAAACCCAACCTGATCTTGATGACGAAAATGTACCTGTGGGAACTTTTTGGCTGGTCTGAATGGCCAAGGCCCACCCATTAGTCCATATGACTGACAGGTAAAGCAACCAATCACGTTTCGTTTTGTGCCACGTCATGTTTAGGGGTGTGGAAATGTCGCCCCAATAACAGACTGTGTAAAACTCTCTGACATATTTTAAAGATTCTATGCCACAAACTTTAAATTTTTCACATTCTTTTGAAAGTCCAGCATTTAGTTGATCTTAATAGGCACTCGTCATCACAGTTGTAAACATGACGACTTTCTTCTTTCATGAGGGGGGCTGGGCGCCACAACATTTTTGTTTCCAGGCGGAACGTTAAAGAACGCGACATGCGTCTCCCGGAAATCCCGTAAAAGCTAATAATTCCGATGACGACTTCAAAACTCCAGAAGTGTTTCCAGATAAGTGTGCCATATGCATCAGACGTTTAGCCAATGTTCCGTGGGCGTGATGTCCGAGACATAAAAAAGCAAGACTGGAGTTTGCCAAAACTTACGTGACAAAACCACAATCCTTTTGGGAGAACATATTGTGGACAGATGAGACAAAAGTAGAGCTTTTTGGTAAAGGACATAATGGCACTGTTTACAGAAAAAGAAATTAGGCCTTCAAAGAGTCCCTACAGTCAAACATGGTGGATTTTCAAAGTTTGCTTTGCTGCTTCTGGCACTGGATGCCTTGACTGTGTGAACGGTATCATGAAATCTGATCATTACCAAAGAATTATGGGGTGCAATGTAGGAAAGTGTCCGAAAGCTGCGTCTCCACCAGAGGTCATGGGTCTTCCAGCAGGACAATGACATAAAACACTTTTAAAAAGCACTCAGAAATGGTTACAAACAAAGCGTCTGAGAATTTTGAAATGGCCAGCAATGATTCCAGATCTGAATCCCATAGAACACCTGTGGAGAGATCTCTAAACAACAGCTGGGAGAAAGCATCCTTTAAATCTGAATGACCTGGAACCGTTTGCAAAAGAAAAGTGGTTCAGAACTCCAGTAGATAGGCGTAAGAAACTCATTTATGGTTACAGGAAGCGATTGATTTCAGTTATTTTTTCCAAAGGGGGTGCTACCAAATATTAAGTTAAGGTTGCCAATCATTTTTCCAGGTTCTGTGTGGAATTGTATCAGATTTGACTTTTCTGATTTTTTATTTTTTTTTGTGTGTGTTGTTCCAATGCAAACAAAAAAACAGACAAACATGCGAGTACCAAAACATTTGCAACTGTAACAATTTTCTGAGAGAAGGGTTGCATTTTCTACAAGAATTGCAAGGGTGCCAATATTTTTGGCCATGACTATATGTTCAGAAAGCGAAACATATAGAGCAATCATAACTGCTTATGTAAACGATTACAAGTGTTCACTGTTTTACCATCTCTAGTGTTAATTTCTGTTGAAAACTGCAGTGATATGTACTTATTGTTACATATTTCGCATCATGCGAAAAGTTCCCACAGGTACGTTTTCATCATGAGATTACGTAGCTCAAACCACATTCAGAAGTGGTCAAAAAAGTGTAAACACTCTCAGATAGTCTAAAACTGATGTTAATGCCAAGTGAAGCAGGGCCTGTAATTGCTTAACAACACAGCTGTGTATGTAAATTTGGGTGCCATTTGCAAAATCATGATGAGCAATGTTGTTGTTTTCCATCATTTGGTCTAGTAGGACTAACCATGAAAGGTCCAAGGATTGAGCCCTGGGGGACTCCAACTTCAGCAGTTTCGCATCCAACAAAAATGGTCTCACACACAACATGAAACTCTCATGAGGGAGGCACATGGCAATACTGAAATGCACCTCCTGTGTAAATAAATGCTATGATTATAAGAAGAAATGAAGGTAAGATGAGCTTTTGAGAGAGGTGTGGTTCTGCGAAAGTACAAAGGATGTGAGTCTCAGGCCTGCTGTGAGTGTTTTCTCATTGTTGTGCATGTAACTGTGCATGTTATTCAGCGTTACAAACAGACTGGGTGGAGTATAGGAAGAGAGAGAGAGAAGGTGATCCCTTTGTCTGTGGGATTACATTCATTAGAGTTAGCAGGTTTGCATTTAGTCACTAGCTGCTGCTGAGATAATCACTCATACATGCAGGGCAATAGGAAAGTAGGGTAAACCCACAGACAGATGAGACATGGAGCTAATGGAAATCCACAGAGCTAATGCAATCTGTCATTAGGACTCCCAGAGAAATATTTTGCTGCTCAGACACTGCTCTTTCATTTAATTCTGTAATTTAAAGAGGCAATAGGATTGAAGTTTTCTTCATCTTTTACGAGTTCTTCCTGGTATGAAAACTTACTGTAACCTTCAGGTCTTCTTCCCAGAAGAACTATTTACTAAAACGGCTCATTTAGAAATCTTTGCATTTTTGACGTCAGACCCTAAAACAGTAACTTGGCTCACCCAGTCTAAGTGAGGTACAGTAATGCAGAGGAAGTAGTGTAGATACTATTATTGCAAAATAGCTGAAGAACATCAAGCGATAAGAGTAAAATGTGGTGTCAACACTTGCGCTGTTCATGCGGTGAGGTTTTTAACATTTCAATATGATCTGGACCGATTGTGACACAAAAACACTTTACTGCATCGTTAGTATTTCAGAAATAAATGAATATATGAATGATTAAAAAAAGAAAGAATTAAATGACCCTCCTGAGTGTGTCTTGGGTTTCTAGTGGGTAGGTGTATAAGGTGTAATATATGTATTTTGGGATCCAATCCCTCACAACAATGAAGGACTGTTTTCTACCAGTTTTGAGACTACAGATCTACAATGCAATACAGTGCAATAAAAATGCAGTAAGTGCTGTGTCTTGTTCTCAAATGAAAAACCAGTGGATACAGGACACATCCTCCTTCAATTTGAATCTATTTCAACCTTTATATACACTACCAGTCAAAAGTTTGGACACACCCTCTCATTTAATGTTTTATAAAGAAGTCTCTTATGCTCATCAAGGCTGCATTTATTTGATCAAAAATACAGAAAAAAAAAAACTGTTATATTGCAAAATGTTATTACAATATAAAATAATTGTTTTTATTTTAATATACTTTACAATATAATTTATTCCTTTGATGAAAAAGCTGAATTTTCATCAGATGTTACTCCAGACTTAAGTGTCACATGATCCTTCAGAAATCATTCTAATATGCTGATTTATTATTAGAATTATCAATGTTGGAAACAGTTGTGCTGCCAAATATTTTTTCTTTGATGAATAACAAGTTAAAAAGAACAGCATTTATTCAAAATATAAATCTTTTCTAACAATGTAAATCTATGCTATCACATTTTATTAATTTAACACATCCTTGGTGAATAAAAGTATTAATTTCTTTAAAAAAAAGAAAGAAGAAATTTACTGACCACAAACTTTTGAACAGTAGTTTATATTGTAAGAAAAGCTTTCTATTTTAAATAAATGCTGTTCTTTTAAATAAATGCTGTAACCTTTTATTTTTAACCTTCAAGTGAAAACAGCCTTGATAAGCATAAGAAATGTCTTTAAAAAACATTAAATGAGAGGGTGTGTCCAGACTTTTGACTGATATACACTGGAGATCAAAATTAGAGAACAATTTATAAACAATTGAACAATTCTGAAATAATGTCATCTTCACTGCTCAACAGTTGAAGGCGTTTTTGTCCTGTTTATACCATGCTACCAGAACACCTTTTCCAAAAAATAACTAAGGCATTTCAACAAAAAACATTATTTTGCAGAAAAAACACTGATCAAAATTAGAGAACAACAATGACTGTAGCATGGAAAAAGATTACAACAAAATTTTCTGAAGGTTACAACAGTCAGCAATTATTAGGAAGTGTACAGGCCTCTGCTCTGAATGACTTCAGCACATCTGCGGCCACAGGACAGCACTAGCCTCTCACACTGCTCTGGTGTGATTTTGGTCCACTCTTCTTCCAGTCTCCTCCACAGTTCGGTGACTGTAGTGGGTTTCTTGGCCATAACTTTGTCGCCAAGGATTTTCCAGAGGTTCTCTATTGGGTTGAGATCAGGACTCTGGGCAGGCCATGTCATTATTTCAATGTTTTCAGTTTCAAGGAACTGCTTTACCCGTTTTGCTGTGTGACATGGAGCGTTGTCCTGCATGAACACTGCGGGCTGATTGGGTGATGAACGCAGGGAAGGAACCATATGTTGTTGAAGAAGGTTCTGATAAACATTTACATTCACTCTGCCATAGGCTGTATAAGAGACCCAACTCCTACTGCAGAAAACATGCCCCAAACCATGACACATCCTCCTCCACTTTTCACTGACTTCTTTACACACTTTGGGTTCAGTCTTTCTCCAGTTTGTTGCTGAACATAATGTTTCCCATCGGACCAAAATAAATTAAACTTGCTTTCATCACTGAAGTGAACTTTGGACCAGTTCTCCTCTGTCCACACAACATGCTCCTCAGCAAAGCTTAGTCTAGCCTTTTGATTCTTTCTGCTAATGAGAGGTTTGGTCACAGCAGAGTGGGCTTTCAGTCCAAATGCTCTTAAACGTCGAGACACTGTATGACGAGACAGATCCTTAACCTGTTCAGCGCTGAACTGGTGAGCAATTCCAGCTGCAGTGTGGAAACGATTGCCCATTGAGATCCTCCGCAGTATCCTGTCCTCTCTTGTATTTGTCTTCTGCGGACAACCAGCCTTCTTGGGGGACTTGAATGAGTTTGTGATGTTGTAAAGATTCAATATTCTTGAAATCAGAGATTTGGAACGACCAACTTGTCTTGCTATGGCTGATAGGGTCATCCCTTTGGCCTTCATCTGGACAACCTGCTGCCGGAGGCTTTCAGTCACTTTAGAACGGTCCACCATCTTGCAGAGTCAGTGAAACTGGAAGTTAGGCTGCCAGTTAAATAGGGGTTGACAGATAATCAAGGAAATTAGCACCAGGTGCCAGATTAACACCAATAACTGGGAGGTATCTGAAAGTGTTCTCTAATTTTGATCAGTGTGTTTTCTGCAAAATAATGGTTTTTGTTGAAATGCCTTAGTTATTTTTTGGAAAAGGTGTTCTGGTAGCATGGTATAGACAGGACAAAAACTCCTTCAACTGTTGAGCAGTGAAGATGACATTATTTCAGAATTGTTCAATTGTTTATAAATTGTTCTCTAATTTTTATCTCCAGTATGTATATATATATATATATATATATATATATGTAAGTTCAGTTACTTGGAATATGCTGCAAAAATGAGGCTGTTCCTCCAGTAAAAATATCTAAACATTGTTTAATCAAGATAAATATACTTGAGAAGCCAAATGACTTAAGATACTGAGTCTTGCTTTCTTGAAAAATAAACAAATATGGCCAATTAAGTGAAGTCTTTGTATATGCGGTAAGAAAAAAAACATATATACTATTATATATATATATATATATATTTACAGGGGTTCGACAATGAAACTGAAACACTGGCCAATATAGTGTTGGAGGTTTCATGGCTATATTTGCACAGCCTGGTGGCCAATCTTCACTTATTGCACATTCCACCAGTAAGAGCGAAGTGTGAAGGTTGATGTGCACCCAATGGTTCAGACATTGTACCCTAAAGGTGGTGCCATGTATAAGGATGATAATGCACTAATACACACAGCAAGATGGAGACAGAGGGGTTTGATGAACATGAAAGTAAAGTTGAACATCTCCCATGGCCTGCACAGTCACCAGATCTGAATATTGTTGAGGCACTTTGGGATGTTTTGGAGGAGCGAGTCAGGAAACGTTTTCCTACACCAGAATCACATAGTGACCTGGCCACTGTTCTATAAAAGGAATGGCTCAAAATCCATCTGGCTACTGTACACGACATGTCAATCCCAAGACGAAATGATGATTTTCTTGTTTTAAGCAAAAATGATTTCATTTTGATAAATACTTTTGATAAAATACTATTGCTTCTTAAGTAAGGGTACGTTTGACAACATCAACTGATCCCCATTCACACTAAAAGCAGTGTTACATTACACACACAGACTGAACGCATAATGCATGATGCATGACTTTCACACTTTCACAATTTTTTTTCACAGAGACTTTATTATTTTTTTTAAATGTGTTTTTTGGCCCTCAAAATGCTGTTGTAGTGTTTAAATGGATGGTCAAAATGCATAAAATGTTTAATACTTAATGCCAAAGTTTTCTGTTCAAACCACTATGAGCAACAGTAAAGTGACGCTTGCAGTAATGAGAATGAAATGAAACACTGTTGTTGGTTTTCCTCTTCCTCTTTCCCTCTTTATCAACAGTCATCGATCAGACATGAGCGCAGCTGCTTTAATAAGGTCATTTCTGCATGCTGGAGGAGGATCATGGTCTGTCTCGCACGCTCAGAGGTTTCCACAGAGACAACAGACACAGAGTGAGTCACTCAGCAGCGAGCAGCGCACAACATTAAATGTCATCTGGGTTCATGTGTAGAAAAGCACTCAGTGGAGGAGTGGACCGGAGCAGGTGTTTCTTTACGCAGCAGGGTGTAACCAAATGTTTACAGTAGGCGTATGTGACATTTGCATTATAGGCACCATCATAAACAAACATGACGCACTCCTTCACACCTCACAATCCACTAGAATGCTTTTACAAGTACAATACCATGTTAAACATGGTATTGTACCATGTTAAACACAAATAGTGCACTCATTTTTATACTGTAACGAAAAATGAAATCATAATTTAACTTAAGGTTGAGTAAATGTGAGTAATGTTTTGAAGTGGATTTAAATAATATTTAGGATTAAATATTTGAATCAAAATTTACCAAACACATTAAGGATATCTTTAAAAATTAAATTTGTTAGTCAAATGCTATATTCTTTTCCTTTTATGAAATAAACTGTTGGGTTTATAGGTAATAATTTTGATCCCACTTGCAGGATTTTCTTTTTCTGATGACAGCTAATACTTTGTTATAGCTTTATTGTAGTAACCAGGGTCAAACCACTTTTAGACAAAATATTTAGACTACTGGTTGACCAAACTGGGTTTTTAAATGTGTTATTTATAAGTGAATACATTTGGTCCCCTCGAGTCCTGAACATTATGCTATTTTGGAGGAAATTATTGTTCCTGTTGTACATTGTTGTACTTTCTAAAACATTTTCGCTTTAAGAAACGCCTGTCAAGATAGGGCCCGATGCACTGTGTTAATATAAAGGAATTTCTGCATTGATTTTACCTGTATTTTCAATTATGCATTGCATTGTGTTGTAGGGTTAAAGGTACTGGCAGAAACCATTAGAGGAAAAAAAAAATGTAGGATTTACTTTAAAACAAGTTTCACTCAAAAAATGTCACTAATAATTAAAATAGTAAAAACTTAAAATAGTATAAAATAGTATTTTATTACAGGAGTAAAACATACTCCTGTAATATCTGTTTTATTTATAATATATATATATATATATATATATTTTTTTTTTACAATACCTTTTTTGTATATATATTATAAGAACATTTCATTTGAAACACATGCTCAGAGAAAAACATAATTAAATAGGACAAATGAATGATCTGTGATGATCATTTCTACACACTCTTGCCATTCCGAGTCAGACTCAAATAAACAATATTGCAAAATTTTCATTGAATACTTTAGGCAAAACTAAATGAAAGGGAAACACCTGTAACTATATCCACATGATTATAAGCGTGGAATCCCAGAGAATGACACATTTAATAGTTCTGCTAAAGCCATCTGTGCCTGGAAAGAGAGCGAATGAGTATCTTTATATGAGGCAGTACAAAGAATGGCTAGAAAATTTCTCTTTTTTGAAAGAGAATATATGACCAGGAACAAGAAGAAAGGTTTAATGAAAAAAGCAGATGGGCTTCAAATATTGTTTTGCTAATGTTCTTATTATCTCCTTCCAAATATTTGGACTTTTCCTGCAACAGTTTGGAAGTACATTCTATCTTTAAACATATGTATAATAAAAGCATTCTTTCCACTAAACTTTATAAACATACTTTGTTACATGGGCTCGGATCCAAAACCCGGTGAGCTGCCTATATAGGATTTGTTATAAGGCATCATAGAAACAGTCAGGCTATTCTAAACCTAGACACTGTGATTATGGCATCTTCACCATTAATGCATTGTGACAAATACAGCCAAGATAGCAAGCTAAATATTTCTTAAATTATATTTAATAAAATTATTATTCTATCACTATCCAAATATATTCATTAAAATGAAAATGTTTGTGCTATTAGAGTTTCACAGCATTAGCAACATGACTATGTCAGACTTTGTTAATCAAGTTCAGAGCACTTCAAGTGTGGAGTTGCTGTTTGAGTTGTTTCTAATATAGATATTTTAAAACTATGACCGTTGAGGTTCTGTTACGATTAAAGAAATAATTCAGCCAAAAAAGAAAGTTTGTTAAACATTTACCCACTCATTTACTCACTCCAAGGTGTAGATAAGTCTTTTTTTCCCCTTTATCAGATTTGGAGAAATGTAGCATTTCATCACTTGCTCACTAATGTCCCCTTTGCAGTGAATGGGTGCCGTCAGAATGAGAGTCCAAAGCTGCATGTTTGTAAGAAACAAGTCCACCATTAAGAAGTTTTTAAATTCAAAACATTGTTTCCAGCTAAAATATGAGTCTATAAGCCACAATAATGCTTCCTCAAGTACCTCAAGGCTCAGCACTAGGGCCATTACTTTTTACGCTTTACATGTTACCCTTGGGAGATATCATCAGGAAACATGGTGTTAGCTTTCGCTGTTATGCTGATGATATTATATTTATATATCTTCACGGCCTGGTGAAAACAAATGGAATGCATAGCTGATATTAAAAAAATTGGATGACAAGTAATTTCTTACTGCTAAATTCTGAAAAACAGAGGTGTTAATTATTGGACCTAAAACCTCCACATGTAATATAACCTAAAACACTGTGTAATACTTGATGGCTGCTCTGTCAGTTCTTCATCATCAGTTAGGAAACTAGGTGTGCTATTTGATAGCAATCTTTCCTTCGAAAGCCAAATTTCTAGCATTTGCAGAAATGCATTTTTCCATCTCAAATATATATATATATATATATATATATTATTACCTATGCTCTCAATGCCAAATGCAGCAACGTTAATTCATGCGTTCATGACCTCAAGGATAGATTATTATAATGCTTTATTGGGTGGTTGTTCTGCACGCTTAACAAACAAACTCCAGCAACTAGAGTTCTTACTAGGTGCTGTCAACACTGCACAGGCTCCCTATTAAACATTGTATAGATTTTAAAAACTTGCTAATTATTTAGAAAGGCCTCAATGGTTTAGCTATTCAGTACTTGAGCAAGCTCTTATCACATTATGGTCCCTCACGTCCGCTGCATTCTGGCAAAACTCTGGCAATTTGATTATACCTAGAATATCAAAATCAACTGCGGGTGGCAGATCATTTTCTTTTTTAGCGCTATCTACCTAACACTGTTCTTAGAGGCAAACACACTCTGTCAGTTTAAATCTAGATTAAAGACCCATCTCTTTAACCTGGCTTACACATAACACATTAACACATTTCTATAATTCAAATCTGTTAAAGGATTGTTAGGCTGCATTAATTAGGTCAGCCGGAACCGGGAACACTTTTCCCATAACACCTGATGCACTCGTTACATCATAAGAAGAATGGCATCTACGCTAATATTAATCTGTTTCATTCTTATACCGAGGTCACCGTAGCCACCAGATCCAGTCCATATCTAGATCAGATGGTCACTGCAGTCCCTCAGATCCAGGCCAGGTGGTGGATCAGCACCTAGGGATGACCTCTACAGCCCTGAATATCAGCGGAGACCACATCAACTACAGCAGATGAGCCCCAGAGACAGATCCCCAGTGAAGACATCGTCACATAGACGGCCATCGGCGCAAGACCACAGGAACCTGATGAGTCCTCTGCATCTGACTTGCTGCAACATGGAACAACTGCTGGTTCATCTGGCCAGAGGACAACTGGACCCCGACTAAGCCTGGGTTCTCCCAAGGTTTTTTCTCCATTTCTGTCACCGATGACAGAAATTTTCATTTTCTGTCAGTCTTAGTACACGATGTAACTACAGAAGAGTCAAGTCTTAAATAGGAAAAATATCGAACATTTTTTGAACAAGATGCTAATGGTCTAATCTGATTCAATTATTTATGCTAAGCTATGCTAAAAGTGCTACCGGCAGACGCTGAGATCGGCTGAATGGATTCAAAAATGGTAAAACTCATCTGTTTAACTTTAGGGGAATTGGAAAATGAGCCTATTTTCAAAAAAGGTGGAGTGTTCCTTTAAAATGCTTTGATGGATTTGTTTCTTACAAATAGAGTGGTGCAGGTGTTACGTCAGAACCCTGAAAACTAATTCACCCTTGGTTCCCTCAAGATTTTCCAATAGGGTTTTCCATGTATGAGTAAATTAAAGGCTGTGGTAAAGATAACGTGATGATACTTTAATGTTTTGTTTGAAAATGTAAACTGCAAATCTTAAAATCTTAATCGTTGGACTGGAGTGGTATGGATTACTTGTGGATTATTGTGATGGTTTTAACAGCTGTTTGGACTCTCATTCTGACGGCACCCATTCACTGCAGAGGATCCATTAGGGAGCGAGTGATGGAATGTCTATTTCTCCAAATCTGTTCCCATTACATACAAACTACATCTACACTTTCATTTTTGGGTGAACTATTTCTTTAAGAGCAAAGCAGCTCTCTGGGTTGTGTGGTAAAAACACACAGCATTGCACAGGTGGAAGTTATTGGTGACAGAAATTAAATCTCAGAGAATAAATGACATTGTGGCTTTTAACTACTGTTTCTCACTTGCTGATGACACTGAATATAAGTGTGTGAGATACACATCACCAAACCCTCACACTGGACACTGGATCTGGTGAGAAAACAAACAGACTAGAGGTGTGGAGTTAGAGATCAGAGACGACAGCGAGAGCAGATGAAGTGTCTCTCACACAGAATCTACCTGATGCTCAGAAGAGGAAGGTTAACTAATACAGATTACTGACTGTGACTCAGTCAAGGATGTAAAGCGCCACCAGCAGGTGACTTTGAATGATGTCCAACTCTGCAGACCATTTATACAAAACATTTGATATCCTTCTTATATTTTGGCACCACCTTAGCCAAACAGTTTTATACATGCATGTGATTTGATCAGTCCGTTGAGTTCAAATTTTGGCAAAAACAAAAACATTATTGTGTTTGTTAACCGTTTGGGAGGCTTGATTCGAGCTGGAGTCTATCATGTTTTATTATAGGAAACAGATGTTATATTAAAACTTTCCCTGGCAAACTCCACTTCCACACCTCCGAGATCATATTTCTTAGCTTTCCTGAAAGACCGTGCTAGCCTAATTCTGCCTTTCGGCTCTATTTGTACTACTGACTTGGAAGTTGTTTATGCTCTATTCATAGTATTTTAATTGAATATACAGTGTGCGGTGGCTGGAAGGCACTATTTGTGGACTGAATATTTGAGAAGCACTGTTTGTTCAACAGTCTGCAGTTTAATGTGCGTCAGGGTTCAACGCTTGACTTTTATTTGTGCCGACATGGCTGTTTCTGCAGAGCTTCGTAATTGATTGTTTGACAGCTGTTTTCGTTTTTGTTCACCTTCCAAACTGAGAAACTAGCATGTAATTCCTCACACAGGACCAGCTGGACAGTTTACAAATAAAGCTCCGACCCAGAAAGATACGACATACGGCAACACATCAGCTCAGCAGAAATCCAGTTCAGACTCATTTCTAGCTGATCTTTTACAATTTACAATTTACAGTACAATTAACATTTACGTAATAAGGGTAATTCTTTAAGTAATGTCTCCTATGATTATTTTAAATGTATAAAATAATCACTAAAAAACAAACTATTTATTATGAACTGGTTTTATTTCTTTACATTAGCGAACAATGAAAAATATTTCAAAAGCATGTACTGATCTTCTTAATTCTGACATTTACACTGAACAAATGTGTATATAGAAGCAATTATTACTCAGTAATTGCTAGTAAATTTAAAAAAAAAAAAAAAAAAGCAAAGAAGAAGCATGTAACACAGTGTGTGTATGTGTGTATGTCTATCTATGGATTAACAGAATCAAAAGTTGTATTTGTTAATATTATTTAACCCTTGTGCAACCTTATGGACATTTTTGTCCTCTTCATTTTAGATTGATGTAATATATATAATATATATATATATATAATGTTGCCTTAATGCCAACTGCATACATTTTGGCACAGCTGTGTATTTTTATTGGAATTATAATATTTCACCCTCATTTCATTTAATAATCATATTATAGATATTATATTTAGAAATTATATAGCTGGATAAATTATGCAAATGCCGCTGTGTTTGCCAACGGAGCTTTGCTGGAATCTAATGGGAGCAGTTTGGTATTGCAAACAAAATCTTACTACAAGCTCATTTTTTGAGATATCAACCTCAAATTTGTAACACAACTTGTAATATATTAAAATATATATTTTATATTAAAAATTTCTCAGAAATCGTTTTCCTAAATATAAACCTCTATAACCTTTTTAGTTTCCAATTTTTTTTTAAACTTCAACAATATCAATTTCAATAATCAATAAACAATAATCTTTTAAATTGATGCACAAGGGACCTACAATAAACAGTATTTTTATTAACTGTGTAGTAACAGATGCATTAACTAACGATAACTACTGGGGCATTTTTGTAATGTGTTACCTATAGATTAAACTGTTTAATAACAAAAAATGTATCTAAATACTTCATTAGGAGACATCCTCTTTATGGATTAAAAAAAATTATACCGAAGCCAAAACTGAGTCCAATATTGCTGCTATAACCATAAAAGCTAATTATGTTTTTCAAAAAAATAATAATTAAATTTCATTATAAAATAATAATATGGCTGTAAATAAAAAATATATAGCTTTAGTTCAGAAACAACTGTTAAATTAATGCTTTGCTATAAATAATTTTTTCCAACTTTATGCGCAAACAATATGCCAAAAAATCTAATGTTACTTAAAATCTATCCCTCAGATTCAGTGTGAAAAATGTGCTAGCTTACCAATACAATCGCTTGATCCCTAGAAGTCAATATACAAGAAAACGAACCCGCATAACCCCAATGCCTTTCAATAAATATCTGTTTTATAGCCATTTTATTTTGAATTTCCTGTGCAGTATGACCCAAACGTATGACGTGTAGATGGGCTTAGCGTTTGGATGCTAAACTCTCCCCTGTGTGAGCTTATCGAGGTCTGACAGTGATTCTGCCCAGATGGAGAAATGAAATCACTCTGATTTTGAGTGTAATCTGACTCGACTTCAATTCCCAACCTCATATTTTGTGTTTAGCCGACATGGCCATAATTCAGAAATATGACATCAAATATTTAAAGCAAAAGGCTGCCAGTGGGAGAAATGTCAGAAAGAGAAATGAAAATATTCTTTGAAAATATTGCATGAATGTAAATAAATAGGCGGGTGCTGCAAGACAGCAAAACTACAGATGTTAGTCAATACTTATGTGACTTTATTCAACAACTTTTTCGCAGTCTTTGCCACATCTTGACGATAGTACCACAAAAAGTATTTTCACAGCTTTATAACATTACAGTTGATCCACTGATGTCACATGGACTATTTTATCGATGTCCTTACTACCTTTCTGGGCCTTTAACGTGGTAGTACCATCTATGCAGGGTCAGAAAGCTCTCAGATTTCATTAAAAATATCTTAATTTGTGTTCCAAAGATGAACAAAGGTCTTACGGGCTTGGAGCGATATGAGTAATTAATGACAGAATTTTCATTTTTGGGTGAACTATTCCTTTAAACTTAATTAAAGAGAAACATATATCCAGGGACCTGTTGTTTAAAAGTAATCTGACTGAATTTTGGCCATCAGATTGGATCAAATCTTGAAAATGCGTTGGATTCTTTGTGTTGCTCAAAATATTTTAATAAGACTGGGATAACTTTTGATCCCCCAAACATTGGATTATTCTGATCCCAGCAGAAGGGTGGATTCAGGAACAAAAATGTAATAAAACTTTAAAACTGGTCAAAAAATACAACATCTTAACATGTATTGTAATATAACTCTAAACAGCTGTCAATATAAATTTGATCCAATGGATCCAATCCAATTTTGCTTTGAAAAGATGTGTTACCGATGGAAGCCCGTTTCCACCATAAAAAATTAAAAAAGGCTATTGTGACTTGTTATCTCACGATAAGAGTTTTTTTTTCTCAGAATTGCGTGAAAAATTCTGAGAAAATTCTGACTCCCAATTCTGACTTTTTTTCCCAGAATTGTGAGACATAAACACAACTGTGAGTTATAAAGTCTGAGAAATAAAGTCACAATTGCATGATATAAATTGCGAGCAAAAAAGTCAGAATTCTGTGATATAAAATTGAGAGTTAAATCAGAATTGTGAGACATAAACTCGTAATTCTGTGAACATATCAGTCATTTCTTCTCCTCAGAACTAGACTTTTAACTTGCAATTTACTCACAAGTTTATATCTCACAATTCTGACTTTATTTCTTGCAATTTTGAGATTATATCTTGCAATTCTGACTTTATAACTCACAATTGTGAGTCAATATCTCGCAATTCTGAATTGTGAGATATTAACTTACAGTTGTGATAAAAAGTCACAATTACCTTTTTTATTTTTTATTCAGTGGCGGAAACAGGCTTCCATAGTTAACTGATCCTGGATAGCAAAACACAGTATTTCCAAATCATTCTGATCCAGATTAGTTTTTTTGAACAACTGGCCCCAGGATTGAATGAGGACATACATTTTACTTCTTTTAATTTGAAGTGGTATTTCTTAAGTATGGAAAGGCTATTGCGACTTATCTCACAATAAGAGTTTTTTTCTCAGAATTGCATGATACAAACTCGCAATTCAGACTTTTTTTTCAGAATTGTGAGATATAAACACAACTGCAAGTTATAAAGTCTGAGAAATAAAGTTGCAATTGCATGATATAAACTCGAAATTGCGAGCAAAAAAGTCAGAATTCTGTGATATAAACTCACAATTGAGAGTTAAGTCAGAATTGTGAGAATTATGTGAACATATCAGTCATTTTTTTCTCCTCAGAACTAGACTTTTAACTAGCAATTGCGAGTTTATATCTCACAATTCTGACAGTGTTTCCTGCAATTTTGAGATTACATCTTGCATTTCTGAATTCTGAAAAAGTCGCAATTACCTTTTTTATTTTTTATTCAGTGGCGGAAACAGGCTTCCATAGTTAACTGATCCTGGATAGCAAAACACAAGATTTCCAAATCATTCTGATCCAGAATTTTTTTTTTTTTTTTTTGAACAACTGGACACATGATTGAATAAGGACATACACTTTACTTTTTTTATTTGAAGTGGTATTTCTTAAGTATGGAAAGGCTATTGCGACTTGTTATCTCACAATAAGAGTTTTTTATCAGAATTGCATGATACAAACTTGCAATTCAGACTTTTTCTTCAGAATTGTGAGATATAAACACAACTGCAAGTTATAAAGTCTGAGAAATAAAGTTGCAATTGCATGATATAAACTCGAAATTGCGAACAAAAAAGTCAGAATTCTGTGATATAAACTCACAATTGAGAGTTAAGTCAGAATTGTGAGACATAAACTCGTAATTCTGTGAACATATCAGTCATTTTTTTCTCCTCAGAACTAGACTTTTAACTAGCAATTGCGAGTTTATATCTCACAATTCTGACTCTATTTCCTGCAATTTTGAGATTACATCTTGCATTTCTGACTTTATAACTCACAACTGTAAGTTAATATCTCGCAATTCTGAATTCTGAAAAAGTCGCAATTACCTTTTTTATTTTTTATTCAGTGGCGGAAACAGGCTTCCATAGTTAACTGATCCTGGATAGCAAAACACGTGATTTCTAAGTCTTTCGGAAATTTGTAAACGTTAAATACTATAGAGAGATGACTAATGAGGTGACTTAATGAATGACACTGCTTTCACCTGTGTTGAGTTTGCTGTGTTATTCTTTCTGAGGGAAAGCATAGGCTGAAACACGTTGGAAACATTTTAAGATGAAATAGTGCCATGGTCATCATAAAGTTTTCTTTGATGGACTGTTACAAACCCTAGACCAAAGAGCACACTGACTTTAGAGTTTTCCAAGAGAACCAACACTCTTTTTGAACATCAAAAAAACAATGACTTAAAACTTTTAATTTGGCATTATAACCAAGTGCATTATGAAACAAGTCATGGAAGTGTCTCTATTTCAGTGACTTAAGTGGACTTTTACTTCATTAATATCATATTATGTGCAGGTAGTTTTTTTTTTTAAATATACTTTTAAGATTTTAAGTACAAGTGCACATAGAGTGCAAGAAGACACATTAAAGATTATTAAGTTGGTTAGTCAGTTCTGATTTTAGCATTAGCTAGCAAGGACGTACAGTAGGTTTGGGAACAATGAACAATGAAGAGCACATTTATCATTATAATGTATTCATCTGGCAGATGCTTTTATTCAAAGTGACTAACAAATTAGCTACGCAAGCAATTTATCTACTCTTATACACAATGCAAAACAGATTGTAGGATCCATAAGTCTGGATTTCAGTAATGCTGGAGCATAACCTTCATCCACAATACTTTTCACAAAAAAAGACCATTACTCATGGTAGCATTTTTTTTTCTTAATAAAAATGAGCTCTTATGTCATGTGTCATATCATACAAGGTTTTAAAGGTACAGGCACAGATCTGTAGAGCATCAGACTTTCAAAGAGGCTGGACTTCTCCAACAGTAATACAAAATACTTTATGGACAGCTAAAGATTTGGAACAAATCTTTATGTACACTGTTGCATAATGAAAAGTGACAACAGAAACTTTATCATGAAGTAATGTTAATACAATCATTGCATGGGTTATATGGGTCAGTACACTGTGTTGATGCTCGTTGTAAATTTTTCTACATTGTTTTCATCTGCGTACTATAGTTTGTAAGGCACTCCACAACAGTATATGCTTAAGTTGCAACTGTGCAGCTTATAAGCTTATAAAATTCTACTAACTCTCAATGTGGGAAAATCTTGGCCATCACAGGAACCATCACAGCAGACTAACAGATATACTTATCTCAAAGTAGCAATTATCAACTGTCATCATTGTCAGGCTGCAGATGGAGATCAATCCCACAGCTGTGAACAGATAAGTAAAGCTCAGGATGACAGCTCAGTTCACTGAGATGCTGCTGGTGGTTCCTCTGCTCTCTGTTATAGTTTTATGTGACATTGTCTTGCACTTCTCAACACAGCATAGTCTAGTCCACAGCACATTTTATTTAGGCCAGGAAGGCAACTGAGACAGTCTGATGATGACATTGCTTTGTTTTTACATAGAAAACAAGCATTAGAGATTTCAAATCTAGAGTAGAGGATTCCAAGAATCTACAATAGCTGGGGGGAAAATGATCTATTAGCAAATTCTTTATTATACACTCTCAGAAAAGTATACAAAAGCTCTCAAAGATATACATTTGTGCCATTTACATGCTATGTATTTATTTACACCTTATATATTCCTTATACCTTACTTTCAATAAGACATAGCTATTCAAAAAGCACAATTAAGTCTGAAATAAATGTCATATATTCAGACATTAAATTGCATGTTAATTGCAATTAAATAAAAATGCATTACAGTTTAAATGTATATGGAATGCAGTAAGAAAAACTTTGAAGAGCTTTTATTCCACTTAAAAGATTAGCTCACTTCCAGAACAAAAATTTACAGATAATGTACTCAACCCCCTTGTTATCCAAGATGTTCATGTCTTTCTTACTTCAGTTGCAAAAAAAATATGTTTTTTGAGGAAAACATTTTAGGATTACTCTCCATATAATGGATATGTATGGTGCCCTCAAATTTGAGGGTCCAAAATGCAGTTTAAATGCAGCTTCAAAAGGCTCTAAACAGAGTAAGAAGGGTCTTATCTAGCGAAACGATTGGTTATTTTTGAAACAAATTGACAATTTATATACGCTTTAATGTCAAATGCTCCCCTTGTCTCGTCTCTACAATGCAAATGCATAGTCTGTGTAACGGTGAAAAAACAAACAAACAAAAAACAAGTAAAACAGCTTTGTAGGGCGATTTTAAAGTTGAAGAAGAAAACAAGATGAGAATTTTTCGACATATCCTAACTGTATTGACCCGGATTAGCCAGATTACACATGAGCGTCACAAAGACGTGACAAGACGAGCATTTGAGGTTAAAAAGTAAAAAAAAAATGACAGATTGTTTCGCTAGATAAGACCCTTCTTCCTTGGCTGGGATCGTTTAGAGCCCTTTGAAGCTGCATTTAAACTGCATTTTAGATGTTTAAACTTAGGGGCACCATACATATTCATTATATGGAGAGAAATCTTGAAATGTTTTCCTCAAAAAACATAATTTCTTTACGACTGAAGAAGGAAAGACATGAACATCTTGGATGACAAGGGGATAAGTACATTATCTGTAAATTTTTGTTCTGAAATTGAACTAATTCTGTAAGTAGGACTAAGTAGTACATCTTTATATGCAATTTCACAATTCTGTTATCTCTGAAATTTGGTTCAAATGTTGCTGCTGAATGTACTGACATTTATAATTAACATGTTTTCTTTATGTTATGGTAGTTTCAGCATAAATCATTCAAATTATGATAGAAGTAAGAACAATAAGTTTTCATTAGTTTACGATTCAGATTAACTAACTATGATTCTATAGCAAGAAATGATGTCATTGGACTGGAGTGGTGTGGATTACTTGTGGATTCACTGCACCCATTCACTGCAGAGGATCCACTGGTGAACAAGTGATGGAATGCTACATTTCTCCAAATCTGATGAAGAAACAAACTCATCTACATCTTAGATGGCCTAGGGGTGAACACAGGTTCAGCAAATTTCAATTTTTGGTGTTGAATTTGAATTTTGGTTTTGCAATAGCAAAGAATGAATGTAATGAATAAGTCATTTTTACTTATCTAATGGGACCTTATTGTAAAGTGTTGTCTAAATAATAGTGTAGCTATCACCGAGAACACACAGGAACACTAAAAATGCCGAAAAATAAAAGTTTTTGTTTAGATTAGCCATATGTCCAAAAGTACTGATTCATTCACAGACGTAACTTGACAAGTTTTGGCAAATCCAACATGTTTAGTTCTTCCTCAAAAGTCTGATTGTATCCACCCGGTACCTTGTAAACATGGCACAAGCACTGATAAGACTTGTGTGGCCATACACTCCCGTTAGTTGTGTGAGGACAGCCAATCAGATTAGAGCTTGCCAGAATCAAAAAGCACTTTCCAGATTTGTGAATATCAGAGGGTCAGTAAACGGGCTCTGGGCGGTTCATTAGAAAACTGTCTGAGGCCGATACTCCATATGACAACAGACCCGGAGCATGAGAGTATGGACAGGTCAGTTTAGGCATTTCTGTCACAGGTTAACCACATATATTTACTCTTTGGTTAAAGGTAAGTTCTAAATGAGTTGTTGCGGGAATGATGTACGCTGACCGTACCTCGCTGAGCGCTATTGAGAGCATGTGTTAGCATGTGTGTGAGGTTGTTTGTTTGTGTATGTGTGTGAGACTGACAGCGAGAGACAGTTAGAGAGGAACGAAATCTGAAGCAGATTCTTTCCAAACGGCCCTGTGAGTTCAAATAGCCAAAGAGATAAATAACCATTTCATCATCTTTTAAAGACCTTTGAGTTTCATCCACATATATCTCTCTGTGGTGACTAATGCCAGATGGACTTATCAACACTGATTGTATTTATCTGCCCTTATTTGACAAGAGGATTTATGTAGCCTGTTGCATTTGGCAGTGTTACGCTGCATTCATGTCAGGGGCATCATTAAAGAAACCCCTTGAGGAAACTACGTACACTTTTTAGCATACTTCTATAAAAACAAATTATTACAGAAGTAATATGTTTTAAAATAATATACTTAACTGAATATAATGTGTTCAGACTCTAAACTGTATGTTAGCTGGAATTAAATTAGAATTGTAATTTAAAATGACATTAAATGAAGTTAGCTAAACTTTTTACTCACTTAAGTAAGACTTAATCACATCATTATTTTCGTAATTTCATAATTACTGTTTTTGTAAAAAAAAAAAAAAATGGTGTTACTGCTGAATGTACTGATAAGCATTTATCTCATGTATTTAAATATATTTGTAAATTGCACATATTTTAACTTTGTTAATTTTAATCTTAATCATGTACTTTACATCAAATTATGTGAAAAGATTATTGTAATGATTAAAAATGTAAAAACGTAACGATTTAAAATGTACTTTATGTCCTTTACAAAGCATACTTTTTAAGTGTATTCAAGTGTGTTAGGAAACAGTCAAGAAAGTGTCTCTCTTTTTGCTTAAGTTGTCTTTTATTTTATTAATATACAGTATTATCTGCATGTACGTTTTTTTATATGCTTATAAGACTTGAAGTACACTACAAGTGCATATTCAGTACAATGAAGCACCCTTTTTTGCAAGGTTCACTCAAAATGACAATTCTGTTTACTTACCCTATTGTTGTTTCTTCTTTATTTAATTTGCCTGTGTGTGTGTGAAATACTGAAGTAACAATAACATTTATTGAAGAATGTTTTAGAAGGTCAAAATCATTTTGATTGCTTAGAAAACTCATGCAAGTTACAGCAACAAGTTTAATACTTAGGTATACGGTTTCTTTAAAAGTCTAACCCTAAGTATAAGGAATATTAGTCATGCTTGCTGTACCATGAATAATAAAACATTTAAAGTTAAATTCGACTTTCCAGCAGCCCTAAGTGCAATACATTTCCTGCCAAACTAAAAGCACGCAAATAAAGCTAGTTAATCTCGCATAAATCTTTTCAAATGGATGTTTGCTAAGCTCACAGTCTATAAAAGCAACCATCTTGCAAACGAATAGCAGAGGTTAAATGCATTTCCAGCTTCAAACATACAAAACACAAAGAAAAAAAAAATCTGACATTCATCACTCAAAATCAGACCAACACAACCTCAGGTGAAGAAGGTTGCAGGTGTTTCCCAGAGGAGAAGTCAAGCTGTTTATTAACTGGAGAATGAAGGCATGCAACTTAAAGTACGGTCATGTTTTGTGCGCTTTAATATTCTGTTCATCACATCTGAAATCACATCTCTGGCATCTTCAGTTTTTTTTTTACAAATCGTGCCTGGATCAACATGAGAGACACTTAAAGTGCATGGGAGTGATTATGCATAAACATATCACTTAGTCTGAACTTGACATTAGCACTTCAAGCACAGGGAACAACTCCCATTTCAGAATGAGAGCTTCTTGGCTTCATCACAAAACTAAAAATGTCACCGTATATGAAGTATATATCATATGTTTTCAACACTGATCAGAAATGTTTCTTGTGGATCAAATCAGCATATTAGAATGATTTCCAGAAGAACCATGTGGCAACTAAAGACTGGAGTAAAGATGCTGAAAATTCAGCTTGGATCACAGGAATAAATTACATTTTACAATATATTCACATAGAAAACAGTTATTTTATAGTTTTTACTGTATTTTTGATCAAATAAATCCAGCCTTGTTGAGCAGAAGAGACTTATTTTACAGACCCCAGACTTTTAGTGTCAACATTTCTTAAATATGAGTGTATTTTGATTGGTCAAGGTCAAGGTCATATAAAATAAAATAAATGTAATTATTTATTTTAGTTAATGATTATTTTATTTAAAGTAATTTTTGTATGGTTTTAGCTTTAGTTTTAGTTTCAGTTACCTATAATAACCCTGGAACTACAACATGCAAATTACAAACACTAAGAAATATAGTTGTGTTCAAAAGTTTACATACCCCTTGCAGAATCTGCAAAATGTTAATTCTTTTAGCAAAATAAGAGGGATCATACAAAATGCATGTTGTTTTTTATTTAGTACTGACCTGAATAAGATATTTTACATAAAAGACATTTACACAGGGGTGTCGGACAGGGGGTAATAGTGGAACAGAGTAACAGGGGCCCTGGGCATGGGGGGGGGCCATAATGATGTAGCCTACCGATAATCTATAACGGGTCGGCAACCTACGGCACGCGTGCCATCAGTGGCACGCAGAGGGATAATCGATGGCGCACAAGCAATATAGGGAAAATTGCATTCATTTTGAAATAATTTCTCATAGTCACACAGCCTGTTAGGAGCTATAAGTACTGTTAAGTGTGAGAATTAACATGCACAAGTCTACAGATGCGCGCGCAACCGCTGCGCATACTAGGCGCTTCAGATCAACGCCTCAGTGGTCAATGTCAATGTCAAAATGTCTGAGATGGCCAATCAAATCGAAGTAGGCGGGGTTTACTGTTCACAGAACCAGAGCGCGATGCTTAAAGGGGGGGTACAATGGTGTTTCGTATATTCAGAGTTGTTAACAGTGTTAAAGAGTTGGATTCTCATGCTAAACATAGCCAAAGTTTAAAAATAATAATTTGGACAAATGACAGAGAATTTATTTGCCGAAAATCTTACTTCCGGGTTGGTACAAGTTTCGGCTGATTATTTTCGATGGTGGCAGTAATGACGTAATGACGAAGGACGAACTCCTTATATGAGCATTTCTCCCGGAAAAGCGCGTCCGCGGCGCCCGCGATCACGTCGGTTAGACAGTGAGAAAGAGCGCGCCATCAACGTGCTTCATTCGGATGCACTCTGCAAGGGATTCATTCGGGAAGAATGTCTCTAAAGAAGTGTGGTTATGGTTCTAAGGCAAAGATAACTTTGCCCAGCTTCCTGATCGAACCCAACGTTACGTGAACAGTGGATACAGTTCCTTTTTCCGGGGCAGCAATGGAGTTTAGCAAGTATGTGTTTCATATAACGTTACGAGGACCAGTTCGACGCTGGATTTTCACATTGTTTGATACTGAAAGACAGAGCGGTCCCAGCTATAAAAGATCACGGTAATGATTCACAACTGCAGATGGTAAGTGAAACAGCATCAAATGTCAGTTTTATTTGCAATCCTAACCTGATGGTCGAATTTAGCTCCGCCCACGGCGTCCCTCCAGAAGTTCGGCTTTTTCCGGAGAAAATCGGAAAGCTGTATTTTTCTTTCATAAATATAATAAAACTAAAGACTTTTTGGAGATATTAAGGATACATTACTACTCTATAGGTACTGAGGATTAACATGAGATTAGGTGAAACTGTGCATGTTATGTACCCTTTAATGTTGAGAGAGCAAGGTAAGATGAAGCTGCAAATCATTTAATATTAGGCTATAGTCAGCTGTTTTACAATAAAAATGTTACCTGACCGACAGCTGTGTCCAGTGATGGAAACTACTCGCCTTTTTCTGAAATATGTCCAAATTGAGAGAGAGAGAGAGATGCGAATCTGTGTCTGTTTCTCTGTACAAACAGTAAAGCGTTTAGTTACTTAAAAACAGCGATTCGATTTTGCAGCCCACTTTGCTGTATCGATTAATAAAAATTGCGGGGCAGCGCTGACAAGTTTATGAGCTTATCATTTGAAAATGTTAATGTACTGTATAAAGCAAGCATTTTAAAAAAGAGGGGGTTGGGGTGTATTGGCACAGTGCTTAACTAGAAAAATAAAAAATGGCACATCATGCCGAAAAGGTTGCCGACCCCTGATCTATAACATTAACATTAACATTACAACATTACATAGAAATATATATAGTTATAAACTGCTACTAGGAATAATATTGGCAGCAAGACTCATTTTTACAACTGTAAAAAAAAAAATAATAGTCAAAATAAATCAGTCTTAGGTGTTTTATGAGTGTTGGGAGGGGCCCCACTTCCTTGGTTGTGTGACCGGGGCCCAACATTTGGTGCTACGCCCCTGCATTTACATATAGTCCACAAGAGAAAACAATAGTTGAATTTATAAAAATGACCCTTTTCAACAGTTGATTCTTAATACTGTGTTGTTACCTGAATAACCCACTGCTGTCTTTTTTTTTTAGTTTATTTGTTTTGTTTTGTTTTGTTTTTTGTTTTGTTTAGTGATAGTTGTTCATGAGTCCCTTGTTTGTCCTGAACAGTTAAACTGGTTTTCAGCATTTTTGTGTATTTGAACCCTTTCCAACAATGACTGTATGATTTTGAGATCCATCTTTTCACACTTAGGACAACTGAGGGACTCATATGCAACTATTACAGAAGGTTCAAACGCTCACTGATGCTCCAGAAGGAAAAACACATGTATTAAGATTATTAAGAAATTTGAAGATCATGGTAAATTTAACCAATTTTGTCTTCTTGGAAACATGCAAGTATCTTCTGAAGGGCAGTGCTAAATTAAAAAAAAAAAAGATATTTAGGCAAAATGTACACATTTCCATTCTGTTCAAAAGTTTTCACCCCCCAGCTCTTAATGCATGTTTTTTTCCTTCTGGAGCATCAGTGAGCTGTACATGTTGCCACACGGAGCTCTGGAAAAAGGTGTGACAGGAAAAAGCGAGAAGATGCTCAAGACATCACAGAGGTTTCATTATAGCTGGTTTGTCAGTTTTGTTCATGTCAGGGTTTGCCGCTTGGCTTATGTTAAGCGTACATGAGCATGTGTGGTCTGTCTAAAACTGTTAAACTGGTAAAAGCAAACCTTGAGAACATAAAGCTTTATACATCTCTGAGTGACACCAAGACTCTTCTGAGTCTCATGTTCTAAGTGTGAAAACTAAAACACGACCATGAAGGCTTGAATTTGACTCTTTTGTATGGATTTATGTGTTAGAGCACTTACGCGTGAACGGCACACAGCTACATGTTTCTGCCTGTCCTAAAAACAGGCAATCACTCAGGCCAAGGATTTACATCAGCGTGAGCCAGTGCTCTGAATCAAACGCTTGGATCAATCTACTCACGCTGGAAACAGGAGGGGTGCAGTCAGGGTTCTGAAGGAAAATACTTGCATAGTCAAGCTCAGAGCCTGAGGTGTTCCAGCCAGCTGCTTCAACACAATATCAGTATGTAAGCTGTAAGGATGAAAAAAGTTTTTTTTCCCCTACAGGACTGAAGAGAACTATGCTATGTGACATGTAGAGACAGGGACGGTTCTGTTTGACAACTGATTTCTGAATAGATGAGTGTGTTCTTGCCGTTGTTTAAGCCAAAACTCTTCTTGCTGAATGCAGTCCAAGTCTTCTTTAAAGGGCTCATCGGATGCCCATTTTTCATAAGTTGATATGATTCTTTAGGGTCTTAATAAAAAGCAGAGCTGGGTAGTAACTGATTCCATGTAATCTGGATTACGTAATCAGATTCCAAAAATGAAGTACTTGTAATCAGAGTAAGTTACATTTTAAAGTACTCGTAATCGGACTACAGTTACTTTTTCACGGATTACATGATTACATATTATTCACACAATAGCAATAAACTATTCATAATTCATTGATTCCCCCTAATTTCTCTTTTTTGTCTTTTCAATTTTCATTTCTAAAACAGCCTACCAATTATAGGCCTATACATTCAGAAAGTCCAGTTTTGTGGACATTCACACCACAGGTGGTGACACAGCATTTGACCACTGGATTTAAAAAATCATTTCAGGTTTAAGAAGGGTTTCAACATTGCAGCACTATTGGTGCACACTTTCATTTTAACAGGTTTTTAACCATGTATTATTATGTCTTTGGAAGGCTTTTGTCTTCCCAACTCATTAAAAATTTGTTTTTAATTACGTTACATTTACATTATTTCTCATGCAGGCATTCCAAAACTGTTTGTCATCTAAACCTTATTTGCCAAATATATAGGCGCATCTCAATACATTAGAATGTTGTGGAAAAGTTAATTTATGTTATTAATTCATCTCAAATTGTGATGATTTCTGCTTACATTTAACAAATTACTGAAATAAATGAACTTTTCCATGACATTCTAATTTATTGAGATGCACCTGTATTTATTATAACTACCCCTGACTTTTTTTTTTTTTTTTAACTCTGAGACCCCTGAAAAATATTTCTAATTGCTATTGCTATTGCTATTTGAGCATAAGAAACTACATTCATTCATTCATTCATTTCAGTTTTATTGCTGATTTGACATGTCATTTAATTGTGAGTTCAGCAAGCAGGTTTTGAGATTTCAGGATTTACCCATTTATTAAAACTTGGTCATGTATGAGCTACCCGGAGGCGTTGCAAATGTAGTGTACAGACTATCTTTGAAAGGGATTTGTTTTAAAATGATTTATTTTAATTTCATTTTTTTTTATGATGTAATTAATTGTTAGCTTTCATTAAACTCACAAACCCCCTGCAGTTCCTTTACGAACCCTAGTTTGGGAAACCTTAATGTAATATAGTGTTTAATGCACTTCATGTTGTAAATGACAAAGAATGGAACATATTTTCTTACTCTTTGCATTTTTTACATCATTATGGTACAATCCTATTTAAATCAATGTGATAAACAAGTTAAATTAAAAATAATCTAAAAGTAATCCAAAAGTAATCTGATTAGATTACTTAAAATATGTAATGTAACTGATTACACTACTGACTACATTTTTTGTCATGGAATCTGGAATCTGTACCTGATTACAATTTGTAAGTAATCTACCCAGCTCTGGGTAGTAATCTACCCAGCTCTATAATATACTTTGGTTAAAAATTCTCAATATAAAAAAACACCCTTTTGCTTTGTCAAAATCAGCTCTGCAAAAAATCAACCGATTCTATTGCATGTTCCTTTAAATGCAAATGAGCTCTGCTTGCCCCGCCCCTCTCTTCTCTCTGTGGAGTGAAGAGCCATTGTTTACTTGAGTGCGTTTAGCTGCGAAACCTGCTAACTATCACATTATTAGGAAAGGCGATTGCAAAGATTCATAAAAAACATGCTGACTTTTGCCGCAAGTGAAGCTTGGCTGTAGATCGGGAATCACATTCTATTTACAAACAAAAGTCATCCACTGCATCTTCAGCGGCTTAGGTGTCAGGAGTAAAGGAGGACTACTGTGTTCATTATTACATCCAACTAAAAACACCTCAATCGCTTAGGAGCCATTCTTGTCTACATCCCTGCTCTGGCATCAAAACACTGATGATCAGACTGTTACAGCTCATTCAGGTTGGGTCTGAGGTAAGATGCCTGTGTCAATCAATCTATCGTGGGAGTGGCCTCTGTCTGTGTTACGTCACACTGACAAGAAGCTGAGAATGGCTTGATTTGAAAAAGGGGAAATTGTTTTTGCATACTAAATAAAAACCACTGGGTGGATTTTTATCATTACAGGGTAAATGTGTACACACACTGCCAACACACATCAGAGATTTTCTGAATAACAGATTCATCCTTTTACCTGCCAAATGAAACAAGAGCATCTTTCTCAGTGGTACAGTTTACTATTAAAATAATAATCAGGATAAAGAACAATATTTATATTGCATGTAGTGAAATATTTTTTAATGTAATCTAGAATGATACTGGAATTCATGGACCACGATTTGCATGGCATTCTGGTTTGTGTACAAAACACTGCTAATACCATGGTATTTTTTGGCACTTGGATGTATGGGACATGTATAAAGTTAAGTGTTAAGAGTAGGTAATAGGTCTGTCTGTTTTTGAAAACACAGTAATAAAATTTGGCCCCTGTTTCCCACCCACCTTGCAGGTTGTGCCATAGATAATAGCTGCAGTTTTTTACAACTGTGTTTCCAAAGATAGAACTCACCTACAGTCTTTAAACTTCACCTTACACTCCACACTTCATTCCAGCAATTCCTGCTTCCAGCTTCGCTAGGTCGCCTGGGGGTCCACAGTGCTAAACCCACCCGATTCTAATCTAAAGTATTCAGTCCCTTTATAACCACTGCGTGTGAAACCAGCTGCTCATGTGACCAGCGCTCATGAAGAGATGCTTTATATGTAGAGTCAGTCTCACACTGACAAGCATCTTGCTGATTAGTGATGTCAGCTACAGTCTCATACATTGTGGAAAACTCTCTTGAGCTCTGAGTGTCTTTTCACTCCAGTTGATGTACAGGTAAAGGTTTGTTTGTCAGAAGGCATCTTGCTGACGTGGATGATTAATCAGAAATGCAGATGCCCTCTCAAGAAGAAGCTCTGTGTCTTTGCTCTATAGTAGCAAATCCATTCAGATGTGATTATTTGGGTGCATTTGGTGTGCTTCTCGAGATTTATATTTAGATTTTTGATTAAAAAATTCCTCTTTGAGAACAGGTTTGATGGATTGAAAGGAATCAAATCGCTCAAAAGATTAATAAACTAAATTTGGAAACTGGATGATCGTTCTGCAAAGTTTTTCATTTGGTACCACTGTCTCAAAGTCAGTTGTTTTTTAAAATGTTTTTTTTTAAGTGCCTGAAATAGAGCGTGTGGTAAACAGATATTATAACATTTTATTTGACATAAAATAAATCAGTAATACGCACTTTTTAAAAAAAGATTTTACTAACAAGATTGCTAACGAGTGTCAAAATTGAGCTACAGAGTGTCACGGATTGGCCAGGCTCTTCCACCACTCTCACACAGCGATCCCAATCACCTGAATACTAATCATGCACCTAATTACTCTGCACACCATAAAAACACACACCTCTCACCAGTCATTGTCCGGGCTCGTTTCTACGAAGCGGACTCACCATTATTCCCTTTGTATACCTACCTGTTGTTACTTACCTGATCTCCGTTTGATTCCAGTCTGCTCAGTTTCCCACGTCTCCAGTCAGCGGTGTGTGTGCCGTCAGTTCGTCCGCTCAAGTCTGCATCTGGTGTGTGCATTTGGTCAGCTCTTCTCCTCCTGTCGATCCTGCAAAGGAATACGGATACGTCATCACCCCGGACAATCCTCAAGCAAACATTCTCTCTGAATTATCCATACTCACCTATCTCTGCACGTCATTGTTCTTCTATTTGCTCTGCTGTTGAAATAAATACCTATTACTCATCACTTACCTTGGTTGTCCGTCTGCTTCCGTAACAGAAGCCCGGACCCTTACAGTACCAGCATGAGCAATCCCGATCCGTTCCAGGAGCTGGTGGATTCATTGCGGAAAGTTTTGCTACAATCTACCTCACCAAATCTACCATCTGCACCACTTCCCGATGCACCACCAGCACCGAGCACTTCTTCGGCCAACATTCCTTCCAGTCCCATGGCTCGACCGGCGCCCTACTCTGGCGGGGCGGAGGAGTGCAACGGATTCCTGTTACAATGTTCTCTCATATTCACCATGCAACCTGCTTTGTATCCTACAGATCAGTCGAAGATTGCCTTCATCATATCGCTCCTTACTGGATCGGCCCTCCGGTGGGCTGAGACCATCTGGCAGCAAGCCGGGCCGGTAACTCACTCTCTGCAGACATTTGTAAATCACTTTAAGGAGGTGTTTGGTTGTTCGGATGGAGGGGTATCCGCTGGAGAGCAACTATATCATCTCAAGCAAGGAACGATGTCCACACAGGACTATGCTCTTCGTTTCCGCACGTTAGCTGCTGCCAGTGGATGGAATGAGCGATCCCTCCTTACCACCTACCGGCTCGGTTTGGAACCCAAACTCCGTCTGCAGTTGGCAACCCTGGACGACAACATTGGTTTGGAAAAGTTTATACAGCAATCTCTTCGCTGTTCGGATAGGATGAAGGCTTATCAGTCGGATCCTGATCTATTCACTCAAGCACTCCTCCGCCCGTCTGAGCCAGTCACCCCTCCAGAACCCATGATCATCGAGTCTGGCAGGCTCACGGCTGATGAGCGACAGAGGAGGCTGACCCGGGGTCTTTGTATGTACTGTGGTGCAAGCGGACATGTCAGGCTGAACTGTCCGCTCCGTCCAGTGACCTCCTCGGTGAGTGTATTCAATTCGGACATTGAGAAGATGCCTCCTCTCACTACCAATGTTCAGTTAACTACCCACTCACTCTCTGTTTCAGCTACCGCCCTTATCGACTCCGGGTCAGCAGGGAATTTCATCTCGCATGCCCTCTGTCGCCAGCTCCATCTCCGCACCGAAGCCTCGTCGAACATCTACCACATTCAACCCATAACCTTTAACATCAAGTCACAGGCACGTATTCATCGTAAATGTGAATCCATTATGCTACAGATCGGGTTATTCCATAAAGAGGAGATTCAATTTCTGGTTCTGGAGGGGGCCAATATGGACATTATTTTAGGACGCCCGTGGCTGGTGAAGCATGATCCCATCCTCTCTTGGGGCACAGGAGAGATCAAGAAATGGGGTGATGGATGCACACCAGACTGTTTTCCCGATCTTCCGTTGCAGATTCGAAAGCCCCTACCTGTCTGCGTCACGTCAGTTGAAAGCCCCGTCGAGAAACGATCTGTCCAGATACCTGACATCTACACTTCTTTCAAGGACGTCTTTTGCCCCAAGAGAGCTTCCCAGCTACCTCCACATCGGCCATGGGACTGTGCCATAGACCTGTTACCGGATGCTCCATTGCCCAGAGGGAAAATCTACCCGTTGTCGCTTCCGGAGACTAAGGCCATGGAGGAGTACATTCAGGAGGCTCTGAGTCAGGGGTATATCCGTCCTTCCACTTCACCCGCAGCATCCAGCTTCTTCTTCGTGGCAAAGAAGGATGGAGGGCTGCGGCCGTGCATTGATTATCGGACTCTCAACCAAGGAACAGTGAAATTCCGTTATCCCCTTCCTCTCGTCCCTGCGGCCCTGGAACAACTTCGATCCGCCACCATCTTCACGAAGCTGGACCTCCGCAGCGCATACAATCTGGTGAGAATACGTGAGGGGGATGAATGGAAAACTGCTTTTGTGACCCCTACTGGTCATTATGAATATCGGGTGATGCCCTATGGTCTGGTCAACGCCCCCTCCGTATTTCAGAACTTCATCCATGAAGTACTCCGGGAGTTCCTCCACCACTTCGTCATTGTTTACATTGATGACATATTGATTTACTCCCGGAGTGAAGCCGAACATCGCCACCACGTTGCGGAGGTCCTGCAAACCCTCCGGAAACATAAGCTCTTTCTCAAAGCTGAGAAATGCTCATTCCATCTTCCATCCGTTCAGTTCCTGGGTTACATCATTGATCATCATGGGGTTCGTATGGACGAGGGGAAGGTCACTTCCGTTGTCTCCTGGCCAGAACCCACAACTATCAAAGAGCTTCAAAGATTTCTCGGATTTGCAAATTTCTACAGACGTTTCATTCAGGATTACAGCAGCATCACAGCTCCACTCACCAACCTTCTCAAGAACAAGCCCAAAGATCTTTCCTGGTCTCCCGAAGCCGTCGCAGCCTTCCAGGCCCTGAAAGAGGCATTCACTCAAGCCCCACTCCTGACTCACCCTGATCCAGACATCCCTTTCGTGGTCGAAGTGGATGCCTCGACCACGGGAGTGGGCGCGGTACTCTCCCAATACCACGGCACTCCCAAGTTACTCCATCCATGCGCCTATTTCTCCCGGAAGCTCAGCCCGGCGGAGAGGAATTATGACATCGGGAATCGAGAACTTTTGGCCATCAAGCTCGCCCTGGAGGAGTGGCGACATTGGTTGGAGGGTGCAACACATCCTTTCCAGGTAATCACAGACCATAAAAATTTACAATATCTCAGAGATGCTAAACGACTCTGCCCTCGACAGGCCCGCTGGTCCCTATTCTTTTCCAGATTTCACTTCTCCATATCTTACCGGCCAGGATCCAAGAATATCCGAGCAGACGCACTATCCAGACTTCACGATCATCAAGAAACCATTGAAACACCAGCCAAGATTCTACCAGATCACATTACTGTCTGTCCCATTGAATGGTCTGCCCCTCCAGCCGTCGCCACTCCTGAACCCAGACCTCCGCCGGGCTGTCCACCTAATCGGCAGTTTATTCCAACAAATCAACGGGTAGATCTCATCCACTCCACGCACACCTCCCTGGGCACTGGGCATCCCGGGGCCAACAATACTCTCTCGCTGCTATCCCAACGCTTTTGGTGGCCGGACATGGCAAGGGATGTGAGAAGGTATGTACAAGGCTGTAGAGAGTGTGCTATATCAAAGAGTCCACGTCATCTACCTGCGGGTAAACTCCATCCCTTGCCTATCCCGAACCGTCCCTGGTCACACCTAGGAGTAGACTTCATGACGGATCTTCCCTCTTCGGATGGTAATACCTGCATTCTTGTAATCATAGATAGATTCTCTAAATTCTGTCGTCTGATTCCCTTGAAAGGTCTGCCTACGGCCCTGGAAACAGCTGAGAATCTCTTCAACCATGTCTTCCGATGTTTTGGCCTACCTGAAGATATAGTCTCGGATAGAGGGCCCCAATTTATCTCCAGACTATGGAAAGCCTTCTTCAAACTCCTAGGTGTGACCGTTAGCCTCTCCTCTGGCTATCATCCGCAGACCAACGGCCAGACGGAGAGGAAGATCCAGGAAGTGGGACGGTTCCTCAGGACCTTCTGTCACGGCCACCAAAACTCCTGGAACCAGTTTCTGGGCTGGGCGGAATACGCCCAGAATTCACTGCGGCAACCCACCACCAGACTTACGCCATTCCAGTGCGTCTTAGGATTCCAACCTCCACTCTTCCCTTGGGATGGGGAACCCTCGGATGTGCCTGCAGTGGATCATTGGTTTCGGGAGAGCGAGAGGGTCTGGGACGAGGCTCATCACCATCTCCAGAGGGCAGTTCGCAAAGCTAAAGATATGTCAGACCGGAGGAGGATCGCAGGTCCCGTCTACGCTCCTGGACAAAAGGTTTGGCTCTCCACCAGAGACATCCGCTTGCGACTGCCCTCCAGAAAACTTAGTCCCAGATTTGTTGGCCCCTTCACCATCCTTGAACAAGTCAACCCTGTCACCTATAAACTTCAGCTACCATCTCAGTACAGAATCCATCCCACATTTCACGTATCACTCCTGAAACCCTTTCACGACCCTCTGATTCCCTCCACAGAGCCTGGCCACGAAGAGGAACCCCCTCCACCACTGATGCTGGAGGAAGGCTCCATCTACGCCGTCAAGGAGATCTTGCGGTCCCGACGCCGTGGTGGTCAGCTGGAGTACCTCGTGGACTGGGAGGGATATGGACCAGAGGAGAGATCGTGGGTCTCCAGATCCGACATATTAGATCCGACACTCATGGAAGAATTCCACTCCAATCACCCAGAATTCCCGGCACCTCGTGGACGAGGTAGACCACCACGGCGTCGGAGGTTTAGGCCCTCAGGAGTGGGCCCTGGGGAGGGGGGTAATGTCACGGATTGGCCAGGCTCTTCCACCACTCTCACACAGCGATCCCAATCACCTGAATACTAATCATGCACAGCTGCACCTAATTACTCTGCACACCATAAAAACACACACCTCTCACCAGTCATTGTCCGGGCTCGTTTCTACGAAGCGGACTTACCATTATTCCCTTTGTATACCTACCTGTTGTTACTTACCTGATCTCCGTTTGATTCCAGTCTGCTCAGTTTCCCACGTCTCCAGTCAGCGGTGTGTGTGCCGTCAGTTCGTCCGCTCAAGTCTGCATCTGGTGTGTGCATTTGGTCAGCTCTTCTCCTCCTGTCGATCCTGCAAAGGAATACGGATACGTCATCACCCCGGACAATCCTCAAGCAAACATTCTCTCTGAATTATCCATACTCACCTATCTCTGCACGTCATTGTTCTTCTATTTGCTCTGCTGTTGAAATAAATACCTATTACTCATCACTTACCTTGGTTGTCCGTCTGCTTCCGTAACACAGAGGCTGTCATGGACATTAATAATTAGACTGAGCAGGTAAACTCATACACGCTTTCACAGCCTCACTTTGTGTATATAACTTTATTATATTGCGAAATATAATACTAAAAGTTATTTAAAATACATTTATTTCATGCTATATATAATACAAAGACATTTACATATTATGTACTTAATAGAAATACCTTGCAATTGTACTTTTAGTATACTAAACTGGTATATTTAAATTTGCTAAACAAATTTAACAGAAATCTGCTTGGAACAACTCATTTTGTACTTAATGCACTTTAATTGTGTGGAAGTACTACTGAGGTCCAACTAAAGATATAATATATTTGATTATGCTAAAGTGTAACCATTGCAAGTATACTTTACCCTTTTACTGTCACTCCCATTTTTGAACATAGATGTCAAAATGCAGTATTCAGACTTAATTTTATGTAATTCATGAATGAAAACATTTTGTAATATGATTTTGATGTAAATTTTCCATGGTAATGCAATGTCTGATTTTAAAATGGTTTAGGATGAATTTTGAGTTTTCAACTGATATATAATTTCCTATGATTTCTAAAGTGTGATAGGGAAAAAAGCAACGAAGAAAGTCTTTTTGTGACAGTAGGCAGAACTCCTGTTATGAAGGAGATTTCTGAGGTGCACTCTTGTCATAAATTAAGCTATTACTTTTAGACCAATATTATTTAAAGGTCATAATGTATTTTAGTGCATTGTGCACAAGTAGTACTCCAAATAAGTTTTATTTTTATATTTTTGAGCGATATGTCAGTAAATATGTTATTAGACTTAAACTACATAATTGTACATGAACAAAACTTTCTGGTTTTGTTTTCAATCAGATCAGGTATTTGCATATCAAAAGAATAAGGTATTTACATGAAGCATTTTCATTCAGAATGGACTTTAAAACAAATCAGAATCAAAATTAAATGCTTCTAGTAAACGCACCTATTGAAGTCATGTGATTGTGTTACAGTTCAGGGGTTTTCAAACCTGTCCTGGAGCACACCTGTTTGTATGCCTTCCTTATACACACACACACACACACACACACACAAAAATTGGTTCAATAGGGGTTATTTGGGTTGGTTGAGGTATATAGCACTGCTACTGTATAAAGAACCGATTGAGCCCAGTATGGTTCTTCAGTGGTTCTTCAGCAGTTCTTTGAGATGATTAAGGTGTTATACAGCACCACTACCATACAAAGCCCCTGTACAGATTTTTAAAGGTTCTCTAACTGTCTTAGTCTCTTAGTTTAGTAGGGGAAAAGATAAAAAAACAACAACTTTAAAATACAGTGTATTTCCTGAAGATAACATGGTTCTCAACCATTGATCTATATATATCTATTATAGATCAGTGTTCTCAATTTTTTGCCCCTAAATTCCCCTTATAAAGGAAATATTCCAGGGCCCTCACATGAGTCTCAAAAAAGCATAAACTTTTGCCATTGTAGTACATACCCATTCAGCAAGAGTTGAATAACATATCTAAAATCTAAAGAGGAGAACGGGGTTCCTCTTATGCTTCTACATAGCACCATTTGACAAATGTTCTGTTTAGAACCTTTAAAGATAGGTGCTGTATTGCACTTAAAGTGGTTTCCCTATGATTACAAGCCAATGAACCACTTTTGAACCATTTTTGTTTAGAGTGTTTGACACCCCACTTCAGTTCTGTCAGGACCACTATCGTCAAAGATAACTTACAATTAGCTTGTATTTAGGTTGGGGGTATGGTTCTGTTCTGGGCAAACACTCCCTGACCATCCATGCAGCCTAGCATGGATAGGAGCAGTAAGAGCATGAATAACCCCCCTAGGGTAAACAGAACGGAACCAACATTAATGATTAACGTTTCAGATATCATTCATGTCATAAGTGATTATTTTATGTAACAACAATTCAGTGGTCTGACTCAACAAGAAATATCCAATGCCAAGTCCTTACTGGATGAGAGGAGGAGTTGGGGATGGAGGTGGGTGATCAGCTCCTAAGCAAAACGATAGCTGCTGAATAATGACTGAATGGACCTTATAAAGGAAATTATGATTGGTGTCGTATTCCTATAGGTAGACGTGGATCAGCTGATCGTCAGTTGATGCGAGCTTGACTAACGTGACCTGCCAGAACTAACGCTGCGCTTGGTGGGCAGAGCGAGGCTTCATGAAACAATAAAGCAGTCAAATCAAATGTGCCAAGGCTTTGAAACAATTCGACACCCATCTCTACGGTGACACGTAGAGGTCATTTTCAAGTATTGCTCTGAAACAGCCTAAACAACAAATCAGTTAAGTGAACTGATGAATTATACCTCTGGTTTCACAGACAAGGCTTAAGCCTAATGTAAGTCTGAACTGTTTCAAATGAAAGAAACTTGCACTGACTGATCTTAAAATATATCAGTGCCTTTGTTTAGTCTCAAGATGCACACCAGTAATATATTTTTTTTTTTTTCTAAGGCACGTTTTTAAAAATACTTAAATGTCCTAATTGAACTATGGCCTAATCCTGGCTTAATACATTATGGCCTAAACCAGGCCATAATGTATGCTGTGCCCGTTAAGTGAGTTGAGGGAATGGTTAGTGTGCTTGACTGGCATGAGTTACAACCTGTCTCCGTAGGATCGAAACCTGGGAAAGCAAGTGTGAAATTACAACAAACATTTAAAACTTGTGTTTTTATTGTGTTGTAACATCTGTTTGACATCTGAATAAACTCTTTGTGGAAAAATATGTGTTATTTTGGTCATGAAAAATGAACATTAATAAAAGACATCAAGCCACAAGCCTATTTAAAAATATTTATTGTTCTGCTGCATTATTATTCTTTGTGGGAGTCAGGCTGAGGCAGGTGCGATTGCATGGTTTCTTCCCTAACGCTGTCAATCAAACGCAGATGCGGCAGGTATCGAAACTCTTGAAATGCCTGAGGCTTTGTTTCCCCGTAGTCATGTGACATAGGTGTTTCGATTCACACTTCGGAGCAGCGTTTCGAAACGTCTCCGCTTCGGGAACTCGACACCGTGTCGAAACCTCAGTTTCACGTCAGCCATCCCTAGCTGCGCTCCATGTCCTGCAGTCTCCAGTAGTGAGCTGATGAGTTGAATTAGGTGAGTCAAATGATGGAGACTGATGCTGCATTTCAATTTGCCTACTTATATGCCCTTCAGATATGTACTCTTTTGGTGTAGAAAAAGTACACACTTTTGAATGTGTAATAAAAGAGAAGGCAAGTTTAGTTTTGTAGTGTAGAACGTGGGGTTCTGAACCAAACCCTTCACCAAAGCACAATAGATTAGCCATGGCAATATTAGCCATTAGAGTGTGCATGGATGTGTGCATCCTACTTTCCTTTCCTTGTGTCTTACACTGATAAAATATGGTTTTGGGGTGAAGTAAATAACAAAGACTAAATTCAATATTAGTACTCAATTTAAGCTTGTAGAATTTAAAATCCAAACTTATAAGTATATTTTACTTGGAATTGTTTGTTATTTTTTACAAACTTTAAGTACATTTACTACTCAGAATGACCCATTCATACCCAAAAACCATTAATTGATTGTTACTGTCATTGTGTATCTTGAGCCAAGTATTGAGGTCTCTGTGTTCATTTGGTTTGTAACTACAATGAGTCAGCATGTAACCTTAAAAACAATAAGGAGCCATTTACTGGCTTAAGTACTTGTTTGTAATTGAACCACATGCTTTTAATGCTTTTTTTGAGTGCTAAAATGTTTGAGTAAAGTTTACAAACCATGGCTGAGTGAATTGTACTTGAACTTAAAATAATTAAGTAAAACTGTACATGTTAAATTTACTTACTTCCTTTGCTAATTTTACTTAACTTAGTTAAGTAGATTTTACTTAATTCCATACTTAAATTGTACTCAAAAAATGTGCGTGCAAAAACTTGCAGAATAAAAATTAAGTAAATTTCCACCCCCTTAAAATGCGAGGGAAGGATACACCTGTGTGTTCTTGCTCATGACTCCTCAGGAAGTTTCCTCACTCTTTGTTCCTCGCCTCCTTGCGGTGCAATTAGAGAATTGAGATGCACTTCAGGATGGCAGAGTTGATCAGTTTTATCGGTCACAGGCTGGAGGACGGAGAAGCGGAAGGAAGGAAGGAAGAATCCGTTTCAGTATTGAGAAGCACCCCACACTTCAAAAATCTTTCAGAAATAGTAGACCATCCGGAGCTTCTGGCATACTCTTTTCAGCACACTATGCTATGTGACATACGTATTCTAATCTCACATACTATTTAGGATGGATGTATGAACAGTTGGATACAGGAATGCTGGAGGTGAAAACTCCTGGTTCATAGCCTATGGAAAAGCAAAAGCCAATGGAAACCCTACTGTTTTTATTGTTGAGTGAACCAGTGACGCAAATTTATAGGATTGCCTACAAAAATATGTCATTACTGCAGAACTTCTGCTTTTGAGTTATTTTATTATTTAAACATCCACAAAACATTTAAGCAACTGTTTGTGTTTAGAGAGAATTAATTAGCAGTGAAGTTGTCGATATTATAGCACATGTGAGACATGATTTAATATGCGAGCAGTAGTTTCCAAGAGTTTTATAGCAGTCAAATTCTTGATGCTGGACCAACATTTCTCAAAAAGTGTTCAGACTTTAAATTAACAGTGAATGAAGACTGACAGGAGACAAATGTATCCGTGTGCAGATGTGCCTCATCAGTGTGGGATCACCAATATGTCATCTCTCTTCCCTGTCGTATGGAGCTTTTTCCCCTTTGGACAACTTTTCCCAACACAGCTGTTTTAAATTCTATGATCTTATTAACTTTTGAGAGAAAAAAAAAAATAATTAAATAAATCTAGTGCTTTTAATTAGCATTAAGAACTCTAAAAACATCAACAGATGCTGTAATCTAGTCACATTCCTGCTCTGTTGATCTTTGGTCTTGTTTTTGAGGTACTCGGCCAGAAAGATATTTGAGGGGAAATGACAGTGAGTGACTGTAAAGATATCCATGTCAACACATGGAAATTATCTTATGAGCTGCTGTGTCAAATTATTAATGGCCCAGCTCTGCTGGAATGTACAGTGGAATGTACAATTTTAAGAAACACTTTAGAATCTTCAAATGGCAGTCATTTTCAAAGCTTGTGAAGGGACAACGTACATTCATGAGTGTAAGTAAATCATAAATACATTGATCAGCATCCTGATGATAAATGGAGGATCTTGTATTACTCTTAAGGCAAATATTTTGTGATAATGACTGGCTGACTGAATTTTATCCAGTACTTTATTACACAACTACTTATCTAATGAATATATGGACATCAAATATTGATTTAAATTACAATTATTTCATTTTGTGAAAATAACAAGTTTTTAGGCACGCTAAAGAAAATCTCAACAATGCTTTTATTTTATTTGGAAATATTTTGGTTTTGATCAGGCTTTATTTTTTAGAATTAAACTTAAAAATTTAATTTAAACCAAATACTCTAATTACTGCTAGTTGACAAGTAGTTACTTATAGTTAGTAGAATGTCTAAAGTTGACTATCAAAACAAAGATTCTCCAGATTCTTTCAACAGTGCACTCTAAAAATAAAATAAAACTATAAACCTATAAAGATAAAAAAAAAATAAAAATCTGACTGAAATGTCAGCCATTAATAAGGATGTATCCTGCCTTTTACAGTCTTTTTACAATCACAACATGATGAAGTAACAAGGATCAGTTCATTCCTCATTGTAAAATCGCTGGAGTTGATGCAGGTTACAGTACTGTCACGTCTCAACCCAATCCTGCACTTTCACCCCGGTCCCTGAGCACCAGCACCCGTGAACCATCCCCCGAATACTAACCCGGAACACCTGTGCAACCCTGATTACCTGTGTATATAAACTCACCTTCCCTCATACTCACCACTCGGGATCAAAGTGACATGCTTGGTTGTTGCTCTTCTCATGTGGATTACTCTTTCTTCGGATTTCCTTGGACTCGTGAATTGTGGACTTCTCTTCTGTGGATGGAAACAAGGGGAATTGAGGGAAGTGACTTTGTGAACCGTAATTCTATGTTTATGGATGGACTTACACTCTGATGCCATTCTCACAGTTTGGAACTTCATCTGTTCGTTCGGAAATGAATGACGTTGTTTATGTTTCTTGGAAGCACTGTAAATAAACATTCACAAACTTACCTTCTGCCTTTTCGTCCCTTCCCTGACCAAGCGTTACAGGATCCCGAGTCCTTAAAACAATAACAAACATGGAGACGCCGCCAGCAACAGAAACCGCGGCAGTGGATCCATTCGCTGAGCTTGTGCACGCCTTGCGACAGTCTTTGTCACCTCAACCCGCTCCTCCTGTGATCGCTCGATCCCCGCTAGCTCGTCCTGCCACATACTCCGGCGAACCGGAGGGCTGCAATGGATTTGTTCTCCAGTGTTCGCTGTATATCGAAGCCAACAGTGTGAGTTTTACCAACGAAATCTCTAAAATCTCTTTTGTGATTTCTCTGCTCACAGGACGAGCTCTACAATGGGCAGACGGGTTATGGACTTCAAAGAGCCCTGCACTAGCCACCATTACTTCCTTCTTCACCCATTTCAAGCAGGTATTCGGTACTGCACTCACCAATCTCTCTGTTCATGACGAACTTATCCATCTACGACAAGGCAAACTATCCATTCACGACTATACACTGCGATTCCGCTCTTTGGCGGCCACGAGTGGTTGGAACGAGATAGCGTTACTAGCAGCTTATCGCCAAGGATTGCATCCTGAGATACGGAAACAAATGGTGATCTACGATGACAACTCTAACATAGAGACTTTCATTCGAAAGGCCATACATGTTTCCCAACATCTATCAGCCTGTTCTGTTACCACTAACCAGTTTCCAGTCCGTACAGAGCGCACAGTGTGTCAGAACGCCTTGGATGAGCCTATGATCACCGATCATTACCATCTACATCCTTCTGAACGACAACGGAGATTCCAGAAAGGCTTATGTCTGTATTGTGGAGGAGCTGATCACATAATCACCGCCTGTCCTGTTCGACCTCCGAAAACGATGGTGAGTGCAGTCCGACTTACACCCAATACCTCACTTATACCCCATTTCATCGCACAGCTCAATATTAATCGTCACTCTTTTCCCGTCTCTGTGTTGGTGGATTCCGGAGCTGCTGGGAACTTTGTCTCCTCCCGTTTCGTGGACCGCCATAATCTGAGAACCGTACCCAGTGAAACCGTTTATCGAATAACCACCATCCAGGGCTCTCCGCTGGGAAATGGTAAAATCACACGGAGAACTCCTACCTGGGAGTTAACTATTCACCACCAACACAAAGAGAGACTGACGTTTTTAATCCTCCCTAACTCCATTGTTGACGTCATCCTTGGACGACCTTGGCTTTCACATCACCAACCACACATGGACTGGAAGACGGGCAAGGTTCTGGAATGGAATGAATCATGTCACCATCACTGCCTCCAGAAGGAAGGAGAACACCTACCTCTCCAGTCCACTACCATCGAAAGCCCCAACACTACGGTCACTGTCACTATCCCTCCAGCGTATCATACCTACCTCGACGTCTTCAGTAAGGAGAAAGCCACCAATCTTCCCCCTCACAGGCCCTGGGATTGTAGCATCGACCTGCTGCCAGGTACTAAACTCCCTCACGGACGTATCTACCCATTATCCAAACCCGAACAGGAAGCGATGAAGCAATACATCGATGAGGCGTTACATCAGGGGTTTATCAGACCATCCACCTCACCAGCAGCTTCTAGCTTCTTCTTTGTGGGAAAGAAGGATGGAGGGCTCCGACCCTGCATCGACTACCGGGTGCTAAATGAGGCCACTGTGAAGTTTGCATATCCCCTTCCACTAGTTCCAGCAGCCCTGGAAGAACTCCGTGAAGCCTGCATCTTCTCAAAACTGGACCTCCGCAGCGCATATAACCTGATCCGTATCCGAGAGGGAGACGAATGGAAGACTGCCTTCGTCACGCCCACTGGGCACTACGAATATCGGGTAATGCCCTATGGACTTGCCAATAGTCCGTCTGTGTTTCAGAATTTCATGAATGAGATCTTCAGAGATTATCTTCATCAGTTTGTCATCATCTATATTGACGATATCCTTATCTACTCACGTAATATGGAGGAACACCAGAGTCATGTCTGCAAGGTTCTCACCCGTCTCAGACAACATCAATTGTACCTGAAGGCAGAAAAATGTGAGTTCCATGCGTCAACCGTCTCCTTTCTCGGGTACGTGATCTCTGCGGAGGGAGTGAAGATGGAGCCTGGGAAGGTCGATGCGGTTAAGAAGTGGCCAACTCCTTCAACTGTCAAAGAACTGCAACGTTTCCTGGGCTTCGCAAACTTCTACCGCAGGTTCATTAAAAACTACAGTCTGTGTGCATCCCCTTTGACCTCCTTGCTGAAGGGTGGTAAGAAGAAACTCGAGTGGAATCAAACAGCCCAGGAAGCGTTTGATCAGCTGAAGGAGAAGTTTACTACCGCTCCAATCCTGTCACACCCAAATCCAGAACTCCCCTTCACAGTGGAGGTGGATGCTGCTGACCAAGGGGTCGGAGCCGTTCTTTCCCAATGGTCTGGTGAGCCCCGAACCCTCCATCCATGTGCGTACTTTTCCAGGAAACTTTCTCCTGCGGAACAGAACTACGGCATTGGAGATCGGGAGTTGCTGGCTATTAAGTTAGCCCTCGAGGAATGGCGTCACTGGCTTGAGGGAGCTCTTCACCCCTTTACTGTCATCACAGACCACAAGAACCTTCAATATCTTCGTGACGCAAAACGTCTCAACGCTCGTCAAGCCCGCTGGTCCCTATTCTTTGCCCGGTTCCGATTCTCAATCACTTATCAACCAGGACCCAAAAACGTCAAAGCTGATGCTCTGTCACGAATGTTCTCTCCAGACTCTGAAGTTATTCCTCCTGACCCAATTCTTCCACCATCTGTTACCGTTGCACCCATCCTTTGGCGATTTGAGGAAGAACTACGTGACGCCATCCTCGAGGAGCCAGCGCCCCCTGGAGTGCCCGAAGGGTTAGGGTACGTACCCACTAGGCTACGACTTCCGCTCCTGGAAAGTACGCACACCTCACCTGGATCCGGACACCCTGGCAGCAGGCGTACCCTCTCGCTCCTTCGCCAACGGTTTTGGTGGCCAAGGATGGATCGGGATGTCCACCGTTACATCAAGGGATGTTCGGTCTGTGCCATCACCACCACTCCTCGTCGTCTACCGGAAGGGAAGCTTCAACCTTTACCCATTCCTCGCCGACCCTGGACCCACTTAGGGGTCGACTTTGCCACGGATTTACCCCCTTCCAAGGGATTCACCACTATCCTGGTGGTAGTGGATCGGTTCTCGAAGGCCTGCAAGTTCATCCCACTGAAGGGTCTACCTACGGCTATGGAGACTGCTGAATCTCTGTTCCAAAATGTCTTCCGTAACTTCGGATTGCCCGAAGACATCGTGTCTGACAGGGGCCCCCAGTTCATCTCCAGGGTTTGGCGAGGATTCTTTTCCCTCCTGGGTACTGCCATCAGTCTCTCCTCCGGTTATCACCCACAAACCAACGGCCAGACCGAACGTAAGATCCAAGAGCTATCCCGGTACCTCCGAACATACTGTGCCCAACATCAAGAAACCTGGAGCCAGTATCTACCGTGGGCCGAATACGCCCAAAATTCTCTCCGTCAGGCTACCACTGGTTTAACTCCTTTTCAATGTGTTTTAGGATATCAACCAGCCTTGTTCCCCTGGAACGGAGAGTCTTCTGAAGTCCCTGCGGTAGATCACTGGTTCCGGGAGAGCGAGAGGGTCTGGGACTCAGCTCACGTCCATCTCCAGCAGGCAGTCCGGAGACATACGGAGGCTGCAAATCGTCGCCGACTTCCTGCTCCGACTTACCATCCTGGAGATCGTGTCTGGCTATCCACCCGCGACATCCGTCTCCGGCTGCCTAGCAGGAAGCTGAGTCCCCGCTACATTGGGCCTTTCACCATACACTCCCAAATAAATCCTGTCACTTACCGTCTCAACCTACCAGCCCATTATAGAATTGCACCTACCTTCCACGTATCCTTGCTAAAACCATACTTACCCTCAGTTGCCCCTTCCTCCACAGACCCGGAACCCGATCCTCCGCCAGAACAACCAGAAATCCAGGGAGACCATATCTTCCAGGTTCGGACCATCCTCGACTCACGGCAGCGCGCCGGCCGGCTCCAGTACCTAGTCGACTGGGAGGGGTTCGGACTCGAAGACTTCCATCCTCAGAATCCAGATCGTCCGGGCCCCCGAGGTCGCGGTCGGCCGCGTCGCCGGACAAGGGTGTCAGGAGCCACCCGTGGAGGGGGGGGTACTGTCACGTCTCAACCCAATCCTGCACTTTCACCCCGGTCCCTGAGCACCAGCACCCGTGAACCATCCCCCGAATACTAACCCGGAACACCTGTGCAACCCTGATTACCTGTGTATATAAACTCACCTTCCCTCATACTCACCACTCGGGATCGAAGTGACATGCTTGGTTGTTGCTCTTCTCATGTGGATTACTCTTTCTTCGGATTTCCTTGGACTCGTGAATTGTGGACTTCTCTTCTGTGGATGGAAACAAGGGGAATTGAGGGAAGTGACTTTGTGAACCGTAATTCTATGTTTATGGATGGACTTACACTCTGATGCCATTCTCACAGTTTGGAACTTCATCTGTTCGTTCGGAAATGAATGACGTTGTTTATGTTTCTTGGAAGCACTGTAAATAAACATTCACAAACTTACCTTCTGCCTTTTCGTCCCTTCCCTGACCAAGCGTTACAAGTACAAAGCAACTCTAAGCTTTTTTTTTTTTTTACAGATGTTCAGTGAGGCTGAACGAGGTCAGAACTCTGACTGAGTGTCTCTAGGGCATCAGTTTTCTTCATTTTAAACCACGGTTTTGGCAGTGTTTTTTGGGTCACTGTCATGGTGAAACACAAACTTCCTTTTTTGGGCTATTGGCAGAGAAGAGCAGGTTTTCGTTCCAGTGTCTTAATGTATTGTGCTGTATTCATCTTTCCATCACCCTTGACCAGACTGTCAGTCCATGGTGCTGAAAAACACCCTCACAACATGCTGCGGATCTCATTGTGGGGATGCTGATATGGAAGCCTGCCCTAATAGAAACTGACATGATAAAAATGATTCTTAAATACATCATGCCCTACCTTGGCAGCCAGCTACGTCATTGAGTAAGTACTGTTGATTATACGCAACAACTACAATATGAAGGATGTAAAAGTATTAAACCACCTGCAATGCCACGAACACCTAACTCTGGCCAACCTGTGGAAAAACCTCAAGTACGATGCTGGTGGTGCAAAGGTGCAAAGCCACCTACCCCTTTCAGCAACACTGTGCCTGTAACAGGATCACCTTCGATCTTGGAACAGATACCCCAAATCAGCTAACTGCTGTACCACAACAATTGGTGGTACCCATGTCGGTACCTGGAGAGAAAAAGCCATTATTGATACAGGTGCAAGATACACCCTGATACATGAGAGCCTATGGACAGAACTCAAACCACAAGGCAACCTTCAACCTTGGACCCTTGGTCCTCTTTATTTAGCTTATGGTGAGGCAGAAGTTCCATTAGGATGGATAAATCTCCCAACTGTTCTCCACAGTAAGACTTGGGTTGCTGTTCTTACCTCCAAAGCCCTTGCCTATGCAGTGATTCTGGGTTTAGACTTCGTCTTCAGTGGACTGCAGATTAATGTGACAGACAGGAAGTATTCCTTCAAGGCTGCCCCTGATGAAGACTACCCCTTCCAACCAGACCAGGCAAGTGTGCCTTGGTGAAATCACCACACCTGGAAAAAAAAAAAAAACATCTGAAGAGTGCTAATCAGAGCCTCTCAACTCAGTTCCATTCCTCCACCACAACTCCCCCTGCTATCACAATCTTTTGACAGCCTTGATGATTAAGGATTAATTGATATCACTGTGGATGGTGCTCACTTACCGCCTGATGGAAAACAGCAACTAAGGCAGGTATTAGAGTCCAACTGTCAGACGTTTACCCTCCGTCCTAGATGGACAGATGTTCTCCAACACCACCTTTATGTCACATCCAGTGCAACCTTATCACATGAGTCCTTCTAAACAAGCTGTTGTGAGAGAACAGCTAGAGGAGAAGGCAGGTATCGTGGAACCATCTCACAATCATCCCCCATCTTCCTAGTATCAAAAAAAAAAAATGGTAAAATGATACTTATACTAAAATAAGATGATAGTTAATGCTATAACAGAGAGTGATGCATACCCCTCCTTAGCGTCACAGACATTCTTGAATCCCTCTCTGGTGCGGCCATCTTTTCTACCATTGACCATAACAGTTGATACTGGCAGGTGACGATGGATCCAGCTAGTAAACCTGTGACTGCCTTTATCACTCTGACAGGAGGTCTATATTAGTTTAAAGTCATGGCTTTTGGGTTAAAAAATGCCCCAGCGACTTTCCAAAGACTGATGGAGACACTTTTAGGAGAATTACGAGGTAGCATATGCTTTGTCTATATTGATGACATTATAGTTTACTCACCATCCGTGGTACAGCACTTCCTCGATCTCCAAACCATTCTTCATCGCTTTTTGGCCTGAGATGTGAAGAATCATGTTAAAAGATGTATCAAATGTCAAACACAAAAACCATCCACAAACAAATATGACAGAACAAGTGAAATGTACCCTAAAGTACATGACTGCCGCTTACATAGAAGGTAATCATAAAAAATGGGATCACTACTTACCTGAACTATGATTTGCAGGCAGTTTAGCCATCCAGGAAATCCATTTGCATGACACCAACAGAGCTCCACCTGGGGAGGAAATTGCAAGGTCCAGTGGACAAACTGTTGCAAGGCAAGAATCTCGCTTGGTTTACCCTCCTATGATGTTGTCGATCATCTAGTTCAACTTCAGTCAAAAGCTAAGGAGTGTTGTACAAGCTCAGAAAAGACAATTTCAGAGCTACAGTAAAAATCAACGTAAAGCTTCTTTTAATGAAAAAGACAGTGTCTGGCTAAAGAATTTTCCTCAATCCAGTGCACAAAACCACTTCAGTTCACAAAGATGAAAGGGTCCTTACCATCTAATAAAGCAGCTGGGACCACTGAATTATCAGGTGGCATTGGAGATTCTGGGTTTAGACTTCATCTTCTTCAGTGGACTGCAGATTAACATGACAGACAGGAAGCATTCCTTCAAGCTGCCCCTGATGAAGACTACCCCTTTCAACCAGGCCAGGCAAGTGTGCTTGTGGTGAAATCACCACACCTGAAAAAGAGACAGCACCTGAAGAAAAAATAATCATTTTTAGCGCATTATGGATGAGCGGAGGAGGGGAAATCAATTATCTGGAAAGGAGGAAATATGTGTTTAGGGTTTAGCTTCAGGAGAGTGCGTCAGTAATGAACAGAGAGATGAAAGTCACTTGAAAACATTGCAAACATACCTGAACATTAATGCACACACTTAGTAATTTTTGCTGTCTAGTTTATTTGTATTTTTTACAAATATAATCTAATGTTTAATAATATTTGATGTGATCTAAAATGTGATCTAACAATTCTCTATTTAATGTTTTCTTTTGTTTTCTCTTGTTACTACTTTCTACCCCCTACTGTTGCTCAAGGGAGTGTTGAATCTGCTGAGGTTTTCATGCATCCGTGATTCTACTAACTCAGAGGCACCTTGGGAACCAGGGAACATGAAAGAGAATGCAAAGTTTTTCTCTGTTTGTTTGTTGTTTTTTTATTTTTATTGTTATTATTTATTGTTAAAACTATGAACCTGAGCTTGTGGGAATTTCACTGAAATTATTTTGTAACCAGTGGCTTAAAGATAACAGTCAATCTTATGATAACAGGTCATATTTCACTCTAAAATCAACAGAAAAGTAGTATGAAATTATATTTGCATTAAAAAAAAGGAAGCCTATTTGCTTGCACTGTGACATTATTTTCATCACAATGGAGCACATTTTCCTCTCGAATTCTCATTTCTTTTAATTTTAGGGTAAATGTGACACTTGACAGCTTTTGATTCAGGATATTGGGGGATAATGACTGTACATAATGACATGGTTTTTATTTTAACAATAAAAGTTTGATTTGAGTAACGTAACGTAAGGTAATTGGCACCAACGTACCATTTGAATATGCTACAGGAGAGGCCGTATTAAGTAGGAACATCATGTGGATGGTGCTCACTTACCGCCTGATGGAAAACAGCAACTAAGGCAGGTATTAGAGTCCAACTGTCAGACGTTTACCCTCCGTCCTAGATGGACAGATGTTCTCCAACACCACCTTTATGTCACATCCAGTGCAACCTTATCACATGAGTCCTTCTAAACAAGCTGTTGTGAGAGAACAGCTAGAGGAGAAGGCAGGTATCGTGGAACCATCTCACAATCATCCCCCATCTTCCTAGTACCAAAAAAAAAAATGGTAAAATGATACTTATACTAAAATAAGATGATAGTTAATGCTATAACAGAGAGTGATGCATACCCCTCCTTAGCGTCACAGACATTCTTGAATCCCTCTCTGGTGCGGCCATCTTTTCTACCATTGACCATAACAGTTGATACTGGGGTATAATGACTGTACATAATGACATGGTTTTTATTTTAACAATAAAAGTTTGATTTGAGTAACGTAACGTAAGGTAATTGGCACCAACGTACCATTTGAATATGCTACAGGAGAGGCCGTATTAAGTAGGAACATCAAACTCACAAAATGGCTGTTTCACCAGATATTAACAATATACATATTGCTTTTATGCACTTGTTATATGCAGCTGTAAAATGCCAGAATTATGTTTTCTTATGAGAATGTTTACTAAGTTGAGGAAATGATTGTTGTGAAACCATACTTTGCTCAATTTAAGCATCAAGCTCAATTGTCCTTGAACAACAGTGCAACAGAAATGAAGGTGGCAACTAATAAGAGGAATAATTCCTTCCCTTTGTTTCGCTGTACACAGTTATGATGCAGCATTTCTCCTGAGAAATACACATCCCCCTCACTCTTTGGCCAATAATATTATTAAAGAATATACATCAAATAAGGAATCAAAACATAAATCTAAAGTTCTGTTGTTGTCTACTAATCCTCTGTTTCTTCTATGCAATAAAGAAGGAGAATTTTAGTCAAATCCTAGCTCTTTTTATACAACAACAGTTTTAGTGATCTGGCAAACAAAGTCAAAAAATGTGTGCTAGTTAGCCATTACAAAACCTTTTTGCTGAGCTTCAGTTCACACTTCACAGAAGGATACCTTGAAATTCTCCAGTATGATTTCATAGTTTCATCAATGTCATCAAGTTTTCCTGATCCACAGGGAAAGCATAACCAAACCATTAGACTGTCACCATCATGATTTGCATTCTGTAATAAGAACCTCATGCTGACTAGTGTTTTGTTCACATTTTTCATTTTAACCAGACTTATCCATCCACAAAACATTCTGGAATGACATGCGGTTGAGTAAATAACAAGAAATGTGTTTCTTGGGTGATCTATCCCTTTTCTTTCATTTTACATTACGTAAGCATCTGTTTTATTGGGATGGAAGTTTTCTACATTCTTTAAATTTGTTTATTTTAACATTAGAAGTCATGGGAAAAAATCTCAATATTTTATTACTGAGTGGTTCTTTGAGGAACCTTATGTACTGGTGGGATTAGTAGTTTGTGTTAAATAAAGGAGGGTTTACAGAAGCCATATATAGATTTATTTGACATTAGTTGCATAGAAAAATGTAGATGCTGGTTCTTGTTTAAATAAACTCAGGGATGCCACTATTTTGCAGCTGTACTCACATTAATTTGTTTACAGAAGTGAGAAATGGGCTCAGAGTCCTAGTCCAGAATATTCCCTGTTCTTCCTATATGTTTTTCATAGTCCATATGTTGCATATTCTGAGATTTTTACAGCTTTTTCAGTGTAAGTGATTTGTGAAAGGAGTTATAACTAAAGCTTCATTTAGAAGCACATTTCATAGTTTCCATCAGTGTTGGGGTAATGCATTACAAGTAATGCGAGTTATATAATAATTTTTCAAGTAATTAGTAAAGTAATGCATTAGTCTTTAATTTACAAGAATATATCTGAGTTATTTTAAATAAGTAAAATCAGTTACTTTGTTTTCCCATTCAAAATGGCTGAAAGGTTTGGTTGAGATTTGTGAATTTTTATTCAAACAAACATGCAAGCCCAGACCAGATAAGAAAAAGTAACACAATGCATTTACTTTCCATAAAAAGTAGTTAAGTAATGCAATTAGTGACTATTTTAGGCAGAAATGCAATATTGTAATGCATTACTTTTAAAAATGGCTTTCCCCAACACTGGTTTCCATCAACTGACTCATTCCAGCTTTCATTAGCTTTTGGTCTCCTAGGATATTCCAAAATTTGAAATTCTAAAACTAGTTCAAAACACATGCACCAAGAAATGCAAAACTTTGTTTGGATATTTTTGGAAAACTTCGACACCATTTTCAAAAAACACTTTTAATTTAATGACTCTAAAATGCGTTGTAATCTTTAAATAAAAAGCAATAACATTTTATTTACATTCTAAATGCACATGTACACATATTTACTTAATAATTTTGATTATGCATGTCATTAGTTTTTTTATTATTACTGTGTATTGAATGTAACACAAGCTGTGAGGCATCTAACATGTCATTTGTAAATTCAGATCATCATCTGAAATTGCATTCATGTGTCTGAGAACTGAAGGAGACTCATCTGGAATTCTGTGCATTCACACTAATGTTTCCCGGCATTTCTGATACCAGAGCTCTGCCTCGACTGTCTCATGTAATCTTGAGGTCATCTCAAACAGACAAAACATTCCCTGAGCTTCACACACACAATGCGCTCACGGGCATTTCACACTGCGATAAACAAACTTCACTCGAAGGCAGAGCTTTGACGTCAACTGTTGTATCAATCCTCTGCTTCTTAGTGACACACACGGACCTTTGATAAAAAAGAGGAAAACAAAACTATCACTGGGATTTTTATCATGAAAGGGCTGCTGGAGGTTACTATAGAGACACGGCATACCTGGCTGGGTAAGCTTCATTAGAGATAAGCACAAGGAGAAAAGTAGCCCATGTAAATGTAACACACACATTAATAGCCCTTACTTGATAATGATCCTTTTAGCGCCATAGTAACAGCCTGGGCTGAATAAATGGCTTATGAAAACTGTTTCTATATTTTTCTCACTTCTTTTATGTTTTAGATAAAGATGAACATGCACACTGATCCAGCACTTGCTGCGGGTGATGTGATGCGCATCATGTGAAGATACATTTGATGATTGATTAAACACAGGAAAAGGTCAAAGTCATCATTGGGCCATTGGTTGACTTATGGACAAACCGTGATATTAACCACAGTCCATTGAATTGGTAAACAAAGATGCCAGTTTGTTCATGTTAATTGTCCATTAGTTAAAATGTTCAGAAACTGTGTGTCAAATCAGAATTTGAGAAAAGTCACTTGTCCTTTTAGCAATGACGAATTGGTCAGTTTTTTGAGCAACAAAAAGAGGGCATGATTGTGCAATATTGCTTTGTGTTGTTATGTTCTGGTCAGCCAGCAAAAATAGTTCCAAACAAAGCCACAGCAGAATTGGTGCACATGAGTAGTGCTGTTTCTATCCTGAATGATTCTGCAATTTGTGAACAAATTGGCTGAGTGAATGATTCAATGGCTGGACCAAAATCTTATAAGTAATTTTATTTTATTTTATCACAATATAGTTGTCTTTATGATATAGATTTTTTATTGATACCATAGAAATGTCATTATTCTTGTCACTAGTGTCAATATCACCAAAAAAACTAATACTAGCCTAAAACTGAAAATTAGCCCATGATTTACTCACCCTCCAGGCATCCTAAATGTATGACTTACTTCTTTCAGACGAATCAAATCAGAGTTATATTAAAAATTATCTTGGCATTTCCAAACTTTAGAATTGCATGGGCGGGTGTTTCTCCTAATCAGTCCAAAACAAGTCCAATAAAGTGCATCCATCCATAATAAAAAGTGCCTCACATGGCTCCGGTGGGTGAATAAAGGCTTCCTTTAGTGAATCGATGCATTTTTGTAAGAAAAATATCTATAGTAAATTGTAATAATCACTTTAATCTAAACTGGTCATACACAGAATCAGCTCAGGGCAGATGACATATGATGCTGCTCAGAAGTGACAAATGCAAACATGCCATGGAGAGATCAAAACAAAACAATGGTCACAAATTAGACATACAAAACGAGGATTTGTAGAGAAAAAAATGTAGGAGGATTTCGATATAAGCCAAGAGGAGACTAGTTTTCCTTTGCTAATGTAAGGAAACTTGCTTCCTTTGCTCCTGTAAACAAAAGTTGATTTGTGCGAGACTCACTGACACATGCACACCGCCGAAGTGCTACGTCATCAGCCCAGAAGGGCTTGCATGTATGACCATTTGGTGCAAGGTAGATTAAAGTGACTTGTTTTGGACTGAAGCACCCACCCATGCAATTCTAAAGCTTGGAAATGCCAGGATCATTTTTAATATAACTCAGATTGGATTCATCTGAAAGAAGTCAGTCATATACACCTAGGTATATGAGTAATTGATGGGCTAATTTTTGGGTGAACTAACCCATTGAAGACAAATAAACAATCAGTTAAATAAGAAACTAATCACAAGCAATAGAGTGAAAAACTACGGTAGAAAAATATACAAGAAATAAATAAGAACAATAAATATGAAATGGTACATACATTGTATAAAGTAATCATATAAAAAAACACTGCTGATTCTTCATCATGTAAATTTAAATATCTATTTCTTCTTATTATAGTTACAAAAGTGATTTAGTTAAGAGCTGTGAGAGAATTTCTCTTTTTGTTTTTTGATTAACATGAATGACTGCTGTCACTTTAAAAGCTGCCTGGATCCACTGTTACACGCTTTCTTTTTCCGTTGTTTGCTTTCACTTAAGACCTAAATTACTGTTTTTACAAGAATACTTGCAAAGACAGGCAAATGTTTGTATTTAACCATTCAACGCCTATAAAATGACAAAATTAACTCTGTTCAATACTCCCACGCTCTATGAGCACTGTCTTCACATGCGCTTCATGTGCCTCTAAGCTCTCTTTCATGACTGATTGTATTTCAACAGCTTACAATCACTTGTTTTTAGACTGCAATGGTAAAATTGCATGCAAAACGAGAAGTTTTCATGACCATGTAGTACAGCAACACCATGTGAACGTGTATCCACAATAGAGACAACAGTCCAAAATCTCTACCGGTTGACAAATTTATATTGGTTTACTGTTGTTTCTAAATTAATCAGTCTTTTAGAAACTCAATTAATTGAATGACTCAGTGACTCACTCTTGAAGTCACTTGTTTCATCCATATATGCATCAGTGTTTTTGAGTTGAATGACATTCAATAACGCACATAGTTTTATAGTTTTTCATAGTTTTATTTTTGAGCAAAACAGTTGAGTGAATGATTCAATGACTCATTCATGAAGTCACTTGCTTTGTTTCTAATTCAGTGTTTTTAATGAATCAGCTTAATGAATTAGTTAGTGATTCAGTTGTTAAAACAGAAAGAGTCAAAGAAAAATCCAAAATATTACCTCATAATGTTTCATCAGAAACTCAGTCTCTGTTAACATATGCAGGACTTCTCAAATGCATTATGCTGCACTAAAACTCTACCCCTGCAAATTCACATTCATCTGCACATCTGCTGATTTAAAAAAATTATAATAATGATGATAAATAATATTTACACACACACACACACACACACACATTAGCAGATACAGACAACATAATTACGGTTTATTTTCCTTTTATCTGCCACCTGGTGAGAAATGCTACTAACTTTCATGTAACACCCTATTACAATCTTTGCACTTTGAACAGGATGCTTCACCAGTGATGTAATGAAAGAAAAAGACACTAAAAGACACAAAAGACTGTCGTCATATAAACAGTCTCCCTACTTTAACTTATTCCTGAGCTGAGAAAAGAACAAACACAAGTCCCTTTTGCAGGCGGCCAGAGACATCCAAATGTTTTCATTTGCAGGACTGTTGTGTTGCTATGTATGATTCAGCAGCCTTAATGTCCAGCTTTAACCAATATGAATTCAGATTAGCAACAAACACATGCCGACTAGATGTATACAATGGATAAGGACAGTTTATTGAGTTTACTGAGTTTTGATCTGATTCCCAGGTTTTCGCTCAGGTTTTTTGCTGTCCTTGTATATTTATTTCTCTGTCAGCGGATGAAGTGGCACAAGATGTGTTTTCCAAGTTTAAGAAGCTTCCAACAAAGAATATTCTTTTCATTTCACTCACTCCCTGGATACAGTTGTTAAGAAGTAAGTGAATGTAATTCTGTAATTCCATTATGCAATGATGCGACTAGACACTTTTTGTTCTGCTGTGGCCATAAAACATATCTAAGACACATCTAAGTACATGTCTAGTCTATGTGTGCTCATTTGCCTTTTTTTAGCAATCCAGCATGAGCTTTTTTTTTTCTTTTTTTTCCTGTGGGCTTTTATTATTAAAGTTTTTGTCTATGCTGAAAACTTACCAAAAGTTGCATGCATGGTCTGTGGCTAATTGCATTTTGTGTAATTTTGGCGTGAATGGGATGTATGGTTGCCAAGCAACTGCAGTAAAATATGAAATGCATTATTCAAAACACCAGCCTCAATATTATATTTGGGCACTACTACATTTTTTTTTATGTGAAACAAATTTGCTTTACAGACACAATATCCAGTATAAATTGACATATGGAGCTAGAAAGACAGAACTTTGAAAGATCTTCCAATCAACAAATCTGAGATTTTTTACATCTTCTTTGGATATGGCTTTTGTAATTAAGTGAGCAAGTAAATAAATAAATAAATATGTTGAGTTTTCCTAGATCTAGAAATTAAAATGTAAGACAGCCAATGAAAAAGTTCAGAAATTTGTATTTCTTTTTTTTTTTAAATACTTTTTTGTTTAAAAAGCTATTTTCATTTAAAGACAGTATTTGTCATTGCATTACCAAAAGTGTTATGTTTTACTCAAGTTTTGTGCACATGTTAAATATAGTGATTTCTCTAGAAATAGTGAACAAGAAATATGAAGTGACAAGTGTTAATGTTAAGATGTGATAATAGATTAAAGTAAGCTATGTGAAATACTCAAGACCTGGCAGGTGTAAGCGTCTAACTGATTACTTCTTCAATGGTGAGACATCAAAGAAAATGAAGCAAAACCTTGAGCTGTGGATTGATTTTCTCCCATTATGAACACTGAACTCAGTCCATTTCATCTGTATCTTAAGAGTACCCTCTTATAACCTTGAAATTCTGTAATTGCTGCTTCTACATTTGTCATTTCTTGGCTAATAAAGACAGGATGTGGTACTATTAGGCAAAAAGGTAAATTATGTGTCTGTGCTAGTGAGTTAGTTTTGAGCAATGTTGGCCCTGCTGTTAAAACCAGTTGAAACCAGTTTAAGCTGGTTATCTGCTTTCTCAACCTGGTTACCATGCTTTAACTAACGTAACAATGTTTGTTTGGTTGTATTCATTTTCATAAGGGTATTCTCATGCAACACCCAATGGTGTTTGATGTCATCTCCGATGGCATGTTATTGTATTCATGTACTAGTTGAAATGTGAAAGGGAAGATTTTCAGTGAACCTCATCATCATACAGTTTCAGTAGATCGTTTGAAGCTCGACAGCTGCTGGTCACGTCCACTTTTGAGAGGAGCAGCTTAAGTCATTCTGCTGAACATCTGCTTCAGTTTTTGACAGGAGAAAGTCAGTCATACAGCTTTCAGATGACATATGACATTTGTGCAAGTAAATAATGATGTACAGATAGTATACCTCACAATTTTTCTTCTTGAAACCATTCTTGAATTACCAGGTTCCCACTTCTGCTCCCTCTTATTTCTAAAACTGCACCCACATTTCATTCAACCCTTCCCACTTAAGATTTATCTGTAGTATAGTATGTACAGTTGAAGACAAAATTATTAGCCAATTATGAAATATTTCATTATTATTCAAATAACTCCCAAGTGTTGTTTAACAGAAAGATGATTTTATCAACACAGCATTTTTAAACATAATACTTTATCAGGAAGCTTTTAGGCTTTGTAATACAAATAGAAATAAATGTATAACCAAGAATTTTAAAAAGTACTGGCCAAAATGATTAGCCTACTGATGTTAATAGTCAATAGTGTATCCCTTTTGCTTGATAACAGTCTTTAGTCGTTTGCTGTAGTTTACAACAAATTTTAAGCATGTCTCCTAAGGAATGACAGCCCATCCTTAGCAAATCTCTCAAGCTCCTCCAAATTTGTTGTTCTTCTGGGACAAACTCTGGACTTTAGTGTGCCCACAGATTTTCTATTGGATTCAAGTATTTGGCTTTGCAGGCCGGTCAAGTACACTCAATTTGCTCATTTGGAGGTATTTCTTCACCAGAAGTGAGGTATGCTTTGGGTCGTTATCATGCTGGAAGACAAAATGTCGACCTAAACCAAGTTTTCTTGCAGACTGTCTGAGGTTGTCTTTCAAAATCTTTTTATAGTCTTCCTTTTTCATGTTTCCTTCAACCTTGACGAGATTCCCAGTTCCAAACGCACTGAAACATCCCCACGGCATTATACTCCCACCACCATGTTTCACTGTGGGAACGGTGTTCTTGGGGTTGAATGCCTCTCCCTTCTTTCTCCAAACATAGGCAACATCTCTATGGCCAAAAAGCTCTAGTTTTGTCTCATCTGACCAAAGGACACGTTTCCAGTATGCATCACATTCCCCCAGGTTGCCCTTCGCAAACTTCATTCTAGCTTGGAGGTGTCTCTTCTTCAGAAGTGGAGTCTTTCTTGGTCGGCAACCTCGCAGTTCATTCCTGTGCAGGGCTCCAGTGACTGTCTTCGTTGAGACATCAATTCCAGACTTGGATAGATCATTCACTAGTGTCTTGACAGTTGTTCTTGGGTCTTTAGAAACCTCTCTCACTAGTTTTCTTTCCAAAGTTTTTGAAATTCTGCCCATCTTGTTCTCCACCGTGTTGGTCTCTTTAAACTTCTTGATAATGCATCTCACTGCAGTTCTTGACACTTGAAAACGCTTTGATAAACGTGTGTATCCTTCTCCATCTTTATGAGCATTAACAATTCTTTCTCTCAAGTCCATACTAATTTCTTTTGTCTTTGCCATGATGACAATGTATATTATTTTACTAGTTGTTTCACAAGATACTAATCCTCAGCTTAAATAGCAATTGAAAGGCTTAACTAGGTTAATCAGGCAAATAAGGTTAACTTGGCAAGTCATTGGACAACAGTGGTTTGTTCTATAGCTAATCAAACTAATAATTTCTTAAGGGGACTAATAATATTGACCTTAGCAGTTTTTAATTAATTTAATTTTTAATTATTTTATTCAAGCAACTATAAGAAATCAGACTTACTCTAGAAGAAAAATATAAAAGGAAATAATGCGAAAACATTCTCTTGCTCTGTTACACATCACTTGGGAAATATTCTTAAAAAAAATATTTTAACCCTCTGGGGTCTGAGGTGATTTTGGGGCCCTTGAGGTGTGCTGACATGCCCTGACATTTGTGCTTATTTCAGCTACTTATAACATACTATTTGCCCATATGTATTTTTCTTGTATTCAGCACACACTGTGCTACAATAATATGTGAGAAAGATAGATGTACATGTTTGCATTTTGTAGAAAAAAAATATTATGCGTGGTTAGCACATTTTAGGAAAAAACATTCATCTAAAAGATGGCCTAAAAAAACCTACTGAATAGTTCTGACGAAATCATTTGAGTAATCAGTCTTGTAAGATAGAATATTTACTTCACAATGATGTGAGAATCATTCCAACCACTTCATCACAAACAAAGATATAATAATTTGAATTTTGAAAGTAAGTTTTTTGGCCAGCATTGCCATATTCATGGGAGTGTTAATAGCTCTGAATATTCATGTAATTCACACAAGGAGAGACAAAAGACACTCCCACAATGGCTAATGTTCCCCCCATCAAAGGTATTGTTCACCCATCAAGTTGGAGCACTGTGAAGAAAGAATGTGAGAATGCTCAAAGATTTTCATCTATTTTATTGTAATTCCTCTATGTGGAAAAGTGTTGTGCCTTGCTTGCTGTGCTAAAAATGTGAAGATATATTAACACTTTTGCTTTTCTATCTTAGATTTTTTTGTCTTGTTTCCAGCCAGAATATCTAAAAATTCTTAAATCAAGAAGGATTTTCTAGACAAGTAAAAATTATTGTCTTGTTTTCAGAAAAATTTCACGGGGGGGGGGGGGGGGGGGCTAATAATTTGTTCACAACTGTATCTATGTATGTACAGTATTAGCGATTATTCCAGTTTCTGTCACTTTAACAGCAAATTACTTTTTTTTTAATTCATTATGGAAATGGAGTGCAGCGTTAGTTCTGGCAGGTCACATTAGTCAAGCTCGCATCAGCTGACGCTCAGCTGATCCACTTCTTCCTATAGGAATGTGACGCCAATCATAATTCCCTTTCCCTTCCATCCAGTCATTATTCAGCAGCTATCGCTTTGCTCAGGAGCTAATCACCCACCTCCATCCCCAACTCCTCCTCTCGTCCAGTAAGGACTTGGCATTGGATATTTCTCATTAAGTCAGACCACTGAATTGTTGTTACATAAAATAATCACTTACGACATTAATGCTATCTGCTACTTTAATCATTAATGTTTGTTCTGTTCTGTTTACCCTAGGGGGTTATTCATGCTCTCCCTGCTCCTACCCATGCTAGGCTGCATGGATGGTCAGGCAGTGTTTGCCCAGAACAGAGCCATACCCCAACCTAAAATACATGCTAATTGTAAGTTATCTTTGACGATAGTGGTCCTGACAGAAATACATGTACTGTAAAAGAAAAACAATCACATTTCAGTATGCGAATTTAACATTGCTAAATATCTTTGTAACAAGATTGCAATTGTCATTAAGTTTTAATTATAAATCGATGTTTGAATGTAGTCTTTACATTCAGCAGTGTTGAGGCTGAATTAATTAAAGTTTAATGCTTAGGGTTAAATGGTTTAAAAGTGTTATATTTATTTTATTGTAACTAATATGAAAATTTCATTAAACATTTTAGTAATGTTTGGTTGTGGTTGTGTGATTTTGTCATTTTTGTTAGTTGTTTTTAAAATGTGTCTATATAGTTTTGTATTTACTTTTTTCAGTTTAACTATGTATTTACTATTTCAGTTTTACTGATTGTAGTACATCAAGGTAAAATTAAAAATGAGAAATGTTGCATCTGACATCATGTGTGAAGATGCTTATCTGGTGGGCCATGCAACAATATTAGTGACGAGAAGATTCTGGCCTCAGTTCTGACAGAGAACGTTGTGTGGCATGAATTACTGACAGATGCTCTGTTTTTACTATCATGAAGGCCGAAGCAGACAACGGCGATGTCCCTCTAATAAGATATTCAACCAGAATCTTCTCTAACATCTGGGAGAAAGGATTGAAAAAGTATATATGCATTTGTTTGAGTGTGTTTCAGTTTAATTTCTCTCAGTGTAACAGACTTCTCAGAATGCATTGTATTAAGCTACATCTTGTAAAAACATCTGATGCGATTTCTTCTAGCGGTTCAGACATGGTGTTTCCCTGAGACAACATTCCTGTGAACCAACAAATCTCACATCTGCTGCTTTGTAATATGTTCACACTGTTTTGTGCCCAGAATTGTGGCATCCTTCCCTCCTTTTTTATATTATTGAATGCTTATTTTAAGTATTAATACCATCTTTTCACAATGTTAAATAGTGTCCGTTAAGGTATATTAAATTGTGACCATGTCTGTCTGTCTAAATAGTTGTAAAAAGTATTTTCAGTAATGTAAAGAACAATGTTTTAATCTGTAAAATAATATATATATATATATATATATATATATATATTTACAGGACAAAAAAAACTTATAGAAAATGTTTTGTGAAAAAAAATTATAAGCTGTATTAAAAAAAATTTACAATGTACATAATTACTTATCTTTTATTTACACATGTGAATATGTAATACAAAATGTACAGAAATTATTAATTTCATTTTTAACTTGCATCACAAAAATAAACTACATAAAGTAGGTTGTTTCATTGACAGTGTGACATAAAAAAAGATATTGAAACATAGTAATGTACCCACTTATTCCATTGTTTTCTCTTGCCTAACAGTTGTCACATGAAAAGATATAATAAAATATTTACAAAAATATGAAGGGTATACTCACTTCTGTGAGATATTGTATATTGTAACACAAAATTTCCATTTTGAAAAAACACTTTTCTTTTTAACTTTGTATTCCTCAAACAATCCTGAAAAAAATATCACAGGTCCCAAAAATATTAATCAGCACAATTGTTTCCAACATTGATTATAAATCAGCATATTAGAATGACTGCTGAAGGATCATGTGACACTAAAAACATGAGTAATAATGCTGAAAATTCAGCTTTGCATTACAGTAATAAATTATATTTTAAAGTATATCAACATAGAAAATTGTTATTTTAAATTGCACAATATTACTTAATATTTAACATTTTTTATGAAATAGATGTAGCCTTGATTAACCTTAGAAACTTCTTTAAAAAACTTTACTGTTCCTAAACGGCAGTGTATTATACTGTGTAAAAAACAAACAAACAAAAAAAAACATCTCTCAGGTAACCTAAAATGTACATCATTCAGTTACATCAAGGGTCAAATCAAAAATAAATAGCATGTTATAACAAATGCAACTCTTTTAAAAAGGGTTGAAATTATTATCACAGGGAGAGTTTGACTGAAATGTTCCCTTTTACTTGTTGGTTAGACAGTGATACCAATCACAGCCAAAACTGTTAACTCTCTTAAATTAAAATAGACAAAACAGTCAAGAGACAAAATAGACAACATTTGGACAAAATAGTCCAAAGCATGAAAGTCCATGAATAGGCTTGTTGGCCGCAACACCCTTTAGTCCATAGAAATAAAAGTAATGATAAAGATAATACTCATCAGTCTGCTGACTCAGTCCCTTTGGGGTAGGCAGCAAATCGAAAATCTAAATAAAAAAATAGAATGTCCCCAAAAAGAGAAAAAGTATAATCCTCTGGTTCAAGGCCCCACAAAAACAGGTTATCCTCCAGCTGTAAAAAGTTCCTCAGAGTACAGTCCAAATACGTATATCCCAGGCCAGAGTGTGGATACTCCTCCTTTAAAATGTGTCCAATTCATATGAAAATTGGCTCAGATGATCTTTGGACTAAGTCACATTGAAATGACTAAACAGATATTCATCTTTGTTGAAAACAGGGTTTTTTTATGTATTCGCTTCAATTCTCGAGAAATACCTCTCTGAAGTAGACCATGCCTGTGTTTCTTTACATGCTGGTTAGCTTAGCTTGCTAAAAACACTGAAATCTCTACTCAGCAACCTGGTGATCATGCATTAACGTCTAGCTCAATGTGTTACACCACAGATCCCGAACGCTTCATGTATGACCTGGAGATTGTGAGTTTGAGTCCTGTGTGGTGCAACTTTATAAAACTGTGTATAATGTTTTTAGAATTTGATTACATAAAAATTTGATCATTATTACTTTGCTTTGAATTAGAAATAAGTACCTTTTTTTCAGTTCATTCTGTTCATTCTTACAGAACTTTTGTTTATGTTGAGCAGAAGATGAATACACATCTTCTCAGTGGTTTATGGTGATAACCAACAAACACTTGATTTGAAAAGTTGGGTGTTTGAATCCCATGTGGTGTAATGATCAAGTTGTTTTATTATTATAAGTGTGTTCAAAAGTTTCTTTTGCTCAGCAATTTACTAATTTGCAACCCTTTTTATTAGTAATCTTAGAATGGGTATGACAACTCTCTAGACTTTGAAAATTCTTGCAATAGAGAACCAAAGCCTGTGAATAAGCAGTTTGCAAAATAGATAGAAGGATGGAATAATAATAAACTATGCTTTATAAAAGATATAGAAAATAAAGAACTGTAGAATTTTTATTTACTTTTTAAAGTCATGGAGTTCTTGAAACAGGCTTGGCCCTGTGTGGCTGTTTGCAGCTGTATTTTATTTTGATTTGACATTTTTATTATTTAATTAATTATTAAATATGTTTTTTTATTAACTCACACTGCAGTTCTTACATTAATTCCAGTTTAGGATGTAATGTAATGTTTAATGCATTTTAGGATGTTGACATAAAAAATAATAATAATAATAATAATACATTTTCTTTCGCTTTGCCTTTTTATGTCAATATTGTATGTTTATTTTGAGAATTCAAAACAAGTTAGAAAACATCTAAAAGTAATCTTAAAAAGTAGTCAGAATACATTACCTATATAATGAGTGACCTTGAGTACATTACTAACTACAAGTTTCATAATGTAATCTGTAATCAGTTACAGGTTATAATTTCAGTACAGCTCCTTTCAGAGACCACTGTCCCAAAGAGATCATTGTTTGACATTATAATCCTTTGTTATAATAACATAGCCAGAGTTTCAGGTTTCAGAACATTTTGGAGAACATTCAAAGTCTTATTTTACCATGTTGCCTGATTAGGGCCAAAGCAGAGGTCTAAATCTCCTCAAACCTCAAAGTTTTACTATTGTCTTATCAAAAGGCCTATTTCTTCAGTTCTGGCTACAGAATAACATAAATCTTGGATCTCACAAATTCATTGTTTGTCTGCACATGTAAGGCAAGACGGAAAGCTTTTGCCCGTGACTTGGATGCAGTTATCTAATGCAACATGAACTGTAACAGCAGACGACAACATTACTTCGTTTCCTGGTTTCCAGATTGCAGAAGCCTTACTGAGTGTTTTAATGAAGGTCAAAGCAAGGAACTAGTTACTGGCAGCTCACATCAGACTAAAGCTTCAGCCATGTGACTCCTCAAAACCTTATTCTCAAATCTTTGAGACTCTGCTGGTTGTCATAGAGGAGGTCACACTGCTTCTTTCTGCTATTAGAACCAGAACGGCTCAGTAATTCAACAGCCTTGATGGAATCACTTTATACTGGCTTAAAAGGCTTTCCTGAAGAGACTGTATTAAAAAAGTCCCCGCTGTGAACACACAGGACCACATGGCCCAGCAGGCATCATAATAAATGAAGGATGCTGTATCTGCCTATAACTCCTGGAGACTCTGTGAGAGATTCTGTCTCAGAATGGTATAAATTTAACCGAGTATATTATGGACAGCAAGCTAGTTGTCACCCCTTTACTCCAGTAAATATTTCTCATGACTTTATTTTTGTAAGGATCAATTTCTTCATAAACACAAATCATAGTCTTGAATGAAGAAAAAAAATGTATAAACATCTCCACTGTTATAGTTTTGTGACTAAATGTCCCACTAATACCACACAGGCTAAAATCTAAACAGTGAAACAATTAGAAAACGCAAAACTTTTAATGAAATAGCATATAAAGCGCAAAAATACTGCATAAAAACAATATATAAAAATAAAGATTTAACCTTTACATGTCAGACTGGAAAGTGGGAGGTTGGTGTTTAATTCATTTGTGTAGTAAAATAGTTTATGATGAAAAAATGTCCTTAATAGTTTAGTTTTATAGAAGCAAAGGAGACCTGTTGCACTGTCTGGAGCTGTGTGTCGAGTACAAGGACGCACAAAGTAAAAGAGTGAATTCAAACGAGTACATTTGTTTTTGTTGTATTACTCTGGTTGTATTATAACACACTGGATGCCATGATAGCAGAAATAAGCACTGCCTTGGTTTTAGTAACCTTGAAGCATTTAAAAGATTTTTTTTTTTTGCTACAGTGTTTTGATACATTCAAGCCTGACATATGAAATAATAGTCAAAAAAAATCTTAGTACAGTAAAATATCTTAGTAAGATATCAAAACATATAATCCAACAGTCCAATGATGATTGAAAGAAAAAGAAATAAACGTTCCTCAAAAGATCCTGATAATCATATTTGAAACTCAAAAAATTATGTCTGGAAAGTAAAGTCAAGCTGCTTCAGTCCAGTAAGTGTTCATCTTGAAATATTACTAACAATACATCAAAGTTATTCTTATGTTTACTTGACAAAAAAATCTGTAGATTTCACCACAATAAGACACATGAAGCACAATTATACTACAATTATACAATTATACTAAAAAATATATTTACTATATATACTATATATACTATACTATATACTATATATATATATATATATATATATATATATATAAATTTACATATTTGTTCCTTTATTATATCTCATTATGACTCATTAACAATTCTACACCTCATGGGTGGCCCTGCAGTTTTAAACAAAACTCACATGTAGTTTAAAGGCATAGTTCACCCAAAAAAGAAAATTCTGTCATCATTCTTCCAAACCTAAACAAGTTTCTTTCCTCTGTTAAACATTTTTTTCTATACTATGGGAGAAAATGGCTACTGTCAACATTAATCAAAATCAAAAATCTTTATTTGTGCTAAACTGATAAAAAATAAAAAATACTGTTTTTTGTTTGTGAGTTTGTGAGGGTGAGTAAATGATGAGTTTTCATAATTTTGGATGAACAACCCCTTTAAAAGGCATCTATTATGCCCAGATGCCTTTTAAAGGGGTTGTTCATCCAAAATTATGAAAACTCATCAGAAAACTCATCAGAAACACACTGTTTTTGTGCATGTCTCTTTAAACGCAAATGAGCTGCTGCTCCCTGTCATCTTTTCCAGAAAATGGCTATGCATTTATCGCTCTGCAGCCCATAACTCAGATACTCTGCTAAAAAAAACATCTGTTTGGTTTTAATTATGTATATCACGCTGAAATCATGTGTTTTAAAGCCATATCAGTTTAAACTTATGATGATATATATGGTTTTGTGTTAAAAACACAGTCGGTTGTGTCTGTGAAGTTAAACATCTGGGAAAGAAATTGCATATTTTTTTTAGATCTGTGTATTAAATGACAGCAGTGTAATATACAGTACACTGTAAAACCCGATAAGTTCAGAAAACTCAAAACTTTTGTGGACACCGATTACCTCAAAACTTTTGAGTAAACATTTCAAAATTTTTGAGTAAACACAATTTATAAATTATAACAAATAAAAACTTAAATATTTAAATTTCATTTTATTTAATCTGTAAGTACAGTATACTTAAAAATACTGCTTATCATATTTAATGTTTTAATTTAACCAGATATAAAAAATGTAATGCAAAAATACTTAGTACTAATTAGCTAAGTACTAATTAGCTATAACACATCAGCACATGCTAAAGTGGTTATCAGAAAGACTCTTAATATATACTTGCATTTAAATTGTCAAAGAACGTGCAGTATATGTAGTCTTCAAATTTTGTTGTCCATCCTCAACCTAACCACAGGCTCTACTCTTTACCACAATGGTAACACAACAAATTCAACAAAACAGAAACCTATGTAAACCCTAACATAACACAACATTTAAGTACTAACTAATGTCTCCCTATGTTAATCTTGTGCAAAAAAACACAAATTAACACTTAATTTCAACATTTATTTTCCATGTCGTCTGATGCAAAGCATGCTGGGAACTAGAAAACTCAATCATTCTAAGTTCAGGTTACTGCAACGACATTTTGAGTTTACAGAACTTATTTCAATTAAGTCCAATGAACTTTTCATTTATTTGAGTGAAAATAACTCATTTAATTTCAGTAAAGTTCACTGTTCGGGTTTACAGTGTAGGCCTACCCATACTGCTGTCTACGCTGTTAATACGACCCAAACAATAAAAAAAAAGAAGAAAATCACTCACTGCTCTGGACTGAATAACGTCTATAGCTTTAATAAGAAGACATTTCTTACTTGAATGCTGATTTGCAATGCACTAGCGTTTAATACGGCAGTGTCCGTCAACAGCCATAGGTGGGGCTTGTAAAGTGTGACATCACATTTTACAGATTCTGTGAACGGCTTGCTCTGAGACACTGCTTATAATTTATGGGGATTCAAAAAAGAGCAGGTGGATTTTTATCATTACAGGGTGGTTGTGTACACACACTGCCAACACACATTTATGTTCAAACAATATGTAAAAGTGTATTTTGCATAATAGGTGCCCTTTAAGAGTGGAGTATATGCATTTTAGTTGATCAATAGGCTTATAATAATCAAATTAATGATTTACTCAAGTACGCCTTAGCTATCTGACTCTAACCCGGCTGGCAAAGCTAACCATATCAGCTGGTCAGACACTTGCAAAGGAACTTAATGAGTATTTCTACAATGATGGATGTTGACAGTCTATTTGTGTCAGGAGCATAAACAAGACCTAAATATACTTCCATCCATCTACATGGAAAGAAAACAAACCGGCAGGCCTCTTTAAAGAGGCTTCAGAACATTGACTTTAAAACATGCTTTAAATTAGTGGGAGGGATCGCGACCAAGATTGACAAATAACACCAGCGCTCAAACAGCTGCCCGAAATTAGTGCGAAAGAAGTGAAGAAAACCGTTCCTATAATAACGCTTTTCCTATTGCCTAAAAATCTAAGCTCTTTTTTACTGTACACCTCTAAAAACAACACAGTTTCCGTCGACTTTCTGCTGCTGCCAGTGTCCCAGTTTCTTAATTGACACTTCATAATGTTCATTGGAGTTCTTCATTGCTTTCATTTGTCTGTATGTTGTTTTTTCCTCTGATGAGATAAAGTAAGGCAGAAATGAACAGATAATGAACTCTGATCTCATCACACTTTAGTTAAATGGACATAGGATGTGCAACCTTTTGTTTTTTTCATAGGCTCTAAAAATGTATATTAACTGATTCTCTCTGTCTATAAAGCATTTCATCTGCTATTTTTGAAGCTGTTCGGTGTGATTTGAGCTTACATCATACATCACAACACCTGAAGAGACCCCATATTTACCCCAAAGATGGGTACAAGAGATTATGTTCTCTTGAAATCAGCCGCTTAATCTTAATTTAATTTGGATTATTTCTGTTAATGAAGCCATGCTGATGCTGAATACTAATTTTTTTTTTTCATTATATAATACGTAAAAAAGTATTAGTTAACATTTATTCAAATTGCTAAAAAAATGATATTCTTATAAATATTATATATTGTGTTAAACCATTATCAAGCTCAAGGAAAACCTTTTTTGGACTATCGGTACTGTTATTAATGTTATCATTGTAAGGAAAACAGATGTGTGAACATAATTAATGACAAAATTGAATTTTTAAGTGACTATTACTTTGAATCAGAACATTTTGAATCTGTTTGCCAGTCATTGCTAAGTGGTCCAAATCCCTTTTGAAGCATTTTACAGCAAATATATAAATACATTCTTAGCTATCCAGCATCCAGCCCTTTTCTGGCATATGACCTGCTCATCTGTTTCATGTCTTGGACTTCAATGAGAGTCTTTTGCATTAGGACCATAAAGAAGAGGAGTGAGTGAAGAATGCACAACTGTTAATGCTGACTCTCAGCCACTCGACTTCATGAAGTTGGTAATGTGCTCATATTAGCCTTTGGCACTGGCTGACTTTGAGGGCAGTTTGATGGGTTTATGTTCTGTCTTATTGGCCTCCATGTCTGCATCCGCACATTGGCCAAGCCGACGTCGTTCTCTCTCAGCTTGCCAGGGTCTGCAATACAGCTGAGCTTCAAAGACAAGAGATAACACATCGCTCTGCATCTACAGCCGTGTGTTTTCACTTAAAGACTTAGACTTTTGGCTGGAGGTTGTTCTTGTGGATGAAGAACAGATTTAAATCCCAATTCCCCAAAGCAAAACATACAGAATAATGAGCTGTCAATAATCATTTGGCAGCAAGAAATGAAACATATTCCTTTGTTCTATTACAGTTGATATCTTTGACCTCATGAAAGATGAAATGTTGTGTCAAACATGTGGCCTGTTTAAGATATACATTGGTGTTTGTGGTCTACAGCGTTTGGTTAACAGTGCCTTTTCTTTCCATATATAATAACATGAATTGCATAAAGTAGATTAAAATAAAATTAGATTAGGATAAAGGTCAGTGTTGATGACAGATACAAAACTAGAGCGATTACTTAGCCAACATTTGCTTTAGCTATGACTTTAGGTTAATGTGTATAACTCAACATGTATGTTTTAGATCCATGCTTTTACCTTTTCTAGTTAATTTTAGCTGTCCTGCTGTGTGGCAAATTACATATTAAAAGGTACAAGGTACAATATAATTTCAATACAAATGTAAAAAAAATAATCCATTCTTCCATTTGCCATCCATTTTCCAACGCTTATCCGGGACCGAGTCGCAATGGCAGCAGGCTGAGTGAGGACACCCTTGTTTTCCCTGTCCAATTCCTCCAGCTCATCCTGGGGAATCTCAAGGCATTCCTAGGTCAGCCAAGAGATATAATCCCTCCAGCATGTCCTTGGACTCCCCCAGGGTCTCTTTCCAGGAGAAAATGCCCTGAAAACCTCCACTGGAAGGCAACCGATAGGCATCCTTACCAGAAACCCGAACCACCTCAACTGGCTCCTTTTAACGCAGAGGAGCAGCGGCTCTACTCCCGAATGTCCAAGCTTCACACCCTATCACACAGGGTTAGCTCAGACACTTGCAATCTCATTCTTTCAATCATTACCCAAAGTTCATGACCATAGGTGAGGGCTGGAACACAGATCAACTGGTAAATCTCTAGCCTACCCTCACTCATAAACAAGACCTGAGGTACTTGAATTCATCCACTCGGGGAGGCAATTTACTCTATTCCAGCTAAGAACCAAGGCTTCAGATTTGGAGGTGCTGACCTTCATTCCTGCTGCTTCACACTTGTAAGTGCTAAAGGTCAGTCAAAAACAAAAACCAGAGATACCACTCTAAGACATCTGAACTGGACACTCTCCGCCCAGGTGATGTTTCAATTATTTGTGCGGATTCTTCTTTCCAATACTCTGGCGTAGGCTTTCCCAGGCAGCCTGAGGAGTGTGATTCCTCTGTAATTGGAACACAACCTTTAGCCCCTTTTTTAAATTGAGATTCTGCCAGGGAAATGGGCTAGAATTCATCATCCAATCCTGCCTCAGTGTGAGGGAATGTCCTCTGGGTTCAGGAGATACTCAAAGTGTTCCTTCCACCTCCAGACTATATCGGCAGGTGTGGTCAGCAAGTTGCCATCTTGATTTGCAACAGCCTAGACCAGTTCATTCTTTCCCTGCCTCAGCTGTCTAATGGATTGCCAGAACCTCTTTGAGATTGTCCAAATGTCCTTCTCCATTGCTTCTCCAATCTCTTTCCACAGCTGAGTTTTTGCTTCCCTGACCACTGCAACTGGGATCCCTCCATCCTGCCAATACTTGCCGGCAGAAAGAAGTCAGCCAGACCTAAAAGGCCTCCCTCATCACTGGTGTTCACCAGCATGGTCTTGGTTTGCTGCTGCAACGGACACCAACAACTTTCCAGCCACAGCTCGCGGCACCCACTTTTGCAATGGAGGCTTTGAAAAGGGTCCACTCGGAGTCTATGTCTCCAGCTTTCCCCTGGAGTAAGGAGGTGGGAGAAAATATTCTGGACATTCCCAGTTAACCGTTAGGCTACTATTGGTTTGTATTTCCTGGGCCTGTCCGGCAGCCTCTGAGCCATCTTATCACTCACCACCATGTGGTGATGAGCTGACAGCACTGCTCCTCTCTTTACCCGTGTGTCCCAAACATATGGTTGCAGGTTCTGAAATAGTTTGGAGCGAAATTTTGGGTACCACTTTATTTTGATGGTCCCTCTTGAACATTCTTTTGACAATAAGCAACACTGCACCTACATGTCAACTAACTCTCATCTCAAATATGAAAGTAAATCACCAATGAATAAGTCTTAATGAATGAGTCATTGAATCATGCCTTCAAAGGATTTTTTTCAGCTGGTTTATTCAAGAATAAAGCAAGTGCCTGTCATTATGAATGGACCACTGAATCATTGACTCAAATAATTAATTCAAAAACACACAGACTGTTCTGCCCTGATCTTTGTTTTGAACTATTTTTAACATGGACAATATTGTACTAAAATGTATATTAATTACTCGTTTGAACTTTTGTATAAAATCTGTGTCAAATTTACAGTGGTGGTTTTCAGGGAAAACGGCACTCTCTTGGTCATGTCATGTTGCTTAACTAGGCTATGTTATAAATATAAAAACAAAATTTTTACTGCAGTATGTTTCTTCTGTGTGCAGTTGTGTCTCACTATCCTGACTCCTGTATACCCTTTATATTTAAAATATAAATGTATTGTTTAATAAATATATTGTCTACGTTATATGAGATTTAAGTACTTGTTTTAGCTAAAAAATGCAGTTTATAATAGTTTTAGACGGCAATTTCAATAATGTGTCATATAGCTGGACATTTACAAATAGATTTAGTTTCAACCCACAAAAAGATAATAATTTAATTAATTTAAAGGAAGTTTGGGGCAAAAATACCACTTTTTACATTTATGATCTTCTGAAAAAGTGGTGACAAAATTTTACAAATCTTCCTACAATTTGAAGGTAAAATGTAATTTATTTAGTTGCAATTTTAAAACAGACCTCTTATAATGTCAATCTATACAGTATTAATCTTGTATTTAATGATGAGGATAGTTACACATACTGTATATGATAACCTTTTCGAAAACCTTTAGCAATTCAATGCAGCTGTAAATATTTTGCAAGTTTAATGAGAAGTTTACCTTGGCCATATACAGCTGACACAAAGCTCATGCGAATACAGTCAAGGTTTCTGGGATACATCAACCCTGATGGCACCGAGGGCGTCCTGCAGCTCAAAGTGACCATGAGTGTGTGACAGCAGAATGATTTCCTATTATAAGCTGGGATCATGACGTGGTTGTCAGGACGTGTTCAAGGCTGGGACGAGGTGACACAACGCAAGGTACATCCAGTAATCTCCACAGGATGAAGCTTCAGGAAAGGTGTCCTGCAGAAAAAGACAGAACGTCATGTCATAAAAGCCTTCTCCTTCCTCTCGCTGATCCCACAATGCATCTCAGCACATGAAGGCCACATCCATGAGAGACATGCACATGCTGCTGAAGGTCGATGTAAGTGTAAGCTCAACAGCACAGCCTCCAGCGGTCACATATTAGATGTATGGAGCTCTAGTTTTTCAATTAAGGCTTGCATGTAGTGTATAGAGTATATATTAACCCTCTAGTATTGTTCATTTGGGAGTCACAATTGTGTTGTTTGCAATCAAAAGTGACCGAACACCTGGAATGTAACTTTTTTCATTTTCAGTAAAATCAATGTAATATATTTTTGTCACATAATATATATATATATATATATATATATATTTTTTTTTTGTATTTTGAGAGAAAGTCATAATACTAATTCATATTTATACAATAATTATAATATTTTTCCCATTAAAAATCATAAAAACTAATTTTTCTAAGATTTTTATATTACTTTTCAGTTATGACCATATTTCATGGTAAAATAGAGACAATGCCTTTAAAATCCAATTTTTGTTTAAGTCAGATTAGTGCCATGTGGTCAGAGTATAAATTCCTATAAAGCTCTTTATAAACGGCTTCTAAATTATCTAGTTGTTTTTATATATAAAATCTTAGTTTTATTACATTGTGGATTTGGATATACATTTAGACATTCTCAAAGACAACTTTTTGTGCAGTTTTTTAATTAATTTTACTACAGTCAAACCTGAACACAGAGAAAGACATTTTGTTACACATAACATCAAAATTAAGAAAAAAAAAAAAAAAAAAACATAACAGAAATGAATAAGAATGCTCTATGAGAGGTTAATCAATCTGATTTCAACCTCTTATTTGAGTCTTCTTGGGTGTGAAGTGTGTCTATTTTGCACCCCTTCATTGCTGTGCACTCTTTTTCTGTATTGTGATGATTTGAGAATTGTACACAAAAAAAATCTCTGCATTTCCTGTTTTTTTTCTTTCGTATTTCCCATTTATTTTTTGACTGGGAACAACACAAGTGTGGCTGTTTTTTTTGTTTGTTTTCGCTTTTTCGAATCAAGTCCACATTTTTATTTTTTTTGTGGTCACATAACAACTGCCATAAATGTCATCAAGTTTCGTACCATTCTGATGAAGTAGCAATTTTTTTTTAAATTGGTATGACACAAATGGTATGGACAATTTAGAGGGAAAAGAATTTGGGAAATTCAATAAATTCTGAATAATTTACTGCCATTATGTAATCATGTAATCTGTAAAAAAAATTACTGTAATCTGATTATGAGCATTTTAAAATATAATATACTCTAATTATGAGTAATTCATTTTTGGACTATCACTCTGATGGCAACCATTTCATAATCTTGGATGAAATTTTAATTTTAGCATCTCCACCCATTTCTGCCTTAGTATGTGTATGTGTGTTCGTTTGTGTGTTTTTTTCTCCCCTAGGTTGGCCTCCTTACTAAGTTTTATGACATGAATAGTTCAAAGTTTTTGAGCTGATTCCATAAAGAATACTATTATTATTATGCATTTTATCACCATTTGATCTTCTTTATACACTGCCTTCCAAAAGTTTGGAAACACCCTAGAAAAGAGGGGTTTTGGACATAGCAAAAACTTTAATTTTTGATTAATCAAAATATCCACCATTAGCAGCTATTACAGCTCTGCATAATCTGAGCATCTGGGCTCTCAGTTTATTCAAACATTGACTTGATATATTACTCCAAGCCTTCTGAAGGATTGCCCAAAGATGATTCACACTGGTTGGACACTTCTTACGGACATCACGGTCCAGTTCCTCCCGTAGTAGCTCAATTGGGTTGAGTTCGGGTGATTGGGAGGCCATTCCATGACAGACATGTGTATGTGCCCCATAAGTTCACTGTTTTAGGTAGCCTTGATTTCTCCTAAATTGCCTCCACTTATTTCAAAAACAAGATATCTTAGTGACTGCCTATGTCAACCACATACTGGACAAAGTGGAAGAATCAACCTAGTTTCTCACTGTCTTTATAAATGAAGTGGAAAGAACACACACAGGGTCTCTTAGGTTGTGATGTGTATGAAGGGCGAGGGCTGCAGATGGTTTTTGATGGGAGTGTAGTTTTGCTGGTTGCGTTGTAATATCAAGGGACGAGCATGATCTCTTTATTACAGGACATTGTGACATACTGACTCAGCAGGGGCTTGTTTGTGGCTTCCCAGATGAGACACATTTATAGTCTTTTTTTTTTGTTGTTGTTGGTGGAAGTGGAACCCAAGGGAGTGTAATGGGTTTTTGAGCTTTAAACGTGCAACACAGCTGGAGTGTGTCATTAGCGACGACATTAGAAACATAAGATACAACTACATAGAGTGAAATAAACAATAACCAAAGCATGATTATTGGTGCTGGAACTTCATGATGACCAAAAGCTCATTAAACTCATCTGTTGTGTGAAGAGTGATATTATTTTGATCAGGTTCAGGTTCATGCGACTATCTTGAGTTACATGAGTTTAGTTTTTTCTGTTGTCAACAGTGCACAGTTCATAACGCATCTTGTTGCATTGTCAGCATTGAGACGAGAGGATATTAGAATAACTGCAGTACACAGAGCCTTAAGACTCAAATCTATTCAAGTCAAGTTTCAACAATGTCCTATTCTGGTATAAAGCACATTTTAAGGTAAATTTGTTTTATTTAAAAAAAGTTGAAGTAGTATTAGTTTTGTTAAATACATATTTGTTTAGGCTTACCGTTTATTGTAAATGCTTTTCATAATGATAGTCCAAACACATTACAGCGGGGAAAATAAGTATTTGACACATCAGCATTTTTATCAGTAAGGGGATTTCTAAGTGGGCTATTGACACAATTTCCACCAGATGTAGCCATCAAGCCAAATATTGAATTCATACAAAGAAATCAGAACATTTAAGTATACAAGTTGAGTCATAATGAATAAAGTGAAATGACACAGGGAATAAGTATTGAACACACTTTATTTAATACTTTGTAGAAAAGCCTGTGATTCTGACCCATTCTGGTCTTTAAATCTTGAAGGTTCCTTGGGCCTCTTTTATTAACTTTGATCTTCAGTTCTCTCCATAGATTTTCTATGGGATTTAGGTCAGGTGATTGACTGGGCCATTCAAGCAACTTGATTTTCTTTCTTTGAAACCACTTCATTGTTTCCTTGGCCTTGTGTTTGGGATCATTCAGCTTTCTGGTAGATGGCAGCAGATTTTTATCCAGAATGTCCCGGTACATTTCTCCATTCATCCTGCCTTCAATAATATGAAGTCTGCCAGTACCCCTTGCTGAAAAGCAGCCCCAAACCATGATGCTTCCACCCCCAAACTTAACTGTTGGTATGGTGTTCTTGGGGTGGTGGGCAGTGCCATGTCTTCTCCAAACATGGTGTGTAGAATGACTGCTAAAAAGTTCAATTTTGCTTTCATCTGACCATACTATAGTCTCCCAATAATCCACAGGCTTCTCCAAATGCCGTTTTGCAAACTTTAACAGAGCCTCAACATGCTTTTTGCTCAGCAGTGGAGTCTTGCGTGGTGAGCGTGCATGGATGCCATGGCGGTTCAGTGCATTGCTTATAGTTTTCTTTGAAACAACAGTACCTGCTGATGCAAGGTCTTCCTGAAGTTCTGCCTGAGTGGTTCTTGGCTCTTGGAATACTCTCCTGATTATTCTTTGGACTCCTCGGACAGAGATCTTACGTGGAGCACCTGATCGTGGCTGGTTTATGGTGAACTGATGCTCTTTCCATTTCCGGATAATGGCCCCCACGGTGCTCACAGGAACATTCAGCATTCTGCAAATGCGCCTATAACCATTCCCATCAAAATGCTTTTCAATGATAAGATTACGAAGATCTTGAGAGAGTTCTTTGCTTTTACCCATCATGAAGTCTTTCCTGGGCAATGAGAAGCCTTTATAGGCCATCAATTAGGACTAAAGCAGCTGATATCAATTAGTATTGATAGGGGGCAGGGTTTCTCTCTCATTACTGACAGATTTCAGGTGATCTTCTGGCTTTCTATGCCATTTTGCACCTTGTTACCTTCATGTGTTCAATACTTATTCCCTGTGTCATTTCACTTTATTTATTATGACTCAACTTGTATACTTAAAATTTCCACCATATGTAGGCATCAAGCCAAATACTGAATTCATACAAAGAAATCAGAACATTTGTGTCAATAGCCCACTTAGAAATCCGCTTACTGATAAAAATGCTGATGTGTCAAATACTTATTTTCCCCGCTGTATATGTATGTGTATTTGCATTGCTTTGTATTTGCATTGCTTTTGCATCACCTGCAAAAAGTAGGAAAGCAACAAAAAACAAAACCAAAAAAAAAAAAAGAGACATTTGAAAAATGAGACTGGGGAAAAAGGATGAATGATCACCCTACCCTTACAAAACAAAAACATATGGAAATATACTTAATATAATGCAAAATATAAAAAGAATAAAAAATTCCATATATACAACATATCATCAGTTGGCCATATTTGCAGCACTGAGCATAAACAATGTCAATGAACTGAACGAAACATATTTGAATATTGCTGCTGAAATTGATTAATTATTGTCATGTTTTGGGCTGTGCTAATCGGTCGGAACAGGAAAAACATTTAGAGTACTATAGACTGACAAAAGATATAACAAATCAAGGAGAATAAGTGAAAAAGACTGTCTGAGGAACAAAAGGTGTTTGTGGTTGGCCAAACTGAACCATGATTTCCAGGGCAAGAATCTTGACAATATTTGTGTTTGTTCTTATCATTTCCACTCAGGTAGGTGAAATATTAGGCTAATATATTAATCAATACTGTTCATATGTATCTTTACCACCTATTAACTTTACTTTGTCAAAATATAGCCCTTACCTGCTTACTAAATCCTTCTCTATATGATTTAGCAGCTTCCACATGTTTTTTTTTCTTTTTCTGTGATTTAGACAGCAAAAATTTGCAGAACAACGTATTAAGTAGGACATACACCATGCAATTCATGCTGCTGTTTACGTCAGAGTATCGCTGATATGCAGTGGTGTAGTGGTGCCTGGAGAAGTGGGTATACGCTTCAACCCAACCACCCTTTTTTATTCTAACATAACAATGCCTCTGTGTATAAGGCAAGGTTCATAGAGAAATGTTTGATTCAGTCAGTGTGGAAGAACTTGACTGGTCTGCATAAAGCCAAGTTCTTATCCCTGCTGAACACCTCTGGTGTGACTTTAAATGCAGACCTTAAGCCAGAAACTTATAACCAAAAACCAATGACTTGTACATACACTATATGGACAAAAGTACTGGGACACCCCCTTCTTTAGAACAGAAAAAGGCACTTCCAAAACTGTAGCAACAAAGATGGAAGCATAATTTAAAAACTGCATTTATATCTCTGTTGTTTCAGTTTTGGAAGTGTCTAAACTGACTATACCCAAGTTGGTGATGAGTTTTTGGCTCAAGGTCTGCATTTAAAGTCACACCAGAGGTGTTCAGCAGGGATTAGAACTTGGCTTCTGCAGACCAGTCAAGTTCTTCCACCATGACTGAATCTAACATTTCTCTATGAACAGTATTGTCATGTTAGAATAAACTTTTGCTATAGAATTAGAAGGACACAATTCCCTAGAATATCATTATATGCTTAAACACTAAGATTAGTACTCATGGAAATTACTGAAGTAGTCAAACCTGTTCATTAGAAGGGGGTGTCCCAATACTTTTGGCAATATAGTGTACATCAACTCAGTGATATGGTCAGCAAACAGTCTGAATCTAAATCCAACTGAATATGTATGGTGGAAATTGAAAAAAAAAAAACTGGTCCATGTTTAGACTCCTTCTTGCAATGCTGATCTGTCAACCGCTGTTCAAGAAAGTTGGAACCAGCTTGATGAAGAATATTGTTTTTCATTAGTGAAGTCCATGCCATAAAGAATAAATGCCAGAGGACGAGCAACAAAGCACTAATTGTGTTTTTTTGGTTAAGGATTTCATAATTTTTTCCTCAACATTGAATGATTTCTTAATAACAACATCTAAGTGTGGTGATTCCATAATTTTTGCCAGGGGTTATAAAGAACCAGAGTCTTATAAGTTTAAGTTTTGGTGATGAACTAATAATGACGAGAACAGGAACATAACCAAATAAGGACAAACAGGAAGGAACCAAAACACAAAAGGGCTAAACCAATATGGGAGACAGATTCAAAAACCACAACAAAAGAGTACATAACTGTGACAAATCGCCCCCCACCCGAAAGGTGCAACCTTGCACTGTAGAAGGACCAATGGTGGAGGGAGGGTGGGGGTTCAGGAGAAGGGCGAGGGGCTGGAGAAGTGCAGGCAGGGAGGCCTATAGATGACCAGGGTGGCTCTGATGAAGGGAGGAGCCACAGAGGAAACAGGAGGGACCAGGGTGGCTTTGACAGAGGGAGGAGCCACAGAGGAGACCAGAGGGACCAGGGTGGCTTTGACAGAGGGCTGACAACTCCAGGGGGCCGACCAATGGCGGCGGAGCAGGTGGAGCCCGAGGTGGAGAGCCGATGAGCCAGGGCATTGGCGTTGGTGACTGAGGCAGAGATCCGGAGGTCCGAGGTGGAGACGGAGTGACAGAAGACTGAGGTGAAGTTGGAAGGAGGGAAGAGTCCAACATAGCCGGTGAGATGTAACGATGAGTTAATGCCCGACCAAGGTGGAGCTGGAGGGATGAGGGAGCCCGGTGAAGCTGGTGGGCTGACAGTGGAAACGAGGGAGCTAGGTGCCATGGTGGAGCAGCTGGGTTGGAGGGACTCGGAGGCTGGAGGCGGAGATGAAGAATCCTCCAGCCTTGACGCTGATGGAGATGTGTGTAGTAGCCGACTCTCGCACCTGGTCGGACATGTTGGGTTGATGCTCCGGGGCGATCCCCTGCACTGTCGCTTCCTCTGGCAATGGCTCTTTGATCGCTGCAGGCTCTGGCTCTCCATCCGTGGTGGGCTCGAGCTGAAGCTCCACGACTCGGGGTGATGATGGGCTGGACTCTGGGTCTGGCTGCAAGACATCTGCGAGGTGTGGCTGGGGACAGATGTTACAGCCTACATCCGCTTTGTCCACTGTGAGTGTGGATCCATCCACAGCGCAAAATTGATGTAATCCTTCAGGGTCCAGTACAGACCTCCCCTGGCTAGGACGAAGCAAATGTCATCATCCAGACCACACCAAAATCTCTCCATCAAGCAGATGTCGTCACAACTGGCACGGTGGCAGATGTTGATGAACTCCTCCACGTAGTCCTCCAGATTACATCTATTCTAGGAAATGAAAACAGTTCCATCCAGCATCGTGTTGCCCTTCCGAGGGGCAACGTTAATGGATGCAATGTCCATGATAAAAATAAATAACTGAATGGCTACAAAAAAAAAAAAAAAAAAAAAAAACACAGGGAAAACACGCCGTTTAACTGTTTTTGGTCCGGTCTTCTGTCACGGTAGATGAATACAGTGCAAAGTTTTTAATAATAATCCACAGGTAAATCAAACAACTGGTAAATCCAACAAGAGGGTAATCACACACGGACACAAAGCATGGGACTCAAACAACTTATAAAGAGTGACTAATTATACACAGACAGGTGAGGGTGATTAACTAATAATGACATGACTAGGATAGGAACAGGAACATAACCAAATAAGGAAAAACAGGAATGGGACGGAACCAAAACACAAAAAGGAAGACAGTAAACCAATTTGGGAGACAGATTCAAAAACACAACAAAAGAGTACATAACTGTGACACATGCGAGTCCTTTACTATTAATGTGCAAACAAACAGACCATGTATGTGTGCTCTCTGATAGCTTTTTGCACAAGCAAAAGTGTTTTATAATAGACACTCGCTGAAGAAGCGTGTTTTTATAGGAGTTTGCAATGGACAGAAGTCTTTATGTAGACACAGCTTGACTTATAGAAAATGCTCTAAAGAAAACTTTTTTTCCCCTCACAGTTTTTGCTGTTGCACTGTATACATAAATTATGAATTATTCAAATAAAAAAAAGTTTTAATTTATCTTTAAAAAAAATCTAGTAAAAAATATAGTTTTGTACTTGAACGTGTACTAGGTTTTTTTGGGACTTATTTGGCCAAAACAAGTTATCTTGGAAGGCATAATAATGTTCCTCCCTACCTTTTGGAAGAGGTTTTGCATCAGGATGTGCATGAAATGGAAATTTGGAACAGACCTTGAACTATGTGAACAAAAATGCTTCTAGACTTCATAGATAAATACAAACTACAGATAAATTTATGACAGACCACCTTCAGACAAACATCAAGCAACACCATCGAGCATTATCTCCTGACACACACGTTTTCTGACATCTCAACGGCCGTCTGATGCGGTGCTCTAGGGATCAAGCGCATGTGCAGGAGAGTCCAGAAGCCTCAGGGTTTCCCTATGCAAACAGCTGCATGCTCTCAGTGGTGTTGTCCTCCTGGAAGTACGACATTCCTGGAATGATTAACCTAAATATTTTCCTCTCAAATTGAGCCCTGGACTGAAAACACATGCACGAGGAGAACAAGAGAAGTGTGAGGATGCCTTATTGGCCGGAACGGCTCCCTTCGGTGTGAGATCAGAGGCTGTGAGGGCCGCAATTAGCAGCATGTTTGAGCCACACATCTGGGCAGCCAGACCATGTGCTGACTGACACTTTACGTGAAACTTTTCTGATGGGAACAGAACAGCCAGTTAAACGCTGCAACTCTGTAGAAATATAAAAAGCACCCACGAGCAATTAAATACACGACTCTCTGGCTCTGTGCATTAGCAGTAGCCTTTTATTTGTACATTACCACTACTTAAATGTGAAATGTTCAAATCTGTCAAAACCATAACACTTTTTTAGTGCTTTTAGACTGTGAGAAATCAAAATGATGCAAATTAAATTTGCCCAATTACAGAGCAGTAGAAGCCTTCATGCGTTTTAATTTAGATATATAAACATACAGTCTGCGAGCGGTGACATTTATCAAAGATGTTTTGCTTTAGATGAGAATGACTGCTGAGAATGACTGCTGGGGTGCAGACAAAACCATTTTCATTTATCTCAAATATTACTGTTACTAATAATCTTCTTCTTATTGTTATCTAATCCATTTGGAATGCAATTTTGCTTTTATTTCATTTTATTTTATTGCCGTTATTGTCTATGTATTCCCTTGAATATAACCCATGATCTTGCTCAGCTGATGAATTACAAGACTGCATGACAGTGGTGATCAATTTGATCCATCATGGCAAACAGAGAATATATTTGTGCTGTTTTGTGCATTTGAGATGTTTTGTTTTCCTCTGCATAACTAACAGGTCACAGGTACTGTGTGTTTTCCATCTGTAAATGTCATGCAAAATATCCATTTATCCATGTGATAGATAAAATTAGATATAGAAATATTTTATAATAATATTTCAGCATAAACATACATTATTTGACAGGTAGAGAACATAATCTAACATTTATTAATTTTACATTTAACAATTTATTAATTCTTTCATTTATGGCTGAAATGTTGCCTGCGAAACAATAATGTCCTTCACTTAGAACAACTCAAAAAAAAAAAAATCAGTTCTGCTGTAAAAATAAATTTCACAAAGAGTTACAAAGGAGCACAAAATAATTCACTGAATTAAATGTGAAATTTGCAAGTAGGAAAACTAAAACAACAAATCAGTTTCTGATTGATCAGGTGTGTGATGTAGTTGACAGTGTCTGTCACCGAATGGCCGTGTGTGCTGAGCGTATCAGACTATGCTGGAGAAATTGTTTCTTTCTTTGTCCTTTCAACCTAAAATTTTCTCAAAAGCCACACAGAGCCTTAAATATGAGTCTCCGCTGTTCTAATTAGAGACTGTCTCTACTCGTTGGGCACGGAGCTCACATCAGGACAGGCTAAATATGAAAACGAACACATGAAATTTGGTGAAAGAAAAAACAAACAATACACAAAGCAAAAACAGAACAATATCCATTGTCTAGGCAAGTTTATGTTCCTCACGTTCACGGTTTTGACTGTCAAAGTGAGTGTAGCCTTTGGGCTTGTAGTAGTTTGGCGTGTTTTTTTATTTGTTCAGTGTGTAAATATGGTTGGAAATTAGACTTTTAAAGAGTTGAAACATACTTGGTTACTAACATAACCTCGGTTCCCTGAGATACGGGAATGAGTACTGCATCTGCTTAAAATGCTCTAGGAAAACTCCTTTTTCTCAGAGACTGAAGCACTGTTCAATAACGCAGTGTAACTGCACGGCTATTGGTTTGTGCAGTGAATTAAAAATAAACCAATGGCTCAGTAGCTTCCACTGAAGAGACGACAGAGTCCTGCAGCTACATAGCACATCTAGAAATGCAGTACTCGTTCCCGTATCTCAGGGAGCCGAGGTTACGTTAGTATGTTCCCTATCGATACTTTACTTGTACTGCGTCTGCTTAAGACACTTTGGGGAACGAGTACAATCCCACCATGCTATGCTAGAGGGACAACTAATACTAATCTGGCCCTAGCACCATGAGGGCTAATAAGGGCTGAAATAGGTCCAACCTAGATGACTGTCCCAAGGAATTTGTACAGCCTCAGAACTCATGCTGAGGGCCAAGAGCATACAGGAAAGGGCAACTGCCAAGTACTGGATTTGTAGGTAAATGTGGACAGCGCAGCCCAGCCAGCCACCGCACAAATTTCTGCCATGGACACACCGCTTGACCAAGCCCAGGATGAGGCAACGCCTCTAGTCGAGTGGGCTCTTACTCCCATGGGGCATTGTAGGCCCAAGGATGAGTATACCAGCATAACAGCCTCAACTATCCATTTGGTTAGCCTCTGCTTCCTGACCGGAAGCCCCTTCGGTACGGCCACCGAAGCATACAAACAGCTGTTCTGGCTGTCTGAACGAGGTGGAACACTCGATATAACTCCTCAGTGTCCTCACAGGGCAGAGAAGGTTAGACTCCTGGTCTTGATCTGAAGGAGGAAGTGCCAAGAGAGTAATGATCTGGGCTCTGAATGGAGTCAAGAGCACTTTAGGCACATAGCCTTGCCTTGAAGACGACCTTGGCCCAAACTCAAGGCAGGCTGGACTCACAGAGAGCGCCTGTAGGTCGCCCCTACCTTTTACCATTCAGCCGGCATGGGCTCACTTGTCGCCAAGCGCCGAGTTCCTCTGCCCCGCTGCTGTTTCCTCACAGGCTCCTGGGAGGAAGAAAGCGGGAGGGTACAAGGGGCGGGGTTGCTTTCTGAAAAGAAAGCTATCCACGAGTGCAGAGAGGCAAGACTCATTATCCTCACAATGAAGAAATTCTGTCTCAGTGAGTGCAGCTTCAGCGTGAATGTCCACCCCATAAATCATATTTTTTTCTGCATATTTACAAAGTTTATATCTGCTTGAGACAGGCAAAAATGTAAATGCAAATAAAAAAAAGAAAGAAAAAAAGAAAGTTGAAAAAATTAGGAGCAGTTAAAATCACAGTTAATAGCTTAACTAGCATATTGCTTGTTTATAAGTACTTATGAAGCATATATTAATGTCATGTTCTGCATGACTATATTTTAGATGCCTTATTCCTTAGCCCTTTGGCCCCTCTTCATTTGGGAGTCACACTTACCTTCTTCGCGGTCAAAGGTGACCGAAGCCTTAAAATTTTACTTTTATTTTATTTTCAGGAAAATCAATGCAATACTTTTTTGCTCAATAATATTTTTTGATTATTATTTAGAATTTTGAGGAAATTTTATGATACTATGATCCTTTGATATTATACATGTGCAAGTGAGAGAGAGAGACTCTTTAAAAATTTGCTCTGTTGCAGTCTTACCAGTTCATTTCTATGGGTCTCTCTCTCTTTCTCTCTCTCTCTGTGTGGGTGCGTGTGTGTGGGTGTCAGTTTTGCACTGTTGATATTTTAGAGTGTCACCCCTTGATTGCTGTGCTTTTTTTTTTTGCAAAGTGGCTTATTTGTAGTTTGTACCACCAAAAGATTCTCTGAGTTTTCGTATTTTTTTGTATTTCCCACTTATTTCCAATGTCAGTCATTTTTGACCGCGAAGAAGGCAAGTGTGACTTTTTTTTGACCCTTTAAAATACCCCAATCATGTCCATCATTTTTTTGTGTGTGTGTGTTCACATTGCTAATGTGACAAAAGTCACCAAGTGTCATCTCATTCCGATGAAGCTACAATTTTTTACATTTTTAAATCTAAAAATTTTTGGTCAGAAGTGACCGAAGAGGGCCAGAGGGTTTTACCCCATACCTACGAGTATACCCATACCCAATACCTTGATATTAATAAGCAGCAAATTAGGAGTTTATCAAGTAGTTTATACATGTATATGTACCTTTGCCTCAATAATATTCAATAATAGCTTGATTTTTAAATCTGCCACACTATGGTTACACTAGGATGCATAGACATGTAAGCTCCAAGTTTCAAATTGTGCTTGGTATGATGAGAAGATGTGCGATAGAAAATCTAAACATCAGAATTACCTCTTGGCTAAATCCAAAGAACACAAATTTCAAAACAAGTGTAAAAGACGGTAGATTTACTCATGTGGAATTTACTCATGGTCTGACTGGTGTGGAATCATATCCTGTTGTTGCGTGTGAAAATAAATTTCACATGCTCAGAGTAGTGTGACTGTGGTGTAGTGTTTTGTAAACCCTTTTGACTAACTAAGGTAGTTTCTTAAAGAGTTAACTATCAATGACTAACTTTAGCTCTTTATTTCTATCCTTTTCCTTATGATTAATCAGACTATAATTTATCAAGTTTGAGCTTGATCAGAACAGTGTTTTACTCTTTGATGGAAAGAACAGCTTAAAGGTAACCCCAGGTATTAATACTTTTATAGCTTAATATAACATAAATTATGCATTTTACTGAAACATGTAGTAAGTAGAAAACCCATAAAAGACATATTCTAAAAAACAAAAAAAATCTGTTTTATACATCTTTTGGACTATGGGGGGTGCCGTTATTTCACTGACATAATGTGGTTGCACTTGGCGAGCTACTGGCACTGAGCTACACTATTTCTACCGCAACATAACTCGAAAAAATAAATACTGATAAGATGCCATATTGTGTTTCAGTCAAAAAGTAGCTGTGGTCACTGTATCAGTATTTTACTTTTTCAGAGTTGTGTTGCGGTAAAAATAGCAACAGGTAGGCCAATATCTCATCAAGTGCAACCGTTCTACATAATTAAAAAAAAAAAAAACATAATTTACATTATTTTAAGACATAAAAGTCGTAATATCCAGGATTACAAGAAGAGTATTCTTTCTCATTTTTTTTTTTTTTTGTAAAGGTTAAAAGTTGCTGAGAAACAGCAAAGACCCATAAAATATTTTACCATAAGTGATTATATTGTTTCATTATAAGGAATTTCCCAATTTTCTGTTAAATGCATAGCTTTTACAATTGCAGTTCTTACTGAAACAGCTCTTAAAATGTCTGAGTGCTTCTATTTTCCATTCTTCATGTTTAGTTCAAAAGCAAAGCTCATCATCATTGATGGAGTCCATTAATACAATGTTTTAAGCCACAAAGACCTCTTCCAACTTGGCAGTACAGCGTCACACTGGATATTGCGAAAAAATTGTTTCCACATGTATCAATACCATTACATTTTACTGACGTGAGATCAGACACTCTCAAAGTCATACATGTTTTAATTCAGTGCACATCAGAACAGGTCTTGATCTGATCGGAGCACGAGAAAGCTCCCGTTTACACTGGCTGTCTGGACTTGTTCTGCTTCCAGCACTGATAGAAGCCACTCTGTGTGAATGTATGTGTGTTTTGATCCAATCCCCAGAGAAAGAAGAATGCTTTCTCTCTTCATATGCTTCCTTGACTGACCTCAAATGACTCATGCACTCTCCAAACTCGAATTCCACTGCTTTGGATCCTTCAGCACCTTCCACTGCCATTGTACTCAAAAAGAAGAGAAGCGACTTTTTCACCGAGAAGGAAACAAGCACAGCGCGCTAAGCGTAAGTGTCTGCGTAATACTTTATTTCATTTAGAGTTGTGTACTTTGCAAGTTGCTGCTAGAACTTTTCTTTTTCGTTTCGTACATTTTAGTAACTATTATCGTGGTGTAATTTGAAATTGTAGTTTTGATAGCACTTATTAAAATTAGACTAGTAAGCCGTCGGCGAAACCAAGCTGTTGTTATTGTTATTGCTGCCTTCCTGCAAGCACTTAAGTGTCTCGGTTTAGTTTCTATTTGAGCCATTTGCCTTGCTTTCGGGTGAATTAAGCAGTAGGCGTAACGGCTTTTCCCCCCTAATTATCGTTCGATTGAGCATTTATTTGACATCTGAAAGCTGACGCGGAAGCGTCAGCGGAAGTGTTCAGCCCTCGCGTTCAGCCTCCTCGCGTGAAGAATAGTGCTTCTGACATGCGCAATCTCTTCAAAACATTTAACTCTCTCCTCTGTCCCCCTCCACCACCACCCACCACTACACTAACAGCTAATGATTTCGCACATTTCTTCACAGACAAAACTCGAACAATCAGCAAACAATTCTTAGCCCCTCATACACATGACTTACAACCCACCACACCCACTTCGAACACTCTCACTTTCTCCTTCTGTCCCCTCACTGAGACAGAAGTATCAAAACTTCTCCTCTCCAGCCACCCTACAACATGCCCACTTGATCCCATCCCCTCACACATTCTTCAAGCAATCTCTCCTACTGTCTTACCAGCACTCACACACATCATAAATACATCACTCCTCACAGGCACTTTTCCAACTTCTTTTAAGCAGGCTCGGGTAACCCCACTGCTTAAGAAACCAACACTGAACACCTCACTTCTTGACAGCTACAGACCGGTCTCTCTGCTTCCATTCATTGCAAAAACCCTCGAACGAGTTGTTTTCAACCAGGTATCATTGTTCTTTTCACAGAACAACTTACTGGATCCTAACCAGTCAGGTTTCAAGAGGGGCCACTCAACTGAGACTGCGCTACTGTCAGTTACTGAAGCCTTGTGGACAGCAAAAGCTGATTCTAAATCATCAGTTCTAATTCTGCTCGATTTATCCGCTGCTTTTGACACCGTCAACCATCAGATCCTCCTGTCCACCCTCTCATCGCTGGGCATCACAGGAACTCCGCTTCGCTGGTTTGAATCCTATCTCACCGGTAGGTCATTCACGGTAACCTGGGGAGGAGAGGTATCCAAAACACATCAACTGATCACTGGGGTTCCTCAAGGATCAGTTCTTGGTCCTCTCCTCTTCTCCATATACACAACATCACTGGGTCCCATCATAGAGTCACATGGCTTCTCCTACCATTGCTATGCTGACGACACACAACTCCATCTTTCATTTCAACCAGATGATCCAACAGTACCTGCACGGATCTCAGGCTGCTTGGCGGACATCTCAACGTGGATGAAAGAACATCACCTCCAGCTTAACTTGGCAAAAACTGAGCTTCTTGTTTTTCCTTGCACTCCAAACTTACAGCATGGGTTCACCATCCAGCTGGGCTCTTCCACAATCACTTCTTCAAACTCAATCAGGAATCTGGGTGTCATCTTTGATGACCAGCTGTCTTTCAAAGATCATATTGCAAAGACTACTCGATCTTGCAGGTTTGCTTTGCACAACATCAGAAAGATCAGGCCCTTTCTAACAGTGCAGGCTACACAACTTCTTGTCCAGGCCCTTGTCATCTCCAGACTGGACTACTGCAATGCTCTTTTGACTGGTCTTCCATCATGCACAATCAAACCTCTACAAATGATTCAGAATGCAGCAGCACGGCTGGTCTTCAACGAGCCCAAAAGAGCCCATGTTACACCTCTCTTTATCTCCTTGCACTGGCTCCCAATTGCAGCTCGTATCAAGTTCAAGACTCTGATGCTTGCATATAGGACAACCACAGCTACTGCACCTGCTTATCTGCACTCGCTATTGCAAATCTACACCCCCTCCAGAACTCTGAGATCTGCTAGTGAGCGACGCCTTGTGGTACCATCACAGAGAGGTGCTAAATCACTATCCAGAACATTCTCTTTTACTGTTCCTGGCTGGTGGAACGATCTTCCTACCCCTATCCGGAATGCTGATTCCCTGACAAGCTTCAAGCGACAGCTTAAAACTCATCTCTTTCAACTCTATTTGCTGTTACCATAAAAAAAATAAAATAAATTAATCTCTTTATTCCTTCCCTTTCTAGCTTGTACTTGTCTGAAGCACCACTTGAAATCTGGTATTATAGCACTGCCTGTGTCTGTTTGTCTCCTTAAGAAGAATCGCTCTATGTTCTCCCAACTGTATGTCGCTTTGGACAAAAGCGTCTGCCAAATGCCTAAATGTAAATGTAAATGTAAATGTAAAAAAAAAATAAAATAAAAAAAAAACACTGAGAAGTGACAAGCAGCTGGGTGATTGTACAAAACAGGTGTCATTTGTGTCTTTCACAAATGTGTGTAAGAATTCTCATGATTTTTTTTCCATAAAACTATATTCAAGCTCTTTCTAAAAAATAAATAAATAAAAAAATCAGAAAAGCACAAAAGAACTCCAAAAACATGCCTATACATACAATTCACTGCAGCTTCCAGCCGAAATGAACACTAGAGGCAGTCAAATGTCAATGTTTGTTCCATTTCATATTAATTATGATTACTGGGCAAATTACTAATGAATAAAGACTTATAGTTCCTTGCACCATACTGTTATTACCTCAAAACAGTTTTCTCATAGCATATAATTAATAAACTAATACGGTTTGACATTTGCATCACATAACATCTTAATATTGTTGACTTTTGAGACAGTAAACTTGCTTGGTAGCACACCCGGTACAGCACTGTACTTGTGATGTGGAGCACTCAAGTACAAGTCCTTTGAAACACGGGCCACGAAAGAGAGCTCAAGGTAAAGCAAGGTAAAATGTTATGGGTGCTTCAGTAGATGTGTTTTTAATGTCATGTTTGCTTTTGTTTACACTATCAGTTATGTGTAGTATGAGTGCTACCTTATTTCAAACATAACAGAGCATTAACCTCACTGGACATTTCATTTCCAAACTACCCTGATAAATACAACAGCCAAGATCATAAAACCAGATTTATGTTCTGTTTTCGATAAAACTGGACACTTTTAGCATCACTTACTAATTCACTTGTGTCATACAACATGCATATAATTTTGTAGCAATGTCACCACAATCTGGGTTGTTTAAAACATGTTTTCACACAAAGCTATTGCATGAAGTCTTGAAATATATAGTACACTATATAGTCAAAAGAGTTATACTTTAGAATTGTTTTATGGCCTTTTTATGAGCTGTTATGAAAATGAGCAATGTAGACTTTCCTCAGTAGTTCCTTTGGGTTTCGTGGAAAAAAAACAACAGCATAAATGTCTGGAATGACATGAAGGGTGATCAAATGATGACAGAAGTATACTATAAATATTAACAATTCATCATATTGACATCAACCCTCGTGCAATTCCTGCACATTTATTTTTTTAAACTCCTCAGACTGGAAAAGTGACTGTTTCATGGCAAATGAAAAAGTACTACAGCAAGCCTGAACACATGCTGGTTAAATCATCCTATCTTATGAGAGATGTCAACAGTTAGGAACAGATTCAACAAAGGGACTGGCAAAGCTAACACCAAAAGAATGTGTCATGCACATAAACTTGGTCATTTCTGAGTTTTATGTATATTACAATGACACGAGTGAGTTTTACAGAGCTACTCTTTTGGCCATAAAGGTACTGATTCTCTCTTTGTCTTCGCTGTTAAAGCACAATAACTTGTGTTTCATTAGCTATGTTTTCTTATTTTAATGTTGCGAATTTAGCTTTGTAAGACCTTTCATCTTCAGAACACAATTTAAGATATTTTTGATGAAATCCGGAAGCTCTTCACGCAGTAGAGATGAAAATGTTGAATAAAGTCATTATTTTTGTTTTCTTTGCACAAAAGATATTGTCATGGCTTCATAAAATTACAGTTGAACCACTGATGTCACATAGACTACTTTGTCAATTATCTTGGTACTTTTCTGGGCCTTGAACGTGGTAGTACCCTTGCTGTCTATGGGAGGGTCAGAGACCTTTCAGATTTAATTTTCGAAGTTGAACGAAGGTTTAACGGGTTTGGAACAAAAGGAAGGTGAGTAATTAATGAGAGAATTTTCATTTTTGGGTGAACTGGAAAAACTCTGACTCTTGTTTCCTACATTATGAATGAATTACTCTTCAGAAATTGCAGATGAAACACAATAAAAAAAACTTGTGTGAGACAGTTCTGGGAGGTATTTATACCAAATCATTTTGATGACAGACTTGGCTCAGGCATTTCAGAATGACAGAAAGAATATTTTAGATGGAGTACAATGAGATCAGTCTGCAGGTTAGTGTAGTTAACATAATAACATGACCTGTAGAGGCAAACTCACATTTTTTTAGTGCATTTTTGTTGTGCTTGGATCAATTTATTCTATACATTCCATTGTAGTTTATATGCATGTTTTCTCATAGAATAAAAAAATTATAATTTGTAATCAAATTCCTCATATGGTTATGCACATTTTAGGATTTTATGCACGTCTTGGCCTTTCCATCTGGTATTTTTTAATGCTATATACGCATAAAAAATATTTATATAAACTATATATTTTCTATATATGTTTATATAACTATATATTTTCATGCACGCAACTACATGACAAACAATGACAAAATAACCAAAAATAATTCATACACTACATGGTTGAGTACATAGTGCATAGTGTATACTGTCACTTGAGACTTAGCTTCAGTGTGTTTCTGTATGTCTGTTCTTTTAGAGCTTTACCTAGAAATTAATTTCTCCAAATGTAACTGAAGCCTTTTACACAACATTCCAAGCAACTGTATGTTTTTCTTTATTTTAACTGCACTAGCCATTGTAAATTTAACATTAACGAACATTTCTCACAAGAGAAGAGCTGAAATTCCCCAGCACATTATTATTGTGCAGTATCAATCTGTCTGGTCAATGGAAGTCACACATGCGACTCACAAGCCTGACGTAGCCTGTTTGCTATTAGGCTTAAGTGCAGAGTGTTATATGAAAGGATCCTTAAATTAGAGGTGGAAATGATTTTGTTGCCACACGCAATTAGAAGCGCTTACGTCACATGAGACAGAGCTGTCCTCTGTCTCCAACAGCGTGGTATTCGTGTGTAAACAAACGCTCTGTCCAGCTGTCAGCCAAATGACCTGCACTGCCCAGTGTTTCAGCCTCTCCCTAGCAACCGTTAGTTAGCATTAGCGGCTGTCCTCGAGTCCACAGGAGGAGAGAAGGGTCAGTCCGGGTGCGTCAGGTGCAATTAAACCACTCTTCCTGTTTTCAAGAATACGAATGATCCTTTTTTTCTGCCTAATGTAAGAATTCACAGGTGTGAGCCAAAGTGTGGCTAGGTTCCTCAACAGAGGCAGTTCTAGGGTAAATGGATATCTGGGGATTAGCCAGAGACATCCGTGTATTTGTCAGAATACATGGAATTTACTTTAAATAAAATTTGTGTAAGTTACATTGGCCTAGTGGCTTTATTTTTTATGGGAGAAAGTGCAAATTCCAATATGATGGAATAATCCTGCCCCTGAATAAAAGCCATTTGCTAATTATAGCTCTTGTATAGCTATGACATTAAAAATAGAATGATACTTTTAAAGAGGTCCTATTACGCTCTTGTACAAAGTCTTGATTTTGTTTTGCGGGTGTACTAGAACATGTTCTCATGCTTGGTGGTTCAAAAAACGCATTATTTTTTCACATAATTTACATTATTACAACAGCTTTCTCCCCAGACTGGCACAAATGGCTCGATTACTTCCGGGTTTGAGGAAGGCCCGCCTTTGGAAAAACTAAGTGCGTTGTGATTGGTTAGCTTTCCCACTGCATTGTGATTGGCGAACACTTAAGATGGTGTTTCAGTACTGTCACGGCCCTTGCCTCGGCATGTGTTTTGCCCCCCATACTGCACATCTGCAACGCGCGGCTCTGACGCGGCCCCCGGAGGAGATCGCAATCACTGTCATTAATGCCTGAAGCGCTGAGGCTCGTTGAAACATCCCAAAAGCTGTTTTCCGTGCTGCATTGTAACCATTCGAATTTCAAAAAGTGAAAAAGCATAATAGGACCCCTTTAAATATAAAAGAAAAATTGCTAATATATGGCGGCAAACTTAATGAGTGAGTGCTTGATTCATTTATTCAGTTGATCATTCAAAATGGCTGATTCGTTTAGGTGTAAGGAAAACAGGTAAATTTACAAACCACAATTTCAGAAAAGTTGGGATGTTTTGTGAAATGCCATAAAATCAAGAATATGTTATCTGTTCATTCTATTTAAACTTTATTTAATTGACTAAAATACAGAGGAAAAATGTCAATGTTTTTAGTGGCCAGCTTTGTATTTTATTTTATAAATATAACCAAATTTAGATTTTTATGGCTGCAACACACTCCAAAAAAGTGTTGAAACAGTTCACAGTGGGCAGGGTGAAATGGAAACAGGTGAGGATATCATATTTAGACATAAAAGGATCATTTCAGTCTTTGCAAGTGAAGTTGAATCATGTCTCATCACTTATGCCAAATTTCATGACAAAAGTGTCAAACTAATCACAAAGAATGTACGTCTTTCACCAACTACCACAAATAATATTGAGAAAAGATTCAGGGAATCTAGAGAAATGTCAGTCTGCGTAGGGCAAGGCAAGACACTTCAGGTAAATGTGCATGACCTTTGAGTCCTCAGATGGCATTGCATAAGAAACCGGTAAATATAGCCACATGGGCTCAGGAATACTTCGGAAAACTGCTGTCACTTAACACATTCTGCAGCTGTATCAATAAATGCAACTTGATTTTCTATTACTCAAGCAGAAAGTTATACATCAATTCTATGCAGTGATGCCATGGGCTTCTCTGGGCCAGAGCTCATCTCAGATAGTCAAAAAGACTATATAAATGCATGCTGTGGTCAGACGAGTCCAGCTTGTTTTTGAGAAAAATGGACTTTGAGTTCTCAGTACCAAAGACGAAAGGTCCATCTAGACTTTTATCAAACGCAAACGAGTGTCATGGCATGGGGGTGCAGCAGAGCAAACAGCATTGGTGACTATCAAGATGATGTCTTTCAAGGTTATTGGATCAAGACAATTCTGCACGGGTTACAACGGTGTAGTTTTGCAGACAGACTGAATGTGCCTGCAGTCCAAATCTGTCTTCTATTGAAAATGTATGACCAGTCTTGAAAGGGAGAATCAGACAATGACGATCACAGACTGCGAAGCATCTGAAGTTTTTTTTTTTTTTTTTTAATCAAGCCAGACTGGATTTTTGCTTGCAAAACTTGAAATATTAGTATCCTCAATTCCCAAAAAAATTAAACGCTGTAATTAAAAGGAAAGTTGATATGGCACAGTGTTAAATATGCCTCTGTCCCAACTTTTTTGTAGTGTGTTGTAACCAGTGGCGTGCATAGGGGGCGGGGGCCGGGGGGGCTCGAGCCCCTGCCCCTTTGAGGTCCGAAAGCGAAAGTGCCCTTTCGGTCTGGTATATGTGCCCTCCCGCGATTTCTACCGAGGGGGTATCCCATAAAGGTGTTTTGACCAATTAGACATTGTTTTAGCTTGGGGTGAAGCTATATTTCTCCTCCCAATACATAAATCAAAATATCTTGTTAGTCATATGGTCCGAATTTTACTGCTCCTGCAGAGTGTAATTTAAACATGATTTCTATAAAAAGAGTATAATCATTTTTTTTTAACAAAAATTAATTGATAGAAACATTTGAGTCACAAACACAAATATAAACCTATGAGCTATTTAATAGTTTTTAAACATGTTTAAAGCATAGTGATTAAAACATGATTTTCAAATGTGTGGGTTACATACATGATACAGTTACTCAATGGACTGATATTTGTTTATAAGCCCATCATATTTAGCATCATTTTGATGCATTTACAGTGTGTGCAAAATTATTAGGCAAGTTGATATTCTGGTCATATTTTTTCCAAGCACATTTTACCAATTCCAAACCACATCGATCTTAATAACTACTACTGATTTTGTATTTAATCATTTATATGTGATATATAATTGTCAATGAACGCTGGAGTGGAAAAACTTCTAATATTCAGGTGTGCATATTTATTAGGCATGTTTTCTTTTACAAATAAAATGAGCCAAGAAAACTACCTGGAGTCTCCAAAAGTGCAATGTGTTCAGAGTTTGCTTGGGTAAGAAATCCTAAAATTACCCTCACTTAATAAGAATAACATGTTGAAGTGTTCTGAAATACATAAAGACTGTTTTCTATAGGCTTTAGACATAAGTTGAGAGTGACTTTTGAAGGACCAGCATCACATCTTCTTGTAGCACTGTTTGAAGAATTTATCTTCCAGGATCTGACAGTAAGTTTTGGGAGTTCATTTTTAGTCTCCTATCCTGAAAAGTCTGTCTGGCCTGATATCCTACACAGGGACAAAGTAAGAGACTGTTCCCATTTAGTCTATTCACTTAGTACAACACATGACTAGGAGATATCGTGCTCATGTGCTCTTCTTGGAAGACACCTTTATTCACGCCTGAAAGGCCAATCCCTTTGTTCTTCAGCTCTTCACTGCGCTGCTTGAACACCATCATGTCACATTTTCACACCCAATTCAGAAAAGAAGATTCAGTGGGTTCTGTTTGTCTCTGGTGCAGGGAGTAGGAAGAACATGCCTGCTGCTTTATCCGGATTTCTATGGCGCTTCTCACATCTTCGTTGCTGAAGCCCCCCTCTCCAATGCTAGGGGCAAATAAGTTTACAAAGTTCAAAAGAGCAGGGGAAGCATGGCTAGTGTCGCCCCCCCACTACTGTACTGTAGTACACATACTGATGTCACCCTGGTGACATTGGGTCATGCATTGGCCAGTACTGTGGTGGTGGCACAACACCACCTTTGGTTGACTCTGGCAAACCTGCCTGAACAAGACCGGGATGCTTTCCACAGCGTACCCATCTCTTCGGAGAGGGCCTGAATACATTTCAAGCACAGTTTGCGGGGCGCTAGTGTGCATGTGTGAGGTATAGACATGTTTGGCCTGAGCTCCTCTCTGTGGTCTAGACAAGAAGTTATTATCTTACCGTCTTACATGTCTTGTTTTTCCCTTTTAAAGTGTGTCTATTCATTTCATTTAGCATGAACTCTTTTTGAGACCCGACAATGCTGAAGCCGAGTGCCTCTAATAAAGTTAAGTGTGCCACTGATCAAGTCACCGGAGCTAATGCTAAAGCTAATAGCTCACCTGACAAGGTAAAGAGACGGCCGAGTCAATATTACAAGGAGTGAATGCCCGCTTGAACTCAACTTTCAGAATCTCGTGACTTCTCAGGCTGAGCTACAAGCCTGGGTGGCCAATCAAGAGTTAGCGACCAGTGACTTAAGGAGGTTGGAAACCAAGTATTCAGAGCTCTCTCAACAAAACAGTCAGCTCCGTGCTAAAGTTTTGGATCTAGAAGCTCAGTCTAGAAGGCAAGGCAAGTTTATTTATATAGCACATTTCATACACAATGGTAATTCAAAGTGCTTTACATAAAAGGAAATAATAAAATCATAAGAATATGAATTAAAATAATCATAAAAAGTAATAATCACAACAATAAAACAATTAAAATGATTTTAAAAAAATGATTTAAAATGAATTTAAAACAGGAATAAAAATGATTATACATAAAATATAATGCAATAAGTTTGGACGTAGCACAGTGCTCATTCATTAAATGCACAACTGAACAAATGAGTTTTTAGTCTGGATTTAAATGTGGCTAGTGTTTTAGCACATCTGATCTCTTCTGGAAGCCGATTCCAACCGTGGGTAGCATAAAAGCTACAGGCGGATTCCCCTTGTTTTGTGTGAACCCTTGGTAATTCTAACTGACTCAATCCTAGTGATCTGAGTGGCCTGTTAGGTTTGTATTCAGTGAGCATATCTGCAATGTATTTAGGTCCTAGGCCATTGAGTGATTTATAAACGAGTAAAAGTACTTTAAAATCAATCCTAAATGTAACCGGAAGCCAGTGTAAGGACCTGAGGACTGGTGTGATATGCTCTGATTTTCTGGTTCTAGTCAGAATCCTGGCAGCAGCGTTCTGGATGAGCTGCAGCTGTCTAATGGTCTTCTTAGGAAGGCCAGTGAGGAGACCATTACAATAGTCCACCCTGCTGGTGATAAAGGCATGAACAAGTTTCTCTAAGTCTTGACTGGAAACAAAACATCTAATTCTTGCAATGTTTTTGAGATGATAGTATGCTGATTTAGTTACTGCTTTGACATGACTACTGAAACTAAGATCTGACTCCAGAATCACCCCAAGATTTTTCACTTGATTTTTAGTTATTTGACCCCTAGCGTCAAGGTATGCATTCACCTTAAGAACTTCATCTTTGTTTCCAAATGCAATGACTTCAGTTTTCTCCTTGTTTAACTGAAGAAAGTTCTGGCACATCCAACTGTTAATTTCATCAATGCATTGGCAGAGGGAGTCAATGGGGCTGTAGTCATTTGGCAATAAGGCTAGGTAAATCTGGGTATCATCTGCATAGCTGTGATATGCAATTTGGTTCTTTCTCATTATTAGACACAATATTAAGATTGTGGAGATACAAGAAGAAGAAGAGGAGGGTAAACCTACTGAATTTGTTTCAAGGCTGATTCCCCAATTGCTGTGGGAAGAGCATTTCCCTCATTTGGTTAAGTGGATTGAGCACACCATTCTCCTCAGCCGAAACTGGCAGCGGCCGAAAGCCACACACAATCCTGGCGCGTATCCATCATTTTGAAGAGAAGGAAATGATTTTGCGCCGAGGGAGATTGCAACCGTTGGATTGCAAGGGGAAAAGGGTACTGATATTTCCCGACTATACTAGCGAGGTGATGTCTCAGCAGAATGCCTTTTGAGATGTAATGCAAAACCTGCGCAAAAAAAGGAATTAAGTTAACGCTGCGATACCCGGCTAAGCTGCACTTAGTAGTAGGTCCTTGCCCTTGAGTAGTAGGTTTTTGTGAACTGCCTGGCAGCTCCCTTTTGGATGGAACTGGGAATTCTGTGTCTGGTTCAGGAAGACACGATGGAGGGTGGGTGTTGTTTGTTCTGTCTTGTAATCTGAAAAAATCTTTAAAATAAGTTTTATTTGAGGACTTCAAGAAACAGGTGGAGTCTCTGAGGGGTTCAATGGCAAGGAAGTTAAGCAGGTCATATCCCTGACCACCACAAGCCAAGAGGCCAGCTGCAGCAACAGCGCTGAGGCCCAGTGCTTCGGAGGCAGGGTGAACGTGCGTGCTCACAGCCTAAGCATCAGGCGTGGTCAGGAAAGAAGGGTCTGCCCCTGACGGAAGGTGGATATTTCTCTGAAGGAAAGAAGGGGCAGTCTCAAATTCATTATTTCTCTCCAGTTTCTACAAACATTAACCCATAATGACAACGTGAAAGAAGTGTGTTTGAAATCTTTGCAAATTTATACATAAGTATTTACAGCCTTTGTCATGACACTCAAAACTGAGTTCAGGTGCATCCTGTTTCCATTAACCATCCTTGAGATGTTTCTACAACTTGATTAGAGTCCACCTGTAGTAAATTCAGTTGATTGGACATGATTTAGAAAGACACACACCTGTCTATATAAGGTCCCACAGTTAACAGTGCATGTCAAAAGACAAACCAAGCCATGAAGCCAAAGGAATTGTCTGTAGACCTCAGAGAAGGGATTGTATCAAGGCACAGACCTGGGGAAGGGTACCGAAACATTTCTGCAGCATTGAAGGTCCCAAAGAGCACAGTGGCCTCCATCATCCGTAAATGGAAATAGTTTGGAACCACCAGGACTCTTCCTAGAGCGGGCCGTCCCGCCAAACTGAGCAACTGGGAGAGAAGGCCCTTGGTCAGGGAAGGGACCAAGAACCCAATGGTGAAACAAAGATTGAACTCTTTGGCCCAGACTTAAATCCGACTGAACATCTCTAGAGAGATCTGAAAATGGCTGTGCACAGATGCTCCTCATCCAACCTGATGGAACTTAAAAGGTACTGCAAAGATGAATGGGAGGAACTGCCCAAAAATAGGTATGCTAAGCTTGTAGCATTATACTAAAATTTTTCAAACAAACTTCTTTAAACACTGTTATTATTGGGTATTGTTTGTAGAATTTGGGGGAAAGTAATGAATTTAATCCATTTTAGAATAAGGCTGTAACATAAAATGTGAATACCTTCCGGATACACAGTAGATTCTAAACAGAACATAGCTTTAGTGTCAGTACTAAAAGTCAAGGAATTTTCACGGCTGTCTGGCTCAGTTTCAGCTGGGCAAGGCAGGTTAGTTTTTGTTTAGCCTTGAGACACACTCATCCCATTGTTTTTCTCAATCACAGACCGGAGCGTCCCGCTAGGGGTGGATGCCCTGTCACATGTATGGCCCAGGACCCTGCTGTATGAGTTTTCGGCGGTGGAACTGATACAGCCGACTCTAGGCACCCTATAACACTGAGTTATGCATATAATTACTGTTCCCAGAAGGAGGGAAACCAGGCAAGTGAATCATTGACCCAATTTGTTATAAAATTCAAATTCAGCAAGAAAACACCAGTGTGTGTTGCTGCAGAGATGCACAGAATGGTTTTGTTTGGAACCATTTTTGTTAGGGAAATAGAGCAGGAACGATAAAATTTAAGTCACTTGATATTATCTTCTTTCTTTATTGAATTGTTGCCCTGACACGTAGGAAAGTCTACCACAAATCATCCTAACCAAACCGTTCATATAATTGCTTTAAATGCGTGTGTGCTAGATTAAATATCTATAGCTTAGTTGTTGCTTCACAGTGACAAATAACCTAATTTGACAGATGGCAAGGTCAGTATTATAGTGACAAGTTATACAGTAGGTTACAGATAAAAATAAGATTTTTAAAATTAATTGATCTAGTAAAGTACACACCAACAAACCACCTGGCTCCAAAAGATCTAAGATCACTGGTTGGATCGTATAGACCATTTAATTTCTTATTGATGGTTGGTCAGAAGAACTGGCCTCAGTGGCCACCTTAGCCCAATCCTTCTGCCACCCCCATTCCTCAATGAGATTGAGATGGAGGGGGATGAGAAAACATAAATATATAAATAGAAAACTGATAAATGTTTAAACAAACATATCACATAGTAAATTAATCTCAAATTTCTGGCTACTTCCCATTTTTCCCCTCGTTTTTATCTACATCCATTTACCTTCTAGTAGTAATTTATTTGAGGAATTGACTCACTTTCATTTCATGAGTCTCAATCTAAATTGAACTATAGCCATAAATGATTGAACGACAGAATCTGAACTGATATTCAAAGAAATTCAGCACAAGTGTTCTGAGAAATCACTTACTCTTCCACCCTGGTAATTTATCTATATTTTTTTGTTCTAAAACCTTTTATCAAAAGGATTTAAAGGTAAGATTTACTTTAACACATGCTGTTGGTACTTTTTATGCTATTGCATAAAATATGTTTGCCTTTGACATCAAAATCCAATTCTGAAACCGATTTCCTTTCTGGCTGATGCCATTAATTCTTCTTACGTTTCCAATCCCTTTGCCCCCAACCACCTGTTAGAGACACTTAACTATCTAATCAATTACTGATGGATATAAATGTCATTTTTCTCATTGAATATCCTGTTTCTCTCCAAAATACATCAGATTTACATCACACGTCATGTCTGGTTTAGTTCTTGACAATCAGCAGAAGAGTGAATTCCAGTCATTACAAACCACACTTCATTTATAATTCAGATTCATCACATGCACAAACTATTTGTCAGAAGCACATCTAATCCAGGCTGTTTCTCAAAATAGTAGCCAAATGGAATGCAAGAACTGTGTGCTTTATTTTTACGGCCTTTCCCATTATCTCTGCAAAAATGTTAAAACCGCTATAAATGAATCACAAATTTAACAGACTGTAATAGCCAACGCTTCTCTTTCCACTGTAATATTGTCTGCATGGATGCCAAATATTTCAGCATTTAATCAAAAAAAGACAACTTTTCATACTTCAGATCTCCAGCAAAACAAGATGATGTGTCTTTAGTAGCCAATTACAACAAATCAATGACTTTAAATTTATATTAATCCATAATTGTGGTCTTATGTTAAAACCATTGTGTTCATTACAGCATAGTCCCTAGTAAATCCTTTATAATGAACTCATTGCAATGCATCATGTATTTTACAGTGTTGGTTTTGGCCAGATACTAATGCAGTTTCTCATATGGGAACAATAAAATAATTACCTGTCTGTATGGCTGTAATATCAATCTCAAAAATCCTGTAAAAGTTGGTAGCAGAACAACTCATCAACTAGAAAAATGATCTACTTCACTCTAATCAGTTTGGTTTTAGACCCAAGTACTCAACAGAAATGGCAAACTTATTTCCCAGAATTTATTAAGGGAGTTTTAGGTGGTAATGTGGTAGGCGCAGTATTTTTGGACCTCAAAAAGGCATCTGAAACTGTAAATCATAAAATACTTATGTTCAGTTTCTCCCACCAGGCAATTAAATGGTTTAGATCATATTTGGAAGCTCGAGATCAGTGTGTTAACATAAATAACTCAAGGTCATCTTTACAAAATAATGAGATGGGTCTTCCTCCTTACACATTAATGATCTACCAAGCTGCTGTAAGGAAAATAAATGACAGTTATATGCAGATGACACAGTTAATTAGGTATCAGCACAGATTCCACACTTGGCAGCAAATATACTAACAAATGAAATGACTGGTGTTTCACAGTGGTTGCAAAAGAACTTTCAATGTGAGTTTTTCAATCAGAAAGAAAGAAATTAGTGGTTTCACAATTAAGATTGACCGAAAGGCAATAGAAACAGATTTATTTTTTTAGGTGTTATTCTCAATTAAAATTTGATGTGCATGTATAAAGGCTTTGTAAAACCATCAGAACAAACCTGAATTGCTTTTATATGATCACTTAAAGCAGCTAAGTCATATGTGACCCTGGACCACAAAACCAGTCTTAAGTCGCTGGGGTATATTTGTGGCAATAACCAAAAATACATTGTATGGGTCAAAATTATTGATTTTTCTTTTATGATTGAAAGTACTTCAAAATTGAATTGAATTAAATGGAGAGAAAATGCAGTTCACATGACAAGGCTGAATATGGTAGAATAAGGCTGTCCTTGCCTCATCTACAGTTTAAAAGTTTACATATACCTTGCAGAATCTGCAAAATATTGTTTATATTACCAAAATAAGAGGGATGATACAAAATGCATGTGTTTTTTTTTTTTTTACTTCGCACTGACCTGAATAAGATATTTCACATAAAAGATGTTTACATATAGTCCACAAGAGAAAATAATAGTTGAATTTATAAAAATGACCCTGTTCAAAAGTTTACATACACTTGATTCTTAATACTGTGTTGTTACCTGAATGATCCACAGCTGTGTTTTTTGTTTAGTGATAGTTGTTCATGAGTCCCTTGTTTGTCCTGAGCAGTTAAACTGCCTGCTGTTCTTCAGAAAAATCCTTCAGGTTCCACAAATTCTTAGGTTTTCCAGCATTTTTGTGTATTTAAACCCTTTCCAACAATGATTGTATGATTTTGAGAGCCATCTTTTCACACTTTGAATTTGAAGATCAGGGTAAATGTAACCTATTTTGTCTTCTAGGGAGCATGTAAGTATCTTCTGTAGCTTCCGAAGGGCAGAACTAAATGGAAAATATATATATATATAAAATCAAAATAAAAAAATATTTACACAACCTCATTCTGTTCAAAAGTTTACACCCCTGGTTCATAATGCATCGTTTTTCCCTTCGGAAGCATCAGTGAGCATTGAACCTTCTGTAATAGTTGCATATGAGTAATAGGGTTATTTTTATAAATTCAACTATTATTTTCTCTTGTGGACTATAAGTAAACATCTTTTATGTGAAATATCTTACTTAGGTCAGTACTAAATAAAAAAATTACATGCATTTCGTATAATCCCTCTTATTTTGGTTAAATAATTAACATTTTGCAGATTCTGCAAGGTGTATGTAAACTTTTGACCTCAACTGTAACTACATAACCTGTTTAGAGACTTTTACTCACGTCTTGCAAACATCTTTTTCTCTGAACAGAGATTTATTCAGTATTTATTAGTGTCAAAATTAGCGTTAACACAAGCGATTAATTTTTTCATTTTAACACGTTAAAAATATTTAATGCAATTAACGCCTGGGTGGGGCTAGGTTTGGCCACCCCACTCACAACTGCTGAAGAAATATGTTTATATAGATTCGCAGAGCGTCTTTATGAGCACATCAAACGGGAGACTTTTCAGACACGCGCTCCAACTTTACTTCAGCACCAGACGCGAGTCAAACGAGCACGAAAACAGTACCGGTGACAAGGAGCTTCAGTAGAACATCGGAGAACTGCGGTCAGATGAGATGTTGTCAGGCCATATGTTAGTAAAAACAAGTTTACCTGTCCTGTCAGACTTTATACTGTGCTCATATGGCGTGCTCTTCATTGTTTTTTTGCTAACATTGTGTCCGTCAATGTCTTGACTGTGATTTTGTATTGCATATGGATCTTAATTACATCTGTCAATCTGGGAAAGCCATCGCTGACAGTTTCATTCAAGCATGTCATCTATGTATTTGACGTATTCCACGATCCTCTGTGAAGGAAGAATGCCTCACACGAAGCTCAGAGAGGAGTTCAGATCCGACCGAACTGGCTGATCTCAGCAGAGCGTCCATGTGAAGATCACTGGGGCCGGATTTAATATGCTTAAGTGAGTAATGACAGTGTGTGAGTGCAACGGACGCTAGAATACACTCAACCTGAGGTCATCTGAGCGCCGCGCCCAGCGCTGAGCCGCTGCGGTCACACACCACCAAAATGAAAGACACCGATTTATCGCTATATTCTGTGTCCACGGCTTGTGGTTCAAGTCTTGCTTGGCATCTGTGTTGACAAAAGACAGCAAAGCAGCTCACTAGGTTTTGGAACAGAGATGATTTATTTAAGTAAATCAAAGATTTTACAAACAGGATGGTACATTCAGCAACTCACCAATAATACACACAAGAGCCAGCCTCAATTAAGTTTAATAACAAAAATCTAAACGGAAGTTGGTGACATCAAGGTAACAGTGAGAGTACAGATGGAAGATCACAGCAAACATGTGATGTCCACATTAGTGTTCAGAAACTTAGACACGATCAAAGACGTTTCCCAAAAAAATGACGGTCTGTCCAGTAACATGGTCCCATCTACAGGTAGAAAACTAGTTAGCTGTGATGGTGGTGTTATTGACTGGTTTGTTTAATGATGGAGAGGAGGACAAGTTCTCGATCGGTGTCACCTGTGAATGAAAAAAAGCAGCAAATGCTGGATCAAATGTTTATAGTAGTGGTTGAGGGCTGGTTCTGTGTGAAGTAGCTGTGGATCTTCAGTTTTTCTTGTTCTTTATGGCAACAGGATTTACTGTACAAACTGTGTCCCAACTGTGTAATGACCTGTAACTGCCAAATATATTTAGAATTACACTAAAGTGAAAATAAACTAAACCTGGAACATGAATGCAAGCAGCATGAACCGGCTGGCCTTAAAGAGTCCGTTCTGAACACATCTGAATTATAAGTGTGTGAATCTGTACTTAGTTTAACACTATAAAGTCTACTGTATAATATTTAATATGCACATTTTCTAAGGTCTCTAAAATTATCAAAACAATCACAACCTGTTGTACACAATCTTCTCCATGCCTTCTGGCATCTGATTTATTGTTTTGACTTTTTTTTTTTTTTTAAAGTAAAAGGTCCTTTAGTATAACTGTAAAAGTGTCCACCTTCAGCTTGTGCTTCACATCTTTGTGTCACAAAAAAAAAAAAAAAAAAAAATCTCAAACATGCCTTAAATATTCTCATCAGGCTTTAGAGGAACGTTTATTTTTGTTCATCTCTCAATCATCATTGGATTGCACTGCAGTATATGTTTGGATCTTCTTACGTAAAGGACAAAACTTACGTAAAAGTTCACTTTCAGAACAAAAATTTACAGATAATGTACTCCCCCCCCCCCCCTTGTCATCTAAGATGTTCACGTCTTTCTTTCTTCAGTCGTAAAGAAATTGAGTTTTCTGAGGAAAACATTTTAGGATTTCTCTATATGTAATGGACTTCTATGGTGCTCCCTAGTTTGAACTTCCAAAATGCTGTTTAAATCCAGCTTCAAAGGGCTCTAAATGATCCCAGCCAATGAAGAAGGTTCAGAGCACATTATCTGTAATTTTTTTGTTCTAAAAGTGAACTAATCCTTTAAGACATTACTGGAGATATAGAGTAAAGACTGATATTTATATCATTTTATGTAAGTATCTGCTATACTGTTATAAAGATCTCATTGATTTACATTACAAGCATCAGAATTGCATCACTTTTTGTCCATATAAATATCAGCATCTGCACCAAATTACATATTTTGGTCCCACTTTATATTAAGTGGCCTTAACTACTATGTACTTGTACTATGTACAATGTACTTATTGTGTTCATGTTGTATTGCAAAACACTTTTGCTGCTATTGAGGTGGGATACAGGTAAGTTTAGGGACAGGTTTGATAGCATAGGTAGGTTCAGGGGTGAGTTAAGGTGTAAAGGATGGGCCAACAGTGTAATTACAAACGTAAATACAGAAATTAATTACAGATGTAATTACATGCTACATGCAAGTACAATGTAAAAACATGTATGTACACAATAAGTACACTGTAACAAATTATTAATTTAAATGTAAGTACATAGTAGTTAAGGCCACTTAATATAAAGTGGGACCCATATTTTTGCTCAAGTTGAGTCTTTGAATAAAATGAAGCTGTTTGTCCTGATTGAGTTTAAGCCAGAGATGTTCACAAGTCTTTAACTTGGAGTCCGAGTCAAGTCTGAAGTCTTTAAACTGGAGTCCGAGTCAAGTCGAGTCTCAAGTTATTGAATAGCTGGCTAAAAAAAAATCCCATTCAGAATTCTTATGTATTGAAATCTTACTATTTACGAAGCTGTTTATAGGCTATAGACAAAATATATGATCTGCTTTTTTTTTTTTAAAAAGTGGTTAAGATGAAAGATTAATGTACATCCAGCCTGTTGCTTATATGTATGTTTTAATGCATTACCATGTTCTAAACTGTTTTTCTGTAATCAAATTCTATAATAAGAGTCCTATCTACCATGACACATAAGGAACTATGTGAGACAGATATTACAAAACCATACAAATAAAGTATTTCTTTTTGATATAAGTCCAGGGTATTCAATTAAAGTTCCAAGAGGCACAGCCTCTGTATTTTCTTTCAAACATTTATGTATTGTATTGTATGTCAATATTTTACTTAAAAGCATTACTAAAAATGTTTACAATAATCAAAACGTTCTCTTCTTGAGCAGAACAGAAAGATAACCAGCGGTTTCAAAGTTTAAATTCTATCCTAGCCACCTAACAACAGTTTTATAATTGTTATTTGCAAATTATAATGATTCTTTTTAAATGTTCTTAGCCTACAGATTAATAATGCTAAATGTAGATCAGAAACTTCTTGTCACATAGGTTATTGATAGATAAACAGATAGTAAGAAAAATAACCAGATTTGCTGCATTTTTTTTTTCTTGTGCTGTGTTTTACTGAAAGTAATTATAATTTTGCTGCTCAGGTGAAAAAAAAAAAGTATGACATTATGCTTTGGAATGGAGTAAAACTCTGATAAACTACAGATACTTTTTAAATTTAAAAGTAAAGGAAAAATACTTCACTACTGTCCACCATCATTTGTAAATGAAAGTTATTAAAATCTGAATTTTTGATTGATGAATGATGCACTCACCTGTCAATCTCTAAATTCGTGGAAAAGATCACAAAGAGCAAGTGACAAATGCTTGGTGATTTTTAGCAACGCTTCTATACAGGTGCAGTAAGGTCAGTTCTTTCACCTTTATCATTTGTTTTGTATGCAAAATAATGCCATATTTCACTTCTACTGTTGTCTTCATTTACTAGTTTTGAGAGTGTTAATGGAGTTTCATCTGTTTCATGATCCATCTCGTTTTTCTGTTGTCATGTTTACCGGTTTTATAGCAATCTGGGAAGATTGGAACAACAGCGTATGAAATACCAAAATGGGAAAATGATGATATCAAACCATTTTAAATATAATATATACCGGTATTTTTCCATTACCGGTATACCGCGCATCCCTAGCCCGGACAGAGAGAGAAAGCACACAAAGATGAAAGGGCTCAATTAAAGCGCATTTGGCTTTAGATAAAAAAAAATAAATACTAGAGTATATAGCGCTGAAAGATCTTTACCATAAACAACACTGAGCGCTTGTTATGTGATCTGCTCCGCAGTTTTGACGCGCTGCCCTCTTAAAATGGTGTTGCCATCCGCCTTTGGAATATCAGTTAACGATATACAAGTATTTTAGAATAAAAGACTCAAGTTGCTTTCAAAATATTCACAGCCCCTTTCCTCGAGTCAAGTCTGGAGTCATTTCAGGTCAAGTCTGAAGTCAAGTCTGAAGTCTATAAAAATGCGACTCGAGTCCAAGTCACTAACTCAAATGCCCCATCTCTGGTTTAAGCTCCATATTTTCACTATATCATACCATATGAGCCATAAAATCCCGATGTATGAAATATTATACCAAACAAAAAATTACACATGGAATTTTTTTTATTATTATTTAAAAATTCAGTATAGTTTAAAATGTTCCATTTAAAAAAAATTGGTAACACTTTATCTTACAGTCTTTTAACTAGTTGCTTATTAGCATGCATATTACTGGAATATTGGTCATTTATAAATTCTAATTAAGCACATATTAATGCCTTATTCGACATCCCTAATCCTACCCAATACCTAAACTTAACAACTACCTTAACAACTATTAATAAGCAGCAAATTAGGAATTTATTGAGGGAAAAGTCGTAGTTAATAATGAATAAGTGTTCCCTATTCTTGTTACCAAATAATAATACATTATACAGAAAAAAAAATACATTAAAAAAAAACTTACCCACGCTTTAGTAGTTGATCATACGCTTGACAGCCTCCAAGCACTTCCACTTGTCAGGGATGTAGAAGGGCTCAAAGATGTGAGGGAAGGGCGTATCATACCCACAAACCCTGCTGATGGGAGCCTCCAAGTTCAGGAAACACTCCTCCTACAGAAAAAACATTGAGCTCCATTAACAGTTTGTACAATTCAAATAAACTTAGACAAAAAGTGTCAAAGGGGGTAAAAATAATCAATTATTTTCACATTGCAGAGATCTATTTCACAAATGAAAATTCTATTCCACAAAAACTCGAGACTTTCACAAACTTTCACAAACAAGATGAAAAATCAAATGATCACACAATGGCTATATGATGAAGAGATTCAATGGTAACACTTTAGTATAGGGACCAATTCTTACTAATAACCAATTGTTTACTAGCATGCCTATTATTAAAATATAGAAATATATTAAAATATATAATATATGTTTTTAGTACTTTAAAAAGCATTATTCTGCATTACCATATTTTACATCCCTAATCCTACCTAATACTTAAACCTATTCACATTCACCATGACCAACACACATACAAATCGAACTCATCAAATATGCTAAAAAGAAGCTCAAACATGCTTGCCAACAGGTTTGGTCTCACACATCAAGCAACTGATTACACCGCCCAATACAATGTCCTTATAAACACTGAAACATCTTGAAGCTTGAAAGTTTTGGTATAATAGACATTCAATGAAGAGACAGTAGTTTTCATTGAAAATTTATTTATTTATATATATATATATATATATATATTTCACTGGAATGACATTAGGGTGAGTAAATGACAATTTTCATTTTTGGTGAATCAGTAATACCTCCTTATTAGTAATACAAAAGTAATATCTCTTTTTTGAAAAGCTTTAATAGTGTTGATAAAAGCAGTTAACAAGTGTCTAAATGGGTCCACAGAGGTTGCTGCGATAATAAACACCAGACCGAACAGGCAAACTCAACTTCTCACTAGGCACTTTAACATTCCTTGTGTTTACAATTTCACTTTTGCAAACTATTCTAGCTCAAACATTCAGCGAAAAAGTACTAAAACGAATAGTCTAAAGATGAAACTGTGTTTAGCTTTTTACCTATGGTGATTTTATTTAGGCTTCAAAAATCATTAAAGTTGTGTACATTAACACGATGAACAAAACATGCAAAAATCATAGAGTTCTGTTGGTCACAGAGTTCATTTTCTGCAATAATCCAAAAGCCAATGGAAAAAACCTATTGTTTTTTTTTTGAAGAAAGGATTACCCAGACATAGTCAAAGCCAATGCTGAACTAAAGAACATGACCTCAATATGGAGGAACAAGAGAAGTATTACAATGTCCAAATCAAGAGATGATCGACAGCAACAAACGGAAAAATCTGAGTGTTTGTTCTCAGTCGTGACCCCAATGAGCAGTCGGTTTCTGTTTAAGCTTCTAGTGCAGTTTTTTGACTATAAAAAGGTATCAACCCCCAAATGGAAGCTGAACAAACCCAATTGCCAAAAGATTAAACACTAAAAACACTACACTTATTTGCAAAGAACCATCAAAACTTGTGCATCAGAAAAAAAGTCCAATGTTTCCCCTCATACAAAGCCAATGCTGAAATCTACTGTCTATGAAGCCACCTCCAACTCTTAATGGACGCTCTCTGTCCAAATCCGAACACGGAAAGCTCATGAGCTAAGCGTGAAACATGTCGTACTTTGGGCGAACTCCTTTGTCTGCTGGCGTTTTCTGAAGTGGCTGCAAAAGAGCGTCAAGCTTCATTAAAAGGGCTTTATGCCTGCCTTACACGATGGCCTGTATAAACACAAAAATGTGTTTTAGATTTGCATCAGGAGGCAGTTCCAGCTCTGAGGAGAGATGTCAGGAAAGGCTTTGCAGGTCCTGGATGCTCGAGTCCATCCCGCAGCTGCAGCCGGTCCGCCGTTCAGCGGTCAGAATGAGCCTGGCATCCCGCTGCTCGGCTGCACATAATCACCATTTTGGGATTTGATGTGGCACAACGAACCTAGTGCTTCTGCTGCTCAGAAATAGTTTTATCTACATGGGATGAATCTGAATCTGAAGCGTGCGGTTTGTAAAGACTTTACTCCAGAAAAGGACACATCAGGACATCGGCTGATAGACAGCAGTCAAAATTAGCTTCAATACGTTAGTTTGCTATAGTTCACTCCGACATGTTCATGCAACACGAGAAAACATTGTTTCCCGTTCTCTGTGCTCTCAAAATTGTGATGTTTTTGGCATTTATGTTTGTTCATCTACGTTTTCTCTCATCTGTTCTACCATCATCACTCCTTGGATAATGATGGATGTTATTGAATAAGCAGCATGAAAATAGTTTAGCAGTAGTTCACGAATCAAAACACACAGCAAACCGATCTTAACATCAGCTAAAGCAAAACATTACACTGCGTGTTATGCTTTAGGGGGAAAAACAGATTTGGGGGCCCGAATCACCACAATACATATTTAGTAAATTGCCATCAGTTTTATAGCCAGGGGTAATTTTGGGTCACTCATGTTTTATTCCCAAAGTGGAGGAGTACACCTGCCAACCTGGATCACGAGAAGAGTAGAAACCTCTAAATAGTTTTACTGGAAAAGCAGGAGAACCGAGAAGTGCAGTCAAGCCAATTCTTGTGGACTGAAAACAGGACTGAATTACTTTAGTTTCACCAACATATGAGAAGGGCATCATTATATCATTAACTTGTCAGTGTAATGATAACTGATGAGTTCAAATTAAAAATATGACCTAAATGCTACTTGCTTTCCTAATTCGTTATATAATGTGGTGATTCATATATTTGTACACGTGGCTTAAGTGTCTAAATACTTGTTAGGGCCACTGCATATATGGATGTTGTACATTAAAAATACAAATACAAAATACAAAAATACAGTAAAAGCAGTAATATTAGGGATGCACCAATGTATCATCCGTTTTTTGATTATTTTAAAGCAATCGGCATATCAGAAATAGCATTAAAAGGGCTTATACGGTTTATTAATTAACTGCATGGAGTCTATGAGTTGCATATCTGTTGCATAATCTGAGCAAAATAATTAAAACCGTACAAAATACAGTTTGTCAGATGGTATATGGCCTATGCAAATCTACAAAAGATGATGCTGTATTGGCTATGACTAAGCGCAAGATAGGCTACCAGATCAAGACCCTCTTCATTTTTTTTTTTCTTTTTGAGTAAAGAAAACGCTGTACTTATTATTATTATTATTATTATTGGCATAGAAAACATTTTAAAAATAACGTTATTAACAATGTTTTTTCTGCTAAAACCGGTTTCTGAACTGTAATAATGCAAAGGAATGCAGGAACAGAAACGTTTAATACTGATTCTGCTCTGAGTGTACAATCCACTTTTTTTTTAAAGCACTGCTTTATGTAATAATTGCTGATACCAACATTGGTATCAATAACCGTTTGTTAAAATCCTATCGGTGCATCCCTAAGTAATATTATTACAATTGCAATTTAAAATAGCTGTTTTCTATCTGAATATATATTAAAATGTACTTGATTTCTGTGATCAAGATGAATTTTTAGCATCCTTACTTCACTCTTCAATGTCACATGATCCTTATGATCATTATCAATGCTGAAAACAGTTGTGCTGACCAATATTTTTTGCGGAAGCCGTGATACAATTGTTTTTCAGGATTCTTTGACGAATAGAATGTTCAAAAGAACAGCAATCAATTCATATAGAAATCTTCTGTAAAACTATAAATGTCTTTATTGGCAATTTTGATTAATTCAGTGCACCTTTGATGAACAAAAGCATCAAAAACATACACATGCATGCATCTATATATGCATCCATGTACACACTGTCTCACAAACAAGTGGAAACAGCAACAGCTGCAGATTAGAGAGTATTCAAAGACTAGCGTGATGCAGAAATGCCGATATTACCAGGCGTGAGAGCCAAAGTAGACAATTGCGAACTGTGTATTTGAGTCCAAAGCCATATGAAGACAGGCGCTCTGACACACACACACTGAAATAAGATAAAGCATTCAGAGATTTACATTTAAAGAAAGCAGAAAATCCACTGACATGAAGTTCACTGCCAATGAATTTATTGAGTTTCCCACATTACCACGTGATAAAAAAATAACTAAGTTTTTTTTATGCAAAACCATGATCTGCGAGTCTTCTCTTTTCGTTTCATTATACATCTATCACCAATTGAAACGTTTCGACTCAAAGGCCTTCTTCACTGTCTTAAACAAATCCTTCACCCACTTTTTAAATCACTAATTTGACGCCATTGTTCATTCGTCAATGTTCATTCACTAAAAGCTTACGTACTCCATTTCAATATTAAACAACTTGCATTTAAGTACCACCAAAGTCCCTTTAAGGCAAGCCATTCCACTCAGCAGCCATCTTTGAAATGCCTCTCGGGCATGCACGTGCAGCTCCTATCTCTTTGAATTTGGAAACATCAAATTCTCCAAAACTGTTCACTAAGTTTGATTAAAATTCATATTTGAAATCACCAATGAAACCTGACAAGAACTGCCTCATAAATATGGTTCCTTGTGCTCCAATAGCGTAAAAGAAATAATGATGGTTATATATACACGAGTATATATAAAAGTATATAAATTAATGATGGTTTATATATACGAGTTTATATAAAAATGAAATCCTGTGTAATTTATGTTCAAATAAGAGGCATACTGTAGTGCAGTGGTTGGTGTGATAATGTGTGTGGTACTTAAATGCAAGTTGTTTAATATTTGATATTTGAAATATTTGAATACGTAAGCTTTTAGTGAATGAACATTGGCGAATGAACGATGACGCCAAATTAATAATTTAAAAAGTGGGTGGAGAATTTGTATCGTTTAACACACTGAAGAGGGCCTTTGAGCCAAATGTTTGTGTCCTTGTCCTATTGGTGATAAATGTATAATAAAATGAAAAGAGAAGACTGTTTCATGTGAGTGCGAATCATGCTTTTGTGATTTAATGGATTGACGCACTTACACGAAAGATCAAACGAAGGAAAAGCGCGGTGCAAACAAAATAAGTATGGAAATCATTTAGTTCTGGGACACATACTATAACTTCCAGGCTGTTAACTGATCTAAAAGCAGTAAATGTTCTCCAGGAGTCACTCAAAATCACTGACAGTGCTGCAGAAGCTCCTCTGAGTCACTCAGACCCTTTGGTTCCCTTTAAAACCCGTACATGACACATCAATCTGAAAGGCTGAACTCAGAAGCCATTTTTAGACGATCATTTTGTACTTCATGCTATTTTTCGCTTAATAACCCGGTCAGCGTTATTGCATGTCAGAAGGCTTCACTGTCACTGAGAACACAGCAATCAAATCGTCTCAGCACAGGAATATGTCAGGACTAGATATTCCTGATGTTTTTTACCCAAAGACTTCTGCAAATCAGACCTGTGCGATGTGCAGAAATGATTTATGTCTTTTAAATCACAATTTATGAATATACTGCCCTCCGAAAGTTTGGAAACGCCCTAGAAAAGTGGGGTTTTGGACAATATTGGTATGAATCTTTTTAATTTGTGATAATTTTGCACTGATAAGGGACAACACAAACAACAAAAACATTTTATTACATAAACTGTTTACACACAGAAAAAAAAAAAAAAACTTACATTTTCTGATTCGTCAAAATATACACCATTAGCAGCTATTACAGCTCTGTATAATCTGGGCATCCGAGCTGTCAGTTTAATCAAACATTTCTGAACTTTTATTTCAGGAACATGCACATACATACAGAGTATATTTTAAAGTACACTGCCCTCCAGACACATTAAAGTGACTTGACATTATCATTGAAGACCATCATGTCTGTCATGGAATGGCCTCCCCAATCACCCGACCTCAACCCAACTGAGCTACTATGGGAGGAACTGGGCCGTGATGTCCGTAAGAAGTGTCCAACCAGTGTGAATCATCTTTTGGAAATCCTTCAGGAGGGAGTAATATATCAACTCAGTGTTTGAATAAACTGACAGCTTGGATGCCCAGATTATGCAGAGCTGTAATAGCTGCTAATGGTGGATATTTTAATGAGTTTTTGATGAATTTAAGTTTTTTCTATGTATAAACTGTTTATGAAATAAAATATGTTTTCGTTAGTTTGTGTTGTCCTTTATCAATGCAAAATTATCACAAATTAAAAAAAGATTCATACCAATATTGTCCAAAACCCCACTTTTCTAGGGCGTTTCCAAACTTTTGGAGGGCAATATACCTTGAACTATAAAACTTTCAAGTACCAAAACCCTGAACTTGCACATGAATATAAAAGTCAAATGTTCAGAAAATACTTGAATACTTTTATTACTACCTGAAATAAAATAAAGGGCTATGTTACTTTGCAAACCATTTTAGCCATGTTTAGCCATGTCACAGAATTCTGGGCAGAATTAGAATGATTCTCACTAGATCTTGCAGCAACGAATTCAAACATTTCTCACTGGATCTTGCAAAATCAACTTGTCTCCCGACTAAAGCTTTGAGCTTGTACAAGTTTGTTTGCTTTGCGGTCCGAGCTAATAAATGCTCCGCGCTGCATAGCTGAAGCGTTTCGTTAGACGTTTCACATGCAACAGAAATGGCAGTGCTTCAGTTGAACAAGCGGCCGGATTCCACACAAATATTAGTCCCACCGGCAGAGCCCTGAGAGAGCATGCTTCAAATTGCTCTAGCAGTCGCAGTACTTTGATGTCATACGCCGATCGTCAGTGCGGTGCTTAAAGTCCAACACATTTGTGACCCTGTCGCTGGGGTATATTTGTGGCAATAGCCAAAAATACATTGTATGGGTTAAAATTATTGATTTTTCATTAGGAATCATTAGGATATTAAGTAACTAAATTTACTGATTTTTATTTTATGCCAAAAATCATTAGGATATTAAGTAAAGATCATGTTCCATGAAGATATTTTATAAATTTCCTACCGTAAATATATAAAAACTTAATTTTTGATTAGTAATATCCATTGTAAATTTAATTTGGACAGCTTTAAAGGCGATTTTCTCAATATTTAGATTTTTTTCCACCCTCAGATTCCAGATTTTCAAACAGTTGTATCTCGACCAAATATTGTCCTATCATAACAAACCATACATCAGTTGGAAAGATTTTTTATTTAACTTTCAGATGATGTATACATCTCAATTTAAAATTTAAAAATTGACACTTATGACTGGTTTTGTGTTCCAGGGTCACATTTATAAATTTCGCCCTCTGTTGGAATAAAAGCGGTCAATTCTCCCCACCACCTCTTAGGAAAAGTAAAATAATTACATACAAATCGATTCTGAGGTAAACCAATTGATTTTTAAATCGTTCCAAAAAGAATTGCGATAAGTGAATCGACCACCCCCAGCATACAGTTGTAAAAAAAGGGGCAAGGTTTAAGCAGACTAAATGACTAGAGAAGTCTTACATGTGTGACACAGAGTTATAATATTTTGATTAAACATTACGAGCTCAAAAAAAAAAAAAAGTAAAACTTATACACGGATGATAAAACACGTCTGTTATGTAAATTGCAATTTAGGAAATTCTTCCTGTTATTCCAATTCAAATACTGTGTGCTGATTCGTTTTCAAATGAATTCAAAGTCATGAAATGAAAAGGAGCCAATTCAACTCTTCTGCAGACACATGATCAGATACTGTCTAAAACATGCTTGCATTATAAATCCACATGACACTAGAGGAGAACACTAGCCACAAACCCCTTCACACCTTACACACACACACTTACATTCCAGAGGAATCTGGCTGCTTTATTATTACACACACTCAGAAAAAGAGAGGGAGAGAGGAAGCAAGACAGATGATACTGAATATTATTCCAACTATTCCATGCAGTTGTCCAGGAACACAGAGATCAATGTGAAAAATATCCCTGTTCCAGGTCCTGGTCCAGGAATAACAGTATGCTGTCGCAGTCTCAGCTTCTGTAAGATCCTCTCCTCAATGATTTCAGCATCACTGCTGTATGACTGTCTACTGTGATAGAATAACACAACTAGACTTTTGTCATTTCTGCAGAAATTGTGACTGGTGGTTGTCTCTGAAAAGTCTGTCAGCACAACAATAAGCTTTTGAGGGCATCTGGCATGATGCTACTATTGAGTTACCCTTCCTAGTGTGTTTGGCGTGATTTGTAACACCTTGCCTGTGTGTTTGCTCAAATTTTTGATGTGAAAATTTAATTTTTGAATCACTTTGCCACTCAGAAATTATGTAAAATACTGTGATATTATAATTAAACATTTCTGAGGCAGCACCATGTGTATCTTTGTCAAAGAATCCCTTAAAGCTTTAATATGTGCTTTATAAGTAATAATAAACAGCCACTATGCTAGCATGCTAATAAGAAACTGGTCTCTAAAAGCATTACCACTAATTTAATTAATAATTAAGTTATTTAGCAGTATTTTAAATAATAGAATTGTGAACTTCCTTAAAGAACACAGTGTCCTGAGCCCTAGTCAGATTGGCTTTCTTCCAAATTACAGAACTACTGACCACATTTACACCCTACACACCTTAATCAATAAACATGTAAAACAGACCAAAAACGGAAAAATATTTGCAGCATCTGATTCTATTTGGCATGACGGATTATATTACAAACTTATACAAAGTGGTGTAGGAGGTAAAGTCTATGACATTATTAAATCAATGTATTCAAACAACAAATGTGCAATACGAATTGGCAATAAACATACAGAATTCTTCACCCAGAAAAGAGGAGTGCGGCAGGGCTGTAGTCTGAGTCCAACACTGTTTAACATTTACATTAATGAATTAGCGGTGCAGTTGGAACAGTCTACAGCCCCTGGACTCACACTACAAGACAAAAACAAAGCTTTTACTATACGCAGATGATCTGGTGCTGCTGTCACCCACTCCACAGGGACTGCAGCAGCACCTAGACCTGCTGGAGAACTACTGTCAGAACTGGGCCCTGGCAGTAAACCTCAAAAAGACCAACATTATGGTCTTTCAGAAAAAGGCCAGATGTCAGGAACACAGATACCAGTTCAATCTAGGCAGCACCGCCCTAGAACACACGATGCAGTACACTTACCTCGGCCTAATCATCACTGCATCAGGGAGCTTCAGTATGGCAGTGAATGCACTCAAAGATAAAGCTCGAAGAGCTCTATATGCCATTAAGAGAAAATTCCAAAATATTGAAATACCAATTCCAATTTGGTGTAAAATCTTTGATAGTGTAATTCAGCCCATAGCGCTATATGGAAGTGAGGTATGAGGTCCACTCAGTGATCAGAGCTACACTAGATGGGACAGACATCCAACAGAAGCCCTACACACAGAATTCTGCAAATTGATTCTAAAATTACAAAGAAGAACACCCAATAATGCATATAGGGCAGAATTAGGCCGATTTCCATTGATAATTAATGTACAAAAAAGAACCCTCAAATTTTGGATGCATCTAAAATGGAGTCCCACAGAATCACTACATTTTAAAGCACTACAAACCCAAGAACTGAACCCTGAAAAGAGTCCCCTAAGTCAGCTGGTTCTGAGACTTACTAACCTGACTAACTCTACTAACATGAACCAGTCTCAGACCAGCACTGCTTCTCACTCAAACATCAAAATAAATCAAATCATTAAACTATCTAAAAATATATATCTGGAACATTGGGATCAAGAAACTAAAACACAAAGTAAATTACAATTCTATCGTACTATAAAATCAAATTATGAATTGGAAGAATATCTCCAAAGGATTAGAGACATAAAGCAGAGACGAATCCTGACCAAGTACAGGCTCAGTGAGCACCGTCTAGCCATAGAAACCGGCCGTTACAAAAAGAGCTGGCTACCCAGAGAGGAAAGAGTGTGTGCTCACTGCAAGACAGGAGAGACTGAGACAGAGGTGCACTTCCTCCTCCATTGTAACACATTTAAAACAACAAGAGACCTCTACATAAACAAATTTGAAAAAAGAATAAAGAATTTTACAGCCATGACTGACGAGGAAAAAATAAAGATAATATTAGGAGAGGGACAGACAGCAGCACTGGCTGCAAGATATGTATGGACGTGCCACAGCCTGAGAGACAGTGGGTAAATGTGTGAAATGTATGTTATGCGTGTATTATGTCTGACCCCTGTATGTTTTATTTCTGTATACTATAGTGATGTTTATATGTAGATCTTTATAGATGTTTATATGTTATTGTCAAATGTTCACACGTTCTATTTTGATACACTATCTAAGTTTAATTTATTTTTTTCCCCCATTCTATTTTGATCTTCTCATTGTTATTATTATTATTATTTCACATTTTTTGAAGGCTTTGGCAATATTGTATTTTTACAGTCATGCCAATAAAGCAGTTTTGAATTGAATTGAATTGAATTAATTTCATTTATTTCATATTTAGTTCAAATTAAATAGCTTCAACAGTTTTTGCCATGGTACTAAAATTGGCAGTGAGAACTGTGAAATCTAACTCGTATTGGCCCCAGCTACTGAAATGTTTGCAGAAATGGTATGCGTGTTGTGTTGGGCTCTAGGTGTTTAGGTGGAGGGCAGATACGTTAGCCGCTGTTATCACAGACGTCAGTAGCTTGACCACAACTTAGGTTAACCTTGTTGCGGCTAACAGCCTTTTTTAGCATCTTTCCTTTTCAGTGCCCATTATCTGTCCACATCCGGCTGACTCATCAGTGCCCAGTGTGTCCACCACGCTCACAGGTGCTTTAACAAACTTTGACGTCAATGGAAACGTGACTGATGTTTGTGTTTAAAGCCCTGCATCTATGCATGGACAAATCTCTTGATAAAGTTTCCACAGGCTTGGTGAGGCCCCAGAAACTCATGAATGTGATCACCACTGTTCAAAAGCTTGAGGTCAGTATGAACGCAAGTGTACTTGAATGCAAAATGGATGCATTAAATTGATTAAAACTGCCAGTATATCTGTAATGTTACAAGAGACTTCTATTTTAAATAAACACTGTTCTTTTGAACTTTTTAGTTCAAAGAATAAACCGTTTTCAATGTTGATAATAATCAGAAATGTTTTTTTTTTTAAAACTCTTTGCCTTTAACTTTCTCAGGCATGAGTTATTAATATTCTTTTCAACTGAAGCTTTCTTATCATTCCACTACAAAACAGCATGAGAAGTGACGCAACTGTCAGGCTGTTTTCACACTAGAGCGTCAGTCTGTCTGACATAGTTTGGTTGATTTAAGCTGATAACTATTTTACATGTAAGATAAAAGATAATCAAAAGTAAAACAGTCAAAGTCAAATAATTTAATATCTGTGGTTTTGGCATGTGACGGTGAGGAAATGTTCCCACTGGTTAATCGATGTGTGACAACACCGGTGATAACAGCTGGGGTGGTAGTTTGTGAGAGTTTTCCCTCTTTTCCACGCTTTTCTTCACTTTTAAAGGAACACTCCACTTTTTTTGCAAATAGGCTCATTTTCCAACTCCCCCAGAGTTAAACAGATGAGTTTTACCGTGGGTGCAGCAGGCGCAATGATATTACGCAGCGCTTGAATATAGTCCCCAGCTATTTTACTATTACCTACTATTACTATTGGCTTAGTACTGGTCACGTTGGAAGTTACCTAGCCGGGGACTATATTCAGGCACTGCGTAATATCATTGCGCCTGTGCACCCATAGTACAGCAGCAAATTTTCTTGATTATTACACCAGAACGAGAGTATAGTTCCTAGTCATTTCAGCCTAGAAAATCGCAACTTTTCATTTTCTGCCGGTCTTAGTACACGATGTAATTACAGAAGAGTCAAGTTTTAAATAGGAAAAATATCGAAAGTCTTTGGTTTTATTTTTTGAGCGCGATGCTCATGGTCTAATCCGATTCAATGATTTATGCTAAGCTATGCTAAAAGGGCTACCGGGAGAACCGGAGATCGGCTGAATGGATTCAAAAACGGTAAAACTCATCTGTTTAATTCTGGGGGAGTTGGAAAATGAGCCTATTTGCAAAAAAAGTGGAGTGTTCCTTTAAATAGCTTGAAAATGCCAGTGCGCATTTTACTTTGACTTTCAAATTAGCTGCAATTCTGTCAATTGATTGAATGGACAACAACTAAACAGTTAGACAAGCTCACTTATATTAAACAGAGAATGATTAATTTATTAACAAAATGAATAAAAATACACCATGGTATGGACCTAATGTAAAATAACAAATAACTTCCACAAAGTAATTATAAAAAAACACTGAAAATCAGCACACAAGGTGGAACTAATATTCTTCCCCATGAGCTTCCAAAATCATCTTTTAGATGAACGGCAACAGTCAACAGGCCTTACAAAATCAAACATATTTTTAAAACGGGCGCTGTTGTATTCACACTTGCAATTTAGCTCCTTTGGTTCATTTGGTCCAGACCAAAAAGGAAAATTATATATTTTGGTCTAGGGATGGGCATTTCAGGCAAAAGTAATATTAAACAAATCACGAATATTATTCGATTATTATTCGAAAATCGCACCCCTCCCCCGCATGCATAGCCTACAGTTTACTATACATCCATAGACAGATAGAGAGGGTGAGAGACCATTCACGCTTTCAGTTTGTATGTTAAACTGTTTAATTCATTAGGGAATATACCATCGTAACTCAAGCTATATAATGATTGTAACGTGCTGAAACATATTAATATAATATCACCAAATGTACGGCACTTATTAACATAATAGTCCACTGATTCGCATAAATCAACCGCAAGGACATCAAAAATGAGCGTGAACATCCCGGATAGCAAGCACATTCGGGCTGATTCTGGCTGAAATGCGGCACTGTCGGTTCAGTCTCGGCATCGGTGGGAAGATAATGGGCCAGAGCCGTGCCGAGCCGACTCTACAAAACACTTCTGTCTGACAGACAGCGTTTTCTCTATGGGGCGATCTCAGATGAAAGCTCTAAACTCGGTGTAGTTGTGTTTATCTACCTTCGGCCCGAGTTCGTTTTGTCACAGGCAGGCTACTGCTAGCGCTAGGTTAAGGAAATCAGAAGCCTGAGAAAAAGTTTTGACTGTTTAATCCTGATACAAATCTACAGAGTGCATGTGAGACAATGAGGTGTTCTTCTGTTGTCTATGACAGCTTTTAGGCGCGTTATTGGCAGCGCCACCCTCTGGTTACATGAACGTTTCACCATCAAATCAGTATTGAAAACATGGAGGAATATTGTTGGGAAAAAAATAAAAGAGAGTCACAAAGAGATCATAAAAGGCACTTTATCTCCTCATTGCTCCACATATGCCCTCTACTCATTTTGTTCTGGATACGCCGCTTGTTCCCTCCGTGAAAATCATGTCACATAGCGTCACAACTTCCTGTTTTGGTTAGTTTAGAAGTATTTGGTCTATGTTCAGATGACAGCATTCACACTTACTCATATGAACCACCACCAGAGTTCGTTTTAATCAAACCAAACATGACAAGTGTGAACACACCCTAAATCTTTCGCCAAAGTCTTGCCTTTCTCATCTCACTCGTTAACTCGACTACCTCTCCTCGTGTGGTAAATGAAATTGTACTCCTGCTATGGATCTGTGATGTGACTGTTGTTCGGCACATTGCATTGAGCAGCCGCATTCAGTTTTTAATAGTACTCTCTGTTCTCTAACCGAACTGAACGTTTTATTACTATGAAAGAATAAAAATGACGGTGGGGGTGGTGCCGCGGTGGGCAAGTGATAAAAACGGTGTTGAGGCGGTAACACCTGTAACACAGACTATTGCAACATGTCTGCATAAAATGCTTGGACTAGTCTTACATGTTACATTGTCTGCAAACACGATGCACGCTTGCTTAAAAACGCATACTACATAACAACCAAATAACTTAATGTAGAGAGTTTATGCAACTAGCCACAGGTCTACCAATAAATTGCACAATTTTTATTGTTAAAGTCCAGAGATTATTTAGTTACACTGTAGAAGCAGAAAATTAGCAGTAATGAAATGCTTCTGATTCACAGTTCCTAAACATTTCAACATAAAACTGATCAGTACTGGTTAATCTATAAATCACGACGTTCATGAATTTTACCTGAACCGTAGTGCTGATCTCAGCTGCGAATCCTCCGGTCACCGGAGCCTCATGACTGATGAGCAGGCGACCCGTCTTCACTACCGACTGCAAGAAAGAGAACATGAGCTATTTAGAAATTTAATTAAAATGAGACCAGGAAACATGCACAAACATCCATATTTTGTGTTTGTTGGGCAATATTATAATTCTGGCTCTGAATTCCAATCTCTGAAACCAAAATTTAAGCATGAAATTAAAACTTCCATTTACATTAATGCTTTGATCCTTGAAAAATACCTAGTTCTGCCATTCTGACTGGTTGTTAACGTAACTGATGATATTCACAGAGTATACGACTTGGCAAAAGCTGATTGGTTCATGTTGCGCATGCTACCAATGAGCTTGCGGCTTCACATTTAAATGGCTGGTAGTATTCACTTGGGCATTTGGCAGCGCGCTTTCAGAATTCATCTGAAACCCTCCAACCTCCCCAGCTCCACCTGTATAGATTTTTTTTTGTTATTTTTATGTTATTTGTGCAGCAGCAGTATGTCTTAAATACTCACAGCACCATATGCTTTGGCAGTAGCAAGTTCCTGTACTTGCTTGCAGCAGCAGCAATAATCTACAACTACAGCAATAACCAACAGCAGCAGCAGCGTAGCAGATCTATTCAGCCAAATACATTAACACTGTCATATCCATTACCATGCTAAACCTTTCAGAGAGTTCTCATGATGATACAACTTTGATCCATTAAAACTTTCCCTGGGAATCGAATTCATGAAGCTAAAAACAGCAAGACTTAAAGACAAACACACGCAGTTGCATTGTCAAATTAGGCACTGATGCAATTTTACACTCCTAAATCTCAACTTTGATTTCACATTTCATACCAAACAGCCTGAACTGTACTAGATTGTAGCACATTGTAGTAAGGTACCACATTGTAAAACATTGGCTTCTTGTGGTTTAAGCATTCAGAGTTCAATTCCAGCTCAGGATATTTCTAAAGCCAATCAAAGGCAAGGTCTTTAGAGTGTCAAAAGATGACATTCAAGCAAATACAAACACCTTTTCTGTCTGAGACATCTGGAATCTACTGGCGTTCAATGGCTCAGCAGGAATAAAACTGCTAAATGTAAAGACCTCAATCATTCTGATTGAGTTCAGTTTGAATGAAATTTAGATTGGACTGAAAGGGGTGGTGTAGATGTGAAATCTTTCAATTAGTAGGAAACACTACACATGCAAACACCTGAATACAATCTTCTCTGATTCAAAAATACTGTCAGCAAATTCCCCATGATGCGTATGTTTATCAAAACCTTCTTTATTATAAGATTTGTTTACATAGATTTTACTTCCTACCAAAATGCATACATTTATTGACATCGTATGAACTGGTCAGGTAAATATTTGTTAAAACAGATGTTTTGTTCAGAATATAAAATTGCACATGAAAACGAATATGTGAATCGGACTGTTCAGGGTTCATATAAACAGAACTTTCAGAACTGGTTTGGATTTATTGAGATTGCTAAAAATTTCTGCATGTACACAAACCTATTGCCCATATGAGCACCACAGCTCATGTGGTATTGAGTTTAATAATTAGTACAGAAATAAAACGCCATTTGCTGCTGATTATGAAGTTTGTTTGATGTTTATACTTCACAGTCAGTGGTCATCATGACTTAAGCCAAACACTGTTCCTGTTAGCCTGATCAAAATAAACTGCAGGTCTCATCTCTGGAGCACTGACTTGTGTCAGATTCTGTGAGATGTAAAACTGACAGATCTTGCTGCAAAGTCAGCTCTTCAAAAGAAAAAAGCAGGTGCAAAACAGCGCAATATAATAGATCAGGCATGCTGATCAGGCATTTCCTGACAAAAGATTTTGGTTTGTTTTGTAATCTGAGTAATTACATAAAAGCTTTGATCTTCATTGAGATAAAAAGAACTTATGTTTGGCGTTTCATTGTTGCGCATCTGCTGAGATGCGCAACAATGAAACTTTTGCCGTATCGCCCACTCCTATTTTGGGGTTATGAACGCACTGACAGGCACCTTATGTGGCGCTACCAGTCCAACATCCTTTTTAAATGTTCTTCAAAAAAGAAAAACTTTTGGAACCTGTATTTGAGTGCAGAGTAAAAAACTTTGACTGTGATTAGTTTAGACTTGACAGTTAAGTGAAGAATAATGAATGATTTAATATTAATTCCACACCTCATAACCAAGTTGGTCATATGTCAGAAACTCAGAGTCGCTGAAAGTGCTTCTGATGCCTAAGATGCCAGCGGACTGAGACGGGCACAGCGGCAGAATCTTGAGACTGTGTGCTAGCAAGGGTGTGAGATTTCGATAAGACAGAAAGTATGCAGGGTGTGACTAGAGGCATTTTCGTACGGGTGTTCCACACTGCACACGTTTTATTGTTATTAAACATTTTATCTGTCAGATGAAATTTAACAAACTTTTAAGACGGTCCTTGAGGAAATGCAGCGACAAGATTCAGACTATGAACATATTTGACTGAAGTATATTAATGCAGAACACTTGGCCATCACACTGCAGGTGATCTGCTCGCTGAACATATTTAACTTGCATCAGTGTGGCAGTAACAAACCTCAGTACTCAAGGGGGTGATAGATTTTTCTTCAAATGTCTGTGCTTTTAAACCAGATGTTATTCAGGCAGCAAGATATAAACATGTCAACAGTTTAACAATCTCACTCAGCAAGATTCTTCAGACTGTTGCTCTGCCATGACAGTATTTGACTTAAAAGAGAAAACCGACCATAGTAAAGTGCAATATACAATAATGTTGACAATACAGCCTCTTGCGGCAATGTTGAGAAAGACAATTGACCTATTGCTAAGCCCCGCCCCCCTTAGTTACTGTTGCTGCCTTGGACAAACAAACTGAGTTTCCCACTGTATTTCAATGACTGTCAGTGTGAAAACCTTGTCCGAAGATGTTTTTGATAAATTTTGAACACAGAAGGACCACCTCTCGTCGAGGAGCATTCAAGTAGAGCTTTAATATGCCATGAGGGAGATATATAAATGATTTTAAAATAAATATGGTGTGTAACATAATGAATTTGAAATCGAGGGTTTACAGATCGCATTGATCGGAAGTTTGAACTTTATTGTTAGCTAGTTTTAGCCAGAGATATTAACGATATTTACAGACATTACCTGTTTGAGCAGATGAAAACTTAATGAAAGTATGACCAGAAAATAAACGTTAAATAATCAAATAAATTTAAAATTCCATTGCCAATCCTCTCAGGATACCTGGAATCAGTGTTACAGATACCTCAGGCACATTGCTTTTATTATTTTTGTAGCATAAACAACATTAAAACAACGAGAGCTTCGGGTCTACCAATATTGCTCTATGGCGCTTTAACCTACACATGTACGAGTTCCATCTCCATGCAGCTGATACTCAACTGCCATTGGCTCATCCGCATTCTATAGGCGAGGCTTAGCGATAAGTCTATTGTGTTGTGTTACAAATCTCAGGTTGGTTGATTTTGTGTGTTTATATTCTGGAATGTTTCAAACCCTAAAACTAACATACAAAATCAGAGTCTGCACAATTTGTTTGTTTTTGAAAAAAAGTGTCTTCTGTTTACCAATGATGCATTTATTTGATTAAAACGTACCCTAAGCATAATAAAAAAATATATATAATTTATTAAAATGCTGAATACTGCTGAATATTGAAACTAAACTGAACTAAAACGAAGGCAAATAAATAAATATAAATATATATATATATATATATATATATATATATATATATATATATTTTTTTTTTTTTTTTTTTCCTATTTAAAACTTGACTCTTCTGTAGTTACATTGTGTACTAAGACCGAAAATGAAAAGTTGCGATTTTCCAGGTTGATATGGATAGGAACTATACTCTTATTCTGGCATAATAATCAGGGAACTTTGATGCCGTACCATGGGTGCAGCAGGCGCAATGATATTAAGCAGCGTCTGAATATAGTCCCCAGCTATTTTACTATTACCTTAGTGGCTTAGTGCTGGTCATGTTGGAAGTTACCTAGCTGGGGAATATTTTTAGGTGCTGCGTAATATCATTGCGCCTGCTGCACCCATGGTATGGCATCAAAGTTCCCTATCCATATCAGCTTGGAAAATCGCAACTTTTCATTTTCTGTCGGTTTTTAAAATAGCATGTGTACATCATGAAATCCAGTAAAACCAACAAGTTTTATTTAAAAAAAGCAGGATCTTATTTGATGCTGTGATGGTTTTGGGAATCAGCCTCTTGCTATTGATTTAACCCTCTCGTTATGTTAGATTGTACACTGGCAGATCTCAAACCACCAACTGTTATTTTGGCAAAATAAGGTCAAGAAGGTTAAAAAAGGTCAAAATCCAGAATGAACGTTCACTAGGCAGCACAAGAGGAAATTCATCTGTATATACGCTAGCCCTGAGTTAAATGAGATGGGTCTACCTAACCCGGTCATCAGCGGAGTTAACAGAGCGTCAAGGAAAATCCTGAAGAGGCACAGCACATACCGCAGATAGTTCAGACACAAACAACCGACTGTTATTACTGTATCCCGGGACAGAACGTCACTTCCCCGGACTAAGAAACGCCTGGTGGTCTTCCAGAAATGCCAGCGTGACATCCTGGAAACGCTAATGACAAATGGATGTTATGAGGTTGAATAATATTACGGTGAGAGAGATCTACACGCGTCACGGCAGAGGTGTTTTTCCGACCACAATGATATTAGCCAATCACAGCAGTGGCGTTGATTCAAATGACTGAAATTGGACTTGAAGGAATAGAAGTAAAAGAATACAACAAAAGAGCTTCGTGACCCATTTAAAATGTTACGCAAGTCTCCAAATACTTCTCAGCTCCGCTGTAAATGCCTCAGAGCAAACAGCCACACAACAACCATTTTTATCTGACAGGCTAATTTAAAAATATGAGTGGAGCATTTTAAAGTCTGACGTCAGTAAATTTTTTTTAATGCTTTTGAAGTTTCTTATTCTTACCCAGGCTGCATTTATTTGATAAAAAAATACAATAATATTGTGAGATATTACTGTAATTTAAAAGACATGATTTCTGTTTGAATGTGTGTTAAAATGTAATTTTATGTCTATGATCAAAGCTGAATTTTCAGCATCACTACTCCAGTCTTCACTGTCACAAGATCCTTCAGAAATCATTGTAATATGCTGATGTGCTGCTCAACAAACTTTTTTTAAATAATACATTTAAGTTTTTTTAATTAATAAAAAGAGTTCTAGTGTTAAAAGATCAAGTGTAGATGAAAGAGATGTGTTTAGCAATTTCTTGAAGATATCTAAAGACTCAGCTGCTTGGACTTGGGCAGGTCATTCCACCAGGAGGGAACAATTAAGGTAAAAGTCTGTCAAAGTGATTTTGTGCCTCTTTGTGATGGCATTATAATGCACAGTTCACTTGCAGAACGCAAGCTTCAAAAGGGCACATAAGTCTAAAATAGTGAATTTAGGTAAAGAGGTGCAGAGCCAGTGGTTGTTCTGTAGGCAAACAGAATGCCTTGAACAAAAACAAAACACCCTTTGGTATCCCACTGCCACCTGCCGAACCCAATTCCCTGCTCTCTCGCACACCCTGTCTGTCAACTGACCAGGAAAAACAACCCAAGGAAGAAAAACCAGGAGCACAAACTGCAGGTCCAAAATGAAGTCATCCTATTTTGTCTTTATGAGGTTCCAGTGGCATTTTAAAACACATGTCTCTGTCTTCATGAACTGCACAGACAACTTAATGAAAAGCTAATGTGTTGACATTAACTACTGCCTGCGGCGCGGATGACGATTTTATTGTCCAATGTGCCATGCGTATGCATCCCAGACGGATGAATGTTTCCCATTGCCGCTCAGATTCAGAACGGCGTCCTTCTAAAACGGACTGTGCTAGTGGTCAGCGCTGTCATCTAACTGCTTATTTACAGCTGACCTCTCAACATCTCAACACCAGCAGTTCGACGCACTCATTTTATACGCTGACTGACCTGAGACACGACACACGATGAATACAGACAGCAAGCTTTTCTTGGACGCTCATAGTCTCTTTACACAGGACACGCCAGTCATTTACATTCTTATACGAGACTTTATAGTTTACACAATAATGAAAAGTTGCTGAAAATGTGATCTCCCTTAGGCCTTCCAAGATGTAAATGAGTTTGTTTCTTCATCAGGTTTGGAGAAACATAGCATTTCATCACTTGCTCACCAAAGGATTCTCTGCAGTAAATGGGTGCCGTCAGAATGAGAGTGCAAACAGCTGATAAAAACATCACAATAATTCACAAGTAAACTTGTGAAGCAAAAAGCTGTGTTTGTAAGAAACGCATTCATCATTAAAACATTTTTAACTTAAAACCGTTCCTTTTGGCTAAAATATAACTACATAATCCAGAACTCTTCCTCCAGTGAAAAAGTCTCCTGTTGTCTTTCACATCAAAATAAATATAATGTTTAAATATTTGTTTAGAGCTGTTTTGGACTGTTTTGGTTTAAACGGTGCTTGACCTGTGGATATTCCTCTTCAGATTCAGACATGAGATTTTTCACATGAGGAAGCATTATTATGGATTATGGATTCATATTTTTGCCAGAAGCAACAATGGATTTGTTTCTTACAAACACAGCTTTTGGCTCCTCAAGATGTTAACTGATGAACTGAAGTGGTGTGGATTACTTGTGGATTTTTGTAATGTTTTTATCAGCTGTTTGGACGCTTCTGACGGCACCCATTCACTGCAGAAGATCCGTTGGTGAACAATTGATGGAATGCTACATTTTTCCAAACCTGATGAAGTAAACTGTACAAAATCTACATCTTGTAAGGCCTGAGGGCGAGTAAATGCTGATAGTTTTTTGTATTGTTGGAGCCTTACAGTTCGTGTTAATCCTTAAAAAAATCATGTTTGATTTATTTTGTGAACTTTTCCATGATGAACAATTTTGGTATCGTATTTGGATGCCTAAGATTGTTCTGGGTCCTGAAGCGAAACCAGTTGAAAACCACTGCTTTTGCATCCCTTTCATCATCTTCATCCCCTAAATGTGCTCCATAATGTAAAATGACTGCAGTGAGAGCAATACAGGCTCAAATATAGGCAGCTGCACAACAGAAATACAATAGGCCGAAATAATTACATGTTACTTGGGGAGCAAAAATTACACACAACGTCTGAGGACTTTATGTTAAAGCCTTGCCGTAACAGGGCTCTCTCACCGCACAAAGGATCGTAATGATGACATGGTTTTTATTAGCAGTGCATTTGAAAAGGATATTACACAGCTACAGAAAGATCAGAGAATCCTCTGACATTAAACACGATCTTAAAAGCACTAGATGAAGACATTTCAGTTCACACTGAAGATTTGCCATTAGAGACTATTATACACTGTTACTGTATTCTGTCACTTTAGTCTGTCATATGTGACCCTGGACCACAAAACCAGTCTTAAGTAGCACAGGTATATTTGTAGCAATAGCCAAAAATACATTGTATGGGTCAAAACTATAGATTTTTCTTTTATGCCAAAAATCATTAGGATATTAAGTACATTTCCTACTGTAAATATCAAAACTTAATTTTTGATTAGTAATATGCATTACTAAGAACTTCATTTGGACAACTTTAACGGCAATTTTGTCAATATTTAGATTTTTTGCACACTCAGATTCCAGATGTCTGTATCTCTGCTAACATACATCAATGGAAAGCTCATTATGACTGGTTTTGTGGTCCAGGGTCACATATAATAAAAGTCAACATGAAACGACATTCATAAAACATTTTTACTTCCATCATGTGTCCACGGTAATCTATTACTTGAAATACCATTTACTGAAATAAAATAAAACATTAAAAAGATTTAAAATTATTTTAGCTAGTTGCAAAGGCAACATTTCACATTTTTTATTTAAAGGTGTTATACTAAAATAAGCTAAATAACGTAAACATACAAAAACGAATAAAACTTTAACCAAAATTAATGTGAAAATTTAAAATTACACAATTTATCAATATTTTAAGCAAATTTTTAAACAAATATTTATCAAATACTTAAAATACTGGCTTTATATTGTTTAAGAATTTGAAGGCTCAATGTGAAAATGAATATGAAAATGAATAATGTATATTTTAATATAAAATGAAAATGTAACAAATCCTTTTTTGTAATATTCCTCAAAAACAATGTTTTAATAATTTTATTCTTCTTGATATTTATTTTGAGATGCTTATGCTTATACTCAGAACAGTTACAGTCCAGTGTTGCACTTCGTCTTCTCATCAAATTTTCTGTGAAATCAAAAGCTCTCTAGAATCCGAAGCATCCCGTCCCCTACACTATAAATAAATGCTAAAGATGTAGCTGATATCAGTCACTTGTTCACAGAATTTGTATTTTCTGTACGGTGAATGGCACATAGCGCACTATATAGGGGATAGGGAACGATTCAGACAGTGTAAATATGCATTCTGTTGGGGCAAATGAAGTCTGGCTTCGTGTTGTGATCATATGCGCAAGTCTACATAGACCATAAAACGTATCAGACTCATTTGAATTCTACACAGAATGCTGTATTTTATAGTGATACGGATGAGATTGTGGCTGTCATACCATTAAACGCTGAATTGAGTTTTGCCTCTTCTTGCTCTTGAACCCACAAATACATACAAAATTATGTTGAAATATCCATCTTGGCAGGTATCCTCGAAAAAACGGTCGCTTTTGTCTTAAGGTGAGACAACACAGGCAAAAAATACACTTGTCAAGTTTGAGATTTTAGGCTTTTTGGTTTTTCATTTTTGGTGTTTTTTCATACTAGTGGAAAGAAAACATCCAAAAGACACTGTTAAGTGTTTCTTTTACAGCACTTTATCTATTTGTGTCAAAAGATTTCAATTACAATACATATTTTTAAAGGGCATTTTCTCAAAAAGAGTATTTTTGTCTTACACTGAGCCATAAATCTCCACTTCAGTACCACTTACACACGCCAAACTTGACATTTGTATTCCTGTCCTGTAAGGTTTTTACAGAGGGATTTGTTTATATATAATTTGCTTGATTATATACAACATTTTTATTTCCCCCAAAATTGCAAAAATATATTGTTTTCTGTCTGTTCTAAGTTTTTTCTGAATTATTGAGTGATAAAATGACATACACACAATTCTAAAATGTCAAATGATTTTTAAAAAATTGAAACAGACTTCATGCAGTGTTTAGATTTTTGTACTAGAAATATATGCAAATTAGCACATATTTAATTAAATAATGCCTCAATTATCAATGTAATCAATCAACCGGGTAAGTCGATAACTATTAGCTATTAGTTACTTTAACTGTCTCTTAAAGTGACCGCACCTAATTTACTAGCTGATGTCGATGTCCCTAATGTTAATCCAAGAAATTAAATGAGAGAAAAATCACTTACAGTTTTTTACTGAATTACTAGTTTTAATTATTATTACTAGTTTACTAGTTTCTGATTATTCGGTTTCTATACCTGGACACCTACAAACTTGAAAAAAACATAAACATTGTTTAATATGCATCTTTGTTCTATTTATTTATTTGTGCTATTTATTTATTTCATTTCAAACAGGGCCTATTGGTACAATCTGTACTGGGGCCCCGCAAAACCCTGCTACGGCCCTGGTCGTGGGTAATGCATTACTAGGGATGGGCGATATATATCGATCGATAAATTCATGCGCATCTCGTCACTAAAGCCGGTTCTTTGATTTTGATAAGCCACCCCAATGAATCACCCGCGAAACTGAACCCGATATTGCGTAGCTTGTCAGTGATCTACGGCTCTGTGAATAAACTGGCGCTCTATTTGAAAACAGGTGATGGAGATTTACCGCTAATCAAAGAACCGGCTTTACTGATGAGATGCGCATAATATCGATCGATATATATCTCCCAACCCTATGCATTACAAATAATGCAAGTTGCCAAAAGCATAACTTTTGGGTTTATTGTTATTAAAAAATAAATAAACTCAGCCCAGGTGACAAAAACATAGTAAGTAACGCAAATATAAAATAATGCATTACTTTCCATTAAAAATAATGCGTTAATTTGCTTTTTTATGGAGTAATGCCATGCATTACTTTTAAAAATAACTTTCTCCAACACTGCATGCAATATTGCACAAAAAGTACAATAAAGGACAGCTACAGATATAGATGGAGAGAATGAGGGGGTTAACGTCCTCTCTGCCCTGGTCTCAGCGTCCCGCGGTGGCGACGGTGGCGGCTCCTTTACTACATATTGTGCAGCAGGGCTGTGATTAGGACGGGCCGCTCGCTAGAGGGAAATGTCATGTTTACTGCTGTTCCCATACACACCCTGCATAATGAGGCCTGCACTGTGCCAGGGGTCCCGCTGGACAATCACTACAATTAAGGGTCAACGGGTTCTGGTGAGAAAGCATGAGACTAGTTGATTGACCTGCCACTAGTCTTCAGCTGCATTTGTTTTATAAGTGGTGAAAGCGGGATGAAAATAGCTGCCCGCAAGCTGCCTAACCAAATATCTAGTCACTTAAGATATTACAGGAAGAGAACACTTACACATCCTGCCCACAACATAGCTGCTGTTACTTCTTAAAATGACTCGCAAACCTTTAATCGGAGGTTACCACATGGACATAAGTCACAAGCACCATGTGATCTCCATGACGAATGGGCTTCAAGCGCAGCCTGAATTCCTAATCAGTGCTTAAACATGTCAGTGGGTTATTAACGTGTATGGGAAACTGAGGGTTTGAGCGTAATTCATGCACATGCATATCAGAGCGACAGGCCCTCGTTCAGAGCTGCCCATCATGAAGCCGGGACGCCAGGGGAGACCTCAGACCGAAATAACTCGAAACAAGCCAGAAAGCCCAATTAAAGCCAATTCTGCCAACTCAGGAAGGCCTGACGTGACCTGCCTTCATCCCTCAAAACAAGCCACCAACCCAGAGAAACAGAAAGATCAAAAAACACCATAAACACCAAGTTTCTTCCACTTAAAAGCTGAAGAGAAGGTCAAACGAAACGCTTCAGGCAGAATGCTTAAGGCATTTCAATAACCAGGTTAAATCCTCGCTTCATTTATTCAGTCCCATATGTGACCCTGGACCACAAAAATTATTTGTAGCAGTAGCCAAAAACATATTGTATGGGTCAAAATTATCGATTTTTCTTTTATGCCAAAAACCATTATAATATTAAGTAAAGATGTTCCATGAATATATATTGGAAATTTCCTACCGTAAATGTATCAATGCTTAATTTTTTATTTATTTGGACAACTTTAAAGGCAAATTTCATCAATATTTTGGATTTTTTTGCACCCTCAGATTCCAGATATTCAAAACTATCCTAACAAATGGAAAGCTTATTTATTTCGCTTTCAGACGATGAAAAAATTTTAATTTAAAAAAAAAATGGTTTTGAAAACTGGTTTTGTGGTCCAGGGTCACATATTTACATGCTAAATTAATGCTTAAAATACACACATACTGACTCGAACTGGCCCTTTACTTTTGGTGAGATCAAAGTAAGTTAGAGCAAGAAAATAAAATAAACCGCATTATTGAGGGGAAAAATGGCAATAAATCACATACAAATCTGTAACAAAATATTGGCAAATATCAGTTAATAAATAAATATTATAAACACTAAATATGCACTTTAGTTCCACTGACAACAAATTTATAATAAATTAAAAAACTGTATGTTTGTATGTTGTACAAATAAATCTGGACTCGCGTACCTCTCTTGTGCATTTTACACATATTTTGTGTTCTTGATGTTTGCATTATATAAGTCACTTTTATATAAATTAAAGCAGGTTTAAGATGATAAAAAAATAATTGCGTTACCCAATAGCACTTTATCATCAATTTGCCTTACAGTGCTTTCAATTTGCACATTTTAGCAGTTCCTGCTTTCCCTGGGAATGTGGTTTCAACAGTTTTCCACAGAAATGCTACTGTATGTATTATATATACAAAGGTTCTTTAAAGAACCTTTGACTGAATCATTCTTTGTGGAACCAAAATTGGTTCTTCTATGGCATCGCTGTAAAGAACCTGTTAAAAGCACCTTTATTTTTAAGAGTGAATCCTGTGCAAATTGTTACATGGAACACAAAAGCTCTGTCTGTTTGGTGAACAACTCCTTCAGACAGACTCTGAACTGCAATAACTGATGCGCTGATAAAACTTTAAAAAGAACAGGCATCACAACTTCTCTACTGTTAACATTTTGATCCGTTTCTCAGACAAAATATGACACAACCTCAATAGGCTATGCTTTGCAACTGCATGGAAAAGAATGAACAGCATTACATCACAGCCAATAATTCCAAGCAAACAAATATAATTTTCTGAAAGAACAATACTAGCTAAATTAATACCCAATATAGAAGAACAACAAACCCTATTTGGAATATAGTCTTTGACAGCACAAACCTCTTACTTTCATTTTATGGAAAAAAAAGTCTTTTAGTTTCACAGACGAGACAAAGTTATGCTTTTTCAAATATAAATGAGGTTGAGTAAATGAAAATTTAATTTATGTTTAAACCCTTTCTCAGAGTTTCCTTCTGCCACTGCCTCACTAAAAGACCATCTCTGTGAGTCTGCTGCCATTCTGCACATCATTAACGCAAGCTAATCTGTTGGTGTGAATGGAGACGTCAGTCACATACACATTCTCAAACTGTAAAACTTAAACAAAAACATCTCCTACAGACTTGGACAGTGGCCCTGTGGGACACATTTAGCTCTGGAGTCTGCGTGACCTGGACTTCAAATCACTGAGCCACATGATTACACTCGAGCAGAGCCAACCCAGGCCTCAGTGTACTAACCATAACTAACTCCAGTCCACTCAGAAGACCAAAACCTCCATTCAATTGCATAATGCCGCCACCGGAGCTCTGCTGGACCATGAGCAGCTCATTTTCTCCATCTGCGCTCTGAGACGCTGAACAATCAATATCTACAATTCTGTGCCAGCCGTAGTGAAGAGCAATGGGGTCTGAACAATATTAGACCCCGCTGACTTCTCCATACACTTATAGTCCTATTTCAGCATTCAAGCAATGATCTCATTAAAGCATCAATCCTACTGGTAATGAAATCTGAAAAAAAATGGCTGTTTATAATGTGTGAAATGTTTGTCAGAAATGGGTTCTCTTGATTCCTATTTTATGCAGTGTTCCTACCCATTTTCCATTTCAAAATTACATACTTTTCCAGACACAAATTTCCAAACGTCCCAGTAGATTTTCAGACCATATTTAACATAAATGGTTCATAGAGAATTATTTTCACCTTTATATTTGGTATAGTACAGTCATCTGTTAATATTTTTATTTTCTCAAGGATCTTACATAGATTTTCTCGAAGTGACAACATACAGAGTTTTTAGAAAAAAAAAAAATAAATAAAAATTACAGAATTTTACATGCACACAAACATTTTTGTGCCCTTGAGAAACTATTTACATTTTTTGCACGTTTACGCATTACAGTTTCTAGTTTTATATAACCTGTTTCCTTTGTGCATCACTGCCATCTTGAATAAAACAAGAGCATAGATACACATGAATGAACAGAGATCAAAATTTGGCTTTTCTTAATATCAAGGCATAATGTCCAATGTAACATCCTCTGTGGCGGAGCAGAAACTCTGACACAAAATGGGCTGATGACATCAAATTTGCCAAGTTCAAGGGTCTAAAAAGACTGGTACTGTAAAAAGTGTTTAAAATGGGTCATGGTAGTATGGGTAGTATGCAATATTTCAAGGCCTTTAACGCATACTTTGTGGCAGCCAATAAAGCACACAGTGAAAATGGGTTGTGCATTGTCCTATATGCTAAGTTCAGTGGTTTCTCATGCACAAATAAAAGTTTTATTTTTGCAAAGGTCCTTGAGGCTATGTAATACGGTGCTAAGAATATTTTGAGAAGAAACACAAAATGCTTATAACCTGCATTTTGAATAATCAAATTTGATAATCTTTAAAGAATCAATAAACAGCTGCCCTGAAATCTCAATTCTAGTAAAATAAATTACATTTTCATTTAATTCTTAATTTTCTATTATAAAAAAATAATTGGGGGCAAAAGTCTGCAAACACAAATATTTCTCTATACTCTGCTTTCTTTTTTCCATACTCTTCCAAACACCGTAGGAACCCTGGAAATGAGTCGTGCCGAATCTGTTGACAGTGAAACTGAAATATAACAATGAAACAAACATGGCGTGACTTACGCATTAGCAATTAATTGGATGGTAAAAAGTCAAAGCTAAACATGATTTTAGATTGCTAAAAAAGCTTGGCTATTGGTGCACATTAGTTTCAAAGACAAATTAAAAATTAATTTTAAATGTTAATTTTGAATTACCACAACCCATTACCACCTACACAAAGACAAGCTAAAGTATAAGCTGCAAAATGTTTAATTTGTGTTATAGAGAACAAAACAGTTAAATCTCAGGGCTGCTGTAAAAAGTGACGTCACTACATAGTAAATGATTAAGTCATTGGCTGGAGACGTTCTAAAGAAGCAGTGAGGGAAAAAACAACAGCTTTGAGTGAATAAAAAAGCCACTTATGCCTCTTTCTTTTTATGAGCCTGTGTGGATTTCTCCTGCTCTCGTCCAAGCAACGACACAGAGACAGAGAGGAATTCTAGAAATCTCACGAGTGCCGAGCCGAGGAATGCAAACTCTGCAGGAATGAACGGAAAATCAGATCTGATGAGGGCAGCAAATGGAGCGTGATTCAAAAGGAGGAGAAAGAGAGAACAGTAAGCTACTCGTAAATAAAGAAAGGGCGGTGACTGCAAAGACAACTACAGGAGCACATTAACCAACCACAGTAAATCCTCTGTAATCTGCAGACCGGAAGCCAATGACACACCATGACTCCAGCCAATAGTCTTACAGAAACTCCTCTTTATGGAACTCTAATGAAAAATACTCAAGCATCCATTTAGAAATAAAGATCATGTTTACAGGTCATTTATTTATAAATCACATCCAGATGGAACATTTCACAAGTCATTTGCGGTCTTGTGTGGTGAAAGTGGTGTTGTCATGATGTTATTTCCTGGAGCTCTACAATCATTAGTCACAAGACTAGTCGACCCGAAATTGGATCAAAGGCTGTATCTCAGCAACTATTCAATCTACTAAAACAAAACCTGGTATGCTTTATTAGCACCATAATCTAAAGCTACATGACAATTTTGGTGACCACACCGCTTACATGAAATCAGAAGAAAAAAAAAAAAAATTGGTTTCTAGGAAATGAGTCATGCCAAATCTGCTGGTACGTTTTTTTTTTGAATTGGCTAAATGAAAATAGTTTAATAGTTGACTCAGGAATATGAAAATTTGCTTCATTTATTCAATCCCATATGTACTTGGTAAATTAATGTTTAAAACACACACACACACACACACACACACACACTCAAACTACACCTTTTTTTTGGTAAGACCAAAGTAAGTTATTACAATAAAATAAAATAAATGCAAAGGCAATAAATGACATAAAAACAGGTCATTCAAAATTATAAACACTGACAACAAAAAATTGCTATTTCGCTCCTAATGTGATATTGGTGTCTAGGAAATGAGTCATGCCAAATCTGTTTATATACTTTTTTTTTTTTAATTGGCTAAATAAATGAAAAATTGTCTCAAGAATATGAAAATGTAATTTTTTTTTCAGGTTACTGATAAATGGCTGATATTAAAATTCTAAAACTAAATTGAAATAAATAAAAAACACTAATCACCAAAATGAATGGTTTTAAAATGCAGTGCAGATAGCACTGATTTTTTGAATTATATAATAAATAAAGAAAATAGAATAAAAAAGAAAAAGCAAGCTAGTGTTAGTCTTTTTTGCTTTTTTTGTTAATATAGAGAGAAGCTAGCGTTAGTCTTTTTTTTTAAGAAAACAAGCAGTAAGTAAATGAAAATTGTATAAGTCTAAAAGGGCTTTTTTTTTTTTTTAAAGAATGGAATTAGAAAAGAGGGTGCTAGTGTTAGAGGGTCAAATAAAGATGGAAAAGATGTGTTTAGCCGATTCTTGAAGAATTCTTGTTCGGAGTGAGCTGGGCAGGTCATTCCATCAGGAGGGTACATTTAATATGGAAGTCAGTGAAAGTGATTTTGTCTCTCTTTGTACTAGAAATGTATGCAGATTAGTGCATATTTCATTAAATAATGCTTTGCATATTTAAATCTAACATGTTAGAAAACTTGTAATACAAAAAAATGTTTGCAATTATCAATGTAATCATTCAACTGGGTAAGTAAGGCGATAAATATTAGTTAATTTTTTTACTCTATTCACCTGCAGTGTCTCACCTTAATATTCAAACACTTTCAAGGACTCTCCAGTTCTTGAATCGGTGTCCAAATTCAAGCACTTCAAGAAGCATGAGAAAGCCACAAGAAACATGTATTTGCCCAAAAGTAGCACTGTTCCTACATACGGTAGCAGTAGAGTATTTGTAGTTCATTAATATGGACCCCTGAGGGATGGCTGTCACATGTGCTTATACAGCATGTTAATCAGAACACTCACTGCGCAGCATTATGCTACCCAAACCCTCTCCTTTGAACCCCAGGCAAAACCTTGAAAAACAGACAGAAAGGGTCTGCGGGCCACATGAGAATAGAGCAGATCCAGGGCCTGATGGGTGTCGGGTTAGGCCACGGTCCAACCTGAAGGGAAGCATAAAGCGCTGGACCCGGATCAGTCGTCAGTAACTTTCCACTGCTATTCCACAAATAAAGCACTGAAACAATGGCCACACATGACAGAGTTACGACACCATCTCCTGACCATTATGTGTGAACCACTGAGTCTCAGAACATCCAGCGGCTCCAAACCAAAGTGATGCCTGTTAATAATGTAATTATATGTGTAAGAGTCGGTCATAAATATGCAGGACGTAAACCAAGCCACCAGCCTTTCTTCCGCTGCCATCTCCGCCAGAGTCATTCCCAGAGACTTACAAACACAACCTGCCAGCAATATTCTTGTGCTGTGGTCGTCATCAAACAGTCCTTAGCCCTGTGAAGCACAGCGCTGCACTACTTCCTGTTCAAAACATCTTACTGTTTTAGTGTTCCTGTAGCTCTGCTGCGGGATTACTGGTCTGTTTTACAGCAAACACTAGGGGTGTAACGGTGCACAACACCACAATGATGTCTAGTGTGTATAAGGTCTAGTGAAGTTTCATGTATGCATCAACTGCAAAGGCATAGACAAAAAGCTTGAACTTGGGATTTAAGAACCGATACAGATTCGCTAAAACTAACACACACACATATATATATATATATATATATATATATATATATATATATATATATATATATATATATATATATATATATATATATATATATATATATATATATATATATATATATATCCCTCTGGGGTCTGAGGTGATTTTGGGGCCCTTGAGGTGTGCTGACATGCCCTGACATTTGTGCTTATTTCAGCTACTTATAACATACTATTTGCCCATATGTATTTTTCTTGTATTCAGCACACACTGTGCTACAATAATATGTGAGAAAGATAGATGTACATGTTTGCATTTTGTAGAAAAAAAATATTATGCGTGGTTAGCACATTTTAGGAAAAAACATTCATCTAAAAGATGGCCTAAAAAAACCTACTGAATAGTTCTGACGAAATCATTTGAGTAATCAGTCTTGTAAGATAGAATATTTACTTCACAATGATGTGAGAATCATTCAGACCACTTCATCACAAACA